>CAHIKZ030000412.1:302500-427500 GCA_903632075.3 Acanthosepion pharaonis
ACTCTTCATTATTACTATTATTTTATTACTAGTTTTATTCCATCTTATTATTGTTACTTTTTATCCCGACACTCTGGCTCTATACACTCTTCATTATTACTATTATTTTATTACTAGTTTTATTTGATCTTATTATTGTTACTTTTTATCCCGACACTCTGGCTCTATACACTCTTCATTATTACTATTATTTTATTACTAGTTTTATTCCATCTTAGCTTTTATTGCTTGCAACCTTCTTCAGGTGCTTGTCAATCCAGGTAACCTTTTGAAACTGGAATTTTAAATTAATCAGGTGGTGATAGATTTTTGTCTTTCTGCTCTCCATGTCTAGGGATATTTTCTTTAATTGTTCGAATGGTAACAGAGCATTACTAAAAGCACATTCCAGATGATATAACCTTAGACACAAAAAACGGAATGAGAATGATCTATCCCTGAATAAAGTGTTCTGTTCCAAATTCTCCAAAGGTTACCCGGATTGATAGATCCTTGTGGAAAGTTGTAGTACCTGAAGAGTAAATCATTGTGATTGTATCAAGAAAGACATTAGTCTGACTGTAAATAATGAAAATGAACAGCAATATGTCAGATATTATCCTATAGATATTTCAAAAGAGTATTACAATAGCAAAGCTCCCTTTGTTCTGTTCATTCAGAACAAGGAAACCTGTATCTCGCAGCAAGGCCTTTGATCAGGAGATTGGAGGTTTTGAGGAGCATGGAATTACGTCTTAACCATTATCACATTGGAGGTGAAAATTGTCGCTGTAGAATTATCTCCCTTTGCATTTGTAGGGACATACTGTCACCTTAAGGCGGTTACTATAAATAACCACTTGTCAACTGTTGTTTCTCGTATTTTAAGCTGGAAATCACCTACTACTGTTTTGGAACAAACTTTGTTTCCTGATGCCATTTTGAATTCTTCTAGACTCCACATGGGGTGTAATATCGATTAAAGCTGTGTTAATTTTTTCACGATTTTTTTGTGTATAAAAATGTCCGCATCAACATCCAACAAAGCCTTCATTCAGGAGTTTTTGTTTGATTTGGACTCTGATGATAATTTGAAGGCTTTACCCGAGTCGATATTGATGGTGAAGTGGTTGAAGATGATAACTGCACTAGTGATGTGGAGAAAAGCGATGATGACCACTAGTGGCTACTATCATCTATTGCTGACTAATTTTATGGAAGCTACTGGTGACCATCAATGTACCTGATAGCCTTTCTGAAGGGGATTATTATGTGTGGGGTGCAGTTGAGATTCCAAAGTCACCTGGAGACTGTGGTGGAAGCCAATGGCTATTTTATCAAATAAATTTACTCTTTAGTATTTCAACATATTTTTGTGTAATTTTGGTAAATATATCTGTTAAAAAGAGATGTCTGTATTATTTTCATTTTTGTGAGATTTAGGTGACAATTTATCCATCGTACTCTGCATATTGATCCAGGTAACTGTTATATTTCCTTGCTAAGGGAATAAATACGTAACACCAGTTGGATAATAGAAGAAAGTTTTATTGTACACAACCAGTACAATATGAAATACGGTACAGTTATACACACAAGTCAATCTAGTAGTTGACTTTATAGGTACTTACTACCTATGATGTAATCATTCATTGGGTGACTGGTTATTCCATTACATCAGTGACCTACAATGAATTTCAAACTGAACTCTTTATTTCATCCACCAGGGTAGATTGTTCTAGTTCCACGTGCCATGTCTCTTCTGGATATCTCAGTTATCTTCTTTTAACTCAAATCTCCAAGTTTTTGTTCACCACTGCAGTAGCCAGGTATTGAACTCCAACTCTTATGGGTCAAGTCACTGGATCCAGCTAACACTTTACATTGTTCATCTTTATTACAATATTTTAGGTATTGAACTCTCAACTCTTTTTCAGGTCACTGGATTATTTTAACCAACCTTTTTTATACACTGACCCAATGGTTAAAAGCATTGATGTGAGTAATCTCTCCCGTGAACAGTCCAAACAATGTAAGTTTTGTTAAATAATTATCCGAAGAATTATCTAAAAGAATAGTCTTGTTCACCACTGGATAAATAAATATCAACACAAAATTAATAAATGAGGTTTGTTTTTATCAAGAGCTTAAATTAAATTTTTCCTTTTTAATTGTTGAAAGATTGTAAATTTAACTGAAATAGTTTCAATACTTTTTTTTTATTTAAAAAAAAAAAAAAAAAAAATTTTTTTTTTACTTTTATTTTTCACATTTTTTGGTCACTAAAAAGTTTAGCATAATTTAATTTTTTTAATTTTTTTTATGAAAATTTTATTTTTTTTTTTTAGAAATTTCCTGGAATGTTAATCTCTTTTGAATAAGCATATCTAGATGTGGCAATTCTAGAAGAAACAGTAAAGCAGCCCTGACTGATATGTCATCATCTTCACAGATATTTGATAAAGTCCATCTGGAAAAGATTTAATTTGCAAAAGCTCACTATACACAATACAAGTTTGAAGACAAATATCTTTAATCATTCTAAGAGAATGTTGGGGTTTTGCTTGAAGAAATTCAACAAATATCTTAAAAGTCAATTGCTGTGTCTTGTGTCAAGATGATTTGTTCACTGTGTCATGCCAAATAATTTTTCTTGTCAGAATCCATCCTGCCTATTTCTAAAGCTACCATTCATCTGTGCATTGAATATTACTGCCATATCTGGTCTGGTTCTCTGGCTATATATCTTAAGATTCTCAACAAAATCCAAAGAAGGGTCTGTAATGTTATTGGTATTGACCTAGCATCTCAATTCCAATTACTTTCCCACTACTGCATATATAATATACCAAATGTGTGTGTGTGTATATATATATATATATATATATATAATTTTGTCTGTCTTTTATCATCACCAGTGTAAAAAAAAATAGTTACTTCTGTTGAACTGATGAAACTCAGTATCTGTCTTTTCCAGGATATAATTTTTAAATGAATAATGTTAAAGGAAAATCCCTGTGACATTCAAAATTGATCATGAATCACCAAATGTTGTGACAAAAACAAAAAGAAAATGTTTTGCCAGCATTCAAGACATCTACATAATAAATGCAAATGTCAGTGTGTCACATTTTCAACTTTATGCCTACAGGCCGTAGCCCAACATATCATACCATTTTGGAATCACATCGACTTTGAGCAAATTGAAAACATTCCAGGCTGGATCCAGACCAGCAATCCTGAAATTTTGGAATCCCAAGTTTTCATTACTGCAATTGTTTTTTGTGCGATTTTTTACAGGATATTTTGCGACAATTTTTTTGTTCATTAACATTTTATAACTTGGCAATAAATTTGGGATGATCAAAATTATGAAATGCAGTGAAAGTTACCTATGAAATAAAACTAATTATCTCTACAGAAAGTAAAGATCTACCTATATCAAAATGTCTATAAATTAAGTGACAGCAGAAGAATTATCATTGAACTTTTTAAAAGGTCTTAAACATTAATCTGATACTTAAATGCAGTGATCAATTTTGAGTTCTTCTAAAGTTTATTGTTGTTACTGCCTCTACTCCTCTTTATCTATTGTGATGAATCTAATTAAGATTCCTGTAAGGAGCTAAGCTTAAATGCTGCCTGACTAGATGGATTTCAATCTAGTCAAAATATAAATAGCCATGGATTCTTCCTTTCCTGAAAAAGAATTAACCCTTTCCTAAGACAAGATTTATGACTACAAAAAAATTGAAAGAAAACTGTCAAATCCATAACTTCATGTTATTCAAAACATAAATCAATCCCAATCCAAAATAATTTAAGACTAATTTAAACACACACACACACATATATATACATATATATATATATATGCACACACACACGAGGTGAAATTACCTGGTAATGGTTTTGTTTATTATGGAATTGAAATGTTATCACCAAATGTCCATGAACTTGCCTCACTTTTCTGCCAACCTAATGAATATTCATGGAGCATATCTATAGTGAAAAATTTTGAAAAACTAATAACATCTTTGGTCTTTTATATAAATACTTGTCACAAATTAAGTTCATTTACATTTGCTTTGATAAAGTCCCTCAGATGACAAAATGACCCAAAATGTCATTATCTATAGCAAGAGTGTGTTAAGGTTGGTGGGAAACAACTCTTCCAGCAACTACAGTGGCAATAGACAAATTGGGTGAAAAGATTGAACTAGAGGTAACAAAAATGTACACTGCCTTGGAAACCACAGCATCTTTAAGAACAAATATGGGACTATTATCACAAGACAGCATGTCTTGCTATTTTTTAAGTCCCCACCCAACTTTTATTGGCATGAGGCATTAAGTACAAAGACCCAGATCATGAACATTTGCAGAAAGGCCTATATCTAGACATGCCAAACTGTCCTGCTGCCAACAGGAAAAACCTGCATGTAACTGATGTTGACAAACATGCCTGCATGCAATCCAAGGCATTTTTTGCATCTGTACTAATGTGAGTTCTGTGTGAGGTAAGATGGGTTTGCCTTTTGTCTTTTTTCATTCAAGACACTCAATCTGCAAGTAAAACATTGAAAATCAGGAGAAAATAATCAAAAATAAACTGAATATGCTCAAAAATGGAGTCCTTATATAATTCAAATATCTTGTTTGATTATTTTTTAGGAGAAAATAATTTGACTGTAGAAAATGCACTGGAAAACTAGAAGAATTGGATAGTCCATGAGCCAGAATTCTTGCAAGTGTTACATAACAGAATGTCTATAGTAATAAAAGAAAGTATATATAAAGTAAAGTATATTTTATGTTTGTTTTATATATAAAATGAAAGTATATTTTATTTAATGCATAAAAAGAAAGAAATTTTAAAAATAGAATTTGTGCCAATAAAATTCACATTTATGATCAAAAAATTAATGGGTGGAATATATATTTTTTTGAAAAATTTATTTTACATTTGTAATCTGGGATGGGCAAAAAAATATCTCCCTTTTTTTTGAAAACCAAATGCAGACAAAATTTATGTCACTCTGTGAAAGAAATTTTTTTTTTAAAAAATGCTAAAAATAATTTTTGTACAAATTAAAATTCAGTTAATTTCTAACAAAAAGGATTGAAAATTTTTTAGAAAAAAAATTAGTGAAAAAACCTTCAATTAATATCCAATTTTTTTGGATACAAAAAATGTATTGATACAAATTCAATATTGGATTTCAAAATTTGAAAATAGTTAATTTTTTCTTAAAATTATCTCAATAAGTCAATGCAAGGAAATTTTTTAATTAAAAAAATATTAAGTAGAAAATATAAAATTTTTTTTCAAAAATTGAAGAAAACAGTAAATAAATAAAACATAAGTTGAGGTATCACAAAATTAGTTTTTTTTGCAAAAATGTCTCAAAATGGAGATGTATCCTTCAATTTTTGACGGCTGATATCTTCTTTATTTTCTAGTCTTTTTTTAAAATCAACAGGTAAAAGTATTTAATCTTTTTTTTTATAAAAAGAAAAAAATTCATTCTCATGTTTGATGATTAGTTTTTTATTCCACATCCCTTTAAATTATGTTTTGTTTCAATGACTGGGTCACCCTTTTCCTGCTATTTTCAAAGGGACTTAGCAGGATACGATTTACTATGAATTTCTATTGCAAACAGTGCAGACTTTAAACTCTTGAATTAACCAACAGAAATAGACCATTCATTGATTTTACTCATTTTTATAGATACAAATTAACCTGATCCAGGGTTATTTTGTTGAATAAAACTAAATTTAAGACCCTACATCTGCTTACCTTTTTTTAGCATAATACTTAAATGATTAATTTCTTTTACCCTCTTCTGAATAAACCTTGAAGAAAAAAAAAAAAAAAATATTTTTTCTTTTAATTTTTTTTTCAGTTTTTATTTATATAAATTGGACCTTTAAAAGAGTTATAACCATAGCCATAAGAATATATCAAATAGGCAACTGTCTGTATAAATCTAGGGGAAAAAAAATCTTAATATCCCATCTAAATGTCTGTAGCTCTTGTGAGCAATTTACCTTAATTTTAGTTTAATTCCATTTAATTAAACAAAATTAATTCTAGTTCTGAAAAACAAAATTGATGTTAAAACTTTTTAAATAAAGAATTATATTTTTTGAATATTTGGTTCAAATTGATATTTAAATTTAATTGTAATTAATTTTTATTTATTTTTTAATTAAAGTTACATATTTGAATTTATTTTATTGATAATTGATTTGTTTAAAGATCCAACCAATTCTTATTTAGATTTAATTTACTTAAAAAATGCCATTTTGAGTTTGTTCTGTTTTTTGGATGAAGATTGACAATATAAGGATAAGTTTGTTGTCATTTTTTTGAAACAATTTTCCTCTAGCACAGGGGTCGGCAACTCATTCGACCCTGCGGGCTAGATCATGTTATAATGACAGGTCGGGCCAGACTAAGGCCATTAATGAAAAATTAAGGAAAATTACATATGCAGACCCCTGTCAACCTAAATATTTAAAATCATAATGAAAATAAACATTGAGAAATCAGAAAAACAAAAGAAAATCTAAAATTAAAAAACACCTAACAAAAATTACTTTTCCTCACAGAACGACAAAATACTTCAAAGTGAAAAAATCAACCAAAGTGAAATGGATGAAATTATGACGTGTAGGTTTGAAACTGTTATTGAAAATTGTACCACAAACGAACCACACACAAACACACACATCAAACAAAAATGAAGCACATATACCCATATATACGAGTACAATTAGTTGCAAACATATACACTTACGTACTTACACATGCAGTATCATCCACACATTCATGAGGCATGTATGTATAATGCGCGTATGTTTAAGTGTCTTTAGATTTCTGCTACCTCGCATGTCAGTCTCTCCCTGGCCTCTTTCACTTTATCGTTCCTTTCGTTTCTGTTATCTTTTAATGTAGCCAAGGGTCATAACAAATATGTATCCTTTTATCTGACATTAAACGTAGGCAACGCAACTTGATAAAATAAGTCTCATGAAAGATAACTGGCTGATAGTCTAATATTTTTAGTGCACTGAGATGTGTAGTCATTCTATGGAAAATGATATAACAAATTTCATTTGAAGGTCGTCTCTGTTTAAAATAGAGTTCTAAATTTTGCTACACAAATACTTAATTTGAGGTTGAACTTTAGATAAATACACACGGATTTCATTCTCAGTTGAGAGGAGATGATTTCTGTCATTGCTCTTGATACTTGTTAAATAAGAAAAGGCTTGCTCACATATGTAAGACGTTGAAAACTGCAACAATATATTAATTAAATGAAATTAAATAAAAAGTCAAAAGTACATTAGCTTATCTCAGCTGTTCTTGTAGAACCCTTGGGGACTTTTTGTGAAACCTTAGGGTTCTGGGAATCCCCAATTGAGAAATGCTGGTCTACACATAGATGATCAATGTAACTTTATATACACTGCTTCCAAGATTCATAAGTGTTTGGCTGACCGTGCTCTGCATAAAATGGTAAATGCTGTATCCGTGTACTTGACAGCATGTCCTGGGTTATTTGTAAATGCTGCCATTTGAGTCAAGAATGTGCTGCTGTTTGCAACACCTTGTCAGATATTGGAAGGCACGTGTTATCTAATCTGTGTCTCAAGGTGTTGATTGTTTCGACCTATAGTCAGCTTCACACTGACATTTAGATTTATGAACAACAAAACCACACACAAATACCCACACACATGTATATATATATATATATATATATATATATATATATATATATATATTTCTTCAGCGCAGGTATGCAGAAAATAGAAAAGAACTTCGTTGGGTGCATAATCCGGGGTTCCTTTGTATTTTTTGTTTTTATTTTAAGACAGTGCTCCATACAGAAGAAGTAGAGCTTTATTACAATAATATTTTTTTTTTAAAAATATGATTCCTTCGCTACATAAGAGTTCTCATGTTTCAAAAACGAGAGTCGAAACCATCCAAATAATTATTAAAATTAAGTTGAATTGAGGTGTTTAGTCCCGTTTCATCTTCGTCAAAAAACAAAAAAATCAAATTGAAATTCAGTGCAATATGATCTGTATATAAAACACCCACTTGAATAAACAAATAAATAAATAGATAATCAGATGGACAATAATAAAAGACAATTCTTCCAACACATAACAACTTGTAGGCGCACCATAAAAATATCCCTCACTCGGAACCAACTAAAGGGTGACTGCAAACATTAGCCTTGAAATAGATACCCTACCCAACCTTAGCAAAACCTCTCAGAAGATGATGAATCTATTGATAAGAATTAACTCTCTGACCACTTACGAAGAAAAATAGTCTAGCCACTCTAACAATAACGAATTTTGTAACGGACCATGCCTAAAAACGCATGTAAACCAAGAGATAGCTTATTCCTAAAATTTTGCTTGAAGATGAAACAGGACTAAACACCTCAATTCAACTTAATTTGCTGAATTCAATAAAGTTAAACCTGCTACAATACAAAGATATCCTGTGCACCTGTGCCCTCCTTGGCTAGTAATATCAGTGATAGATATGCTAGGCAGGTTCCTGTAGCAGTTAAACATTGTTACTTTGCTAATAACACATGTGTAGTTTTTTCTGTCAAGCCTGTCCTTCCGTCTATACACAAGGACGTTCTTCCTCCACATCATAATAGTTCTTTAATTTATTCCTTTAAATGTAGTTGTGGCTCAAACTACATAGGGAGAATGACTCAAAGGCTGGATGTCAGAATAAAGCAACACATTCCAATGAAAATCCGCAATCCCAAGTACACTTCTTCAGACATTCTAACCAATAGGTATGAGTCTTTCATTGCAGAGCACCTAATAAATAGACATAATTATGCCACTAATTTCACTGTGGACTCATTTACTATTCTTAGCAAGTCCCACTTGAATTACCACTTGAAGGCTATTTATATTTTATCTTTGAAACTTTCTCTGTGTAAACAGAAAGATTTCGTACTGGGCCTCCAACTAATTTCCATCTAAGCAATATTTTTTTTTCCCCTCCCAATATATATTGTCCATCTTTTTAGTGATAATTATAATTTATTAACCTTGATTCAGAAAATTTTGTACCACAAATCATATCTTTAAATATAGTAACTGCTATCAACAATGATTTCAATTTTAAAAATATTATAATTTTCCATATTGTTTTTTTCTTCTCTTCTAGATTTATGCCTGGCCGCTTCTTGAGAGTCTTTTCACTGAAGTGCTCACAAAAAATGAATGGTTGTGCATGTGGGACCATGTACTTAGCAATCATCCATCGTTTCTCTTGCTCCTTGTGGCTGCATATATCTTGAAGGCCCGTTCACCATTGCTCAAGTGTGTCGAATTAGAAGATTTCAAGGTAAAGGAAAAGGGTTGAAATAAATATTGATTTTTTTTCCTCTCTTTCTTTTCTTCAATATATGGCTTTACATACATGTTTTAAGTTTTTAGAAATAAACAAATGTTTGTTTCAGGCAAAAAATATCCACAAACATGGAAATTAGCATTTCTACATGTAATAACCCTCTTCTAGCAGTAATGTTTGCATTTATTCCTGACCACTGACAATCCCTTTCTTCTGCATTTTCAATGCATTCCTATAGTAAAATCAGTAGCAATGCATTTACATTATACATATAATGGTCTTATTCTATCAGTAATGCTTGTCTTCATTTCTGACCACTGACAATCCCTTTCTTCTGCATTTTCAATGCATTCCTATAGTAAAATCAGTAGCAATGCATTTCCATTATACATATAATAGCCCTATTCTATCATTAATGCTTGCCTTCATTCCTGACCACTGACAATCCCTTTCTTTCTCATTTTCAATGCATTCTTATAGTAAAATCATTAGCAATCCATTTCTATTATACATATAATAGCCCTATTCTATCAGTAATGCTTGTCTTCATTCCTGACCACTGACAATCCCTTACTTCCTCATTTTCAATGCTTTCCTATAGTAAAATCATTAGCAATGCATTTCCACTATATATATAATGGCCCTATTCTATCAGTGCTTGCTTTAATTCTAGACAACTTCCATCCCTTTCTTCCCCATTTTCAGTGTATTTTACTAGATGAAATTATTTGATACACTAGTATAGACAACAAAATATGTTGATTTAATAAAGGGTTTGTTTTAAACTTTATGGAAGGATACAACAGTCAAAACATTGTGATAACAACAACAAAAATGAGCATCATAATTTGAACAAATCCCTGTATAATAATTGCTCTCATCTTTAAAATTTTGGTATTCCTTAAATGTGCGTTTCATCTGCTCTCTGTAAATAACGTTTGTCTCTTTTCAGTATTACTTCAGCCACCAAAATGCTGTTAATGTGCAAAAAGTGATAAAAACTGCATATCACTTGATGGAAACGACTGACGAAGACATCCATCCACGGAGATTACTCGAAGGTTTTGTCCCACTCACCAAGGGCCAATATCCAGTGTTTAACAAATATCCAAAATTCATTGTCGATTATCAGGTAAGCATTTCTGTCAGATAAAACTAAAAAAAATAAAATAAAAGTAATAAAAATAAAAACTGAGAAATGAATTTCCGTCCTGGGTAAGACGATAACCTACAGCGACATCCTGGGTAAGACGATAAACTATATCCAACGGCAAGCCTCTGATCAGGAGGTGTTGAGGAGCATGGAACCACCTCTTAATTACTGGTGCTCCCAAGTCCACCCTGACCCAGGGTGGTAGCACCTGTTAGGGTCCCAGCTATGGGCAAGTAGTTGACATCCAAACTGGAGTCAAAACACTATGAAAGTGTAAAAATAGATTTTAATAACAGAAATATATTTTTGTAAAAGCTTATTGCCAGCAATGAATTTTTGAAGAAAAAAATTATTACCTGCAATACATTCTGAAAAAAATATTACCAGCAATAAAAATCTTGTCGACATTAAATAACCCATTGAGGTGTTGATATGCCATAAAACAAACCAAAGCAAAGAAATGATTTTAATATATAATCTACACAGTTGATTAAAAACTACTTTTGTTTTTGTTTTCTCATATCAATGTAAAAATCTCTGACCAACCATTCAAAACATCACCCATAGAAAGTTTATACGCTGAAGCCCATGAGGAAGTGTTAAAATTGAGATGAGAAAACTGTCACTACAATATTATTTAAAACTCAAATCCTGCCTAACTAAACCTGCCTACCATTGTACCTTTAACCCTAAATACAAAAATCTATTTGATATAAAAGAAAAGTCAATAAAAACTTTTGGACTATGAATGAAAACCATCATAGATGAATTGACCACCAAAGTGCAATTGAACCTACAATACATACACAAGAGCATCATTTCAAAGACACCACCTTGGCTACTAATACAACCAAATATGATACCGGAACTTACCAAACTCTTAATTTACCAATCCATTAAATTACCAAGAGAAAATAGAAATTATTAAAAAAATCTATACCCAGATCACTCACGCTTATATATAGATGGATCTAAAAGCGGAGATAAAATTGGCTATGTAGCCATGTGGAACAGCATTAATGCCATGAAATGACTACCAGATGTGTCTTCAATCTACAGTGTAGATATTCTGGCTATAGATCCAGCACTAAAAATGATTTTAAGATCTCAAACAAACAAGAGTGTTTATTATCTTTTCGGATTCTAAATCCACACTTATATCAATTCAGAATAAAAAAACAAGAATCCACACAAAATTAAATTTATGATTAGGTTATATGTCCTCTCCAACAACAAAGAAATTTTATTGCATACTAAATCACATTGGCATTCAGGGAAACAAAAAGGCTAACAAAGCAGTAAAGAAGTCACTAAATATGGAAGTATCAAATGCAAAAATCCCATACGATGATCTCTGACCAATCATTAATAAGATTATTAAAGAAAAATGGCAACAGTTATGGAATGACTGTCATAATAAGAAACTCCACAATATTCAGCCAATCATCATCTGAATGTTTCTCTGGCTATCAAAAGATAAGAAGAGAGAAGATGGTTCTCACCAGAGTCTGTATTGGACATTCACATATTACACACACAGGCATTTATTAAGACATGAAATTCCACCAATGTGTTTACCATGTCAGGTCAAAAAATAGCAGAATAAATCTTTTATATTGATTGTATATTTGAAGAAGGCTGTAGAATTGGTCCACCAGATTGTTATATTTACAAACCAAAACAATGAGATTGACAGTTCAAACCAACTCTTGGAATGATAATTAGTTTCTCAAAATAGCAGAATAAATCTTTTATATTGATCGTATACCTGAAGAAGGCTGTAGAATTGGTTCGCCAGACTCATATTTACAAACCAAAACAATAAGATTGACAGTTCAAACAACTCTTGGAATGATAATTAATTTCTCAAAATAGCAGAATAAATCTTTTATCTAGATTGTATATCTGAAGAAGGCTGTAGAAATGATTGATTTAGAGCTAAAATAAAAAAAGGTATAGAGTTTACCAAACAACTATTTAAATACATTTCATATTTTAAAAGACTTAAGATGACAGTCAGCAAGAGGTAATGTGAAAATCATTGAAGACACAAATGTGCATGTTAAAAATCCTTGAACAATATAGACAGATACAGACCAAAACCTCTCCTAAACAGACTAAGGGTGGGTGGGGGTTGTTGTTAAAGCCGATTGTCCATAGAAGGGAAGGAGTTATTTTTGAGTTATGAAGCCACTATAGTAACTACTAGTAGTTATAATCAAAATGCAAATACTATAAACATATACATATAGAATAAATAAATATATACTTAATATAGATATATTAATCATATTAATCAAAATAACAAAAATAACAGATTTCTCACAGCTACTTTCTCATGCACACTTCTAATGTATTGTACTTTTTGTCTTTGTTTGCAATTGAAAGACCCGCCACTGCCACCAAGCAGATACTTTGAGAAGTAATTCGACTCATTCCGCTAAGCCTGCAAATTTTGAAATACATTGCTGACGATTTGAAAGTTTTTTCCCTGCAGATTTTTTTTTTATTTGGTCTGACTGACACAAAATCGGTTGGGTTTCAATCCTGGCTTGAGGCATTCGGATGTCTAGTCACACTGAAGAGCTGTGATACAGCAAAACAGTACTGTCTGCAAATGACATTGTATATATATATATATATATATATATGTATATATATATATATATATATACACACACACACACACACACACACAGGCAAACCTCTTCTAAATGGACTAATAGAGGAATGGGGTGGTCCGTTAAAGCAGATTTTCCGTAAATGGTAAGGGATTAGTTTTTAGTTATAAAACCACTATAGTAATAACCAGTAGTTATGATCATAATGTAAATACTATATATATATGTATATATGGCATAAATAAATATATACTTAATATAGATATATTAATCAAAATATCAAAAATAATAGATTTCTCACAGCTACTTTTTCACTCACGGACTAATGTGTCATACTTTATATACTGTACATCTGTCTTTGTTTACAATTGAAGACCCTCAACTGCCACCAAGTGATCACTTTAAGAACTAATATGATTCATTCCGCTAAGCCAGCAAATCTTGAAATACATCGCTGATGATTTGGGAGTTTTTTTTTTTTTTTTTTTTTTACCTGAAGATTTTGTCCATTGTATCCAAAGTCCATTGATAGGTTCTTTGTGTGTATTAGTTTTTATTTGAAAATAATTTACATTTGTATTTTTTCCTAGAAACAAGAACGAGAACGTATCCAACAAGAAGAACTCGAGTATTTACGCCAAAGGTAATATTTTTTTCCATCTTTTTTTTTTAAAAATAATTATATAATAAAATGATCAAGTTTATTTTGCTTTTTCATAAAATGGCTTTAGAAGTGTTTAGTTTCAACTGTCTTCAATTGGAATATAACATTTTAGATTTTATTTTTACAGCTGTCTTAACGGAGTACTTTTTAAACAATTTTGCCGTTTCTACAGAAATGCTCTTCTCTAAGAAATAATCCCTTTTTTTTTTTTTTTTTTTCCCCAATTTAATAACACTTCTGCACAAATACTCTTGGGAAAAGATATGAATCCACTTCTTCTTCCCACCCCAGCTATAGGTTAATTAGTAAGTATCAGTAATTCATTATTATCTCAAAAAAATTATTAAAATTTAAAAATATTTTCTGGCTTTGAATAACCTAAAAATGGTTGATAAATTTTAAAAAAACAAAATCAGTCATTGCTGTAATAAAACTGCAAACATAAGAATACAAATAAAATAAACATTTATATTACTAAAGACATTTCAATGCAAAGAAACATTATGATAAAAACATACAAGATGAAGATAACACATAAAATCCATTCTTATAAAAATTAAAATGAATATCCATTACAACATTTATTGTTGGTTTGTTAAAAGTTTAGCATTAATTAATAGTAAGTCTTATCTACACTATTTACATTATTCGGACTATTGTTGTCATATTTGTCGCCAAATTTATTACGTTTTGGTCGTTGTATGCTCCAGTCTTCTTCAGGTGGTTGGAATGTCGAACTGAACCCTTTATTTCGCTCACTGGGGTAGACTGCCATGTTTAATGGATGTCAATTATCTGTTATCTCCTGTTAATTCCCCTCTCCAAGTTCTCCACTGCCTTAACCGAGTATTGAACTCACACTCTTTGGGTCCTCATATTTTTTTCAAGTCCTGGGTATGATGATAAACTACACCTGACAGCAAGGCCTCTGATTGGGAGATAGAAAGTTTTAAGAGGTGTCAAACCACTACTGTTGTTCCCAGGTTTACCATGAGTTGAGGTGGTAGTATAAAACAAAACACTATAAAAGAAATTAAAAAAACATTTTTATATAAAATTTACATATTTAAAAAATTACCAACAATACATATTTCAAGTAAAACTAGCCAAGGTACCCAGCGTTGCCTGGGTGTACATGGCTGCAGTTGTTTAACTGCACCCCCTGTATACCCCCCCCCCGTCTAGAAATGTCTGCCTGCATCTCTGCTTGCATGCATCATCCATTTGTATACTAAGCTACTCCCTCACCTCATCTGTTTTATGGTATGTCCTTCGCAAATGTTTGACTGTTCTTAATAAAGGAATTCCATTGATAAAACCTTCTTGTGTGGTTGTTGCTCAGGATTAAATTGTTTCAATGTTTTAGATATTCAGTAAATTTTCTATGGCTTTAATAACTTTCAAATACTATGGCATTGTTTGCAAATCTAATAATCAAACAAAAACAGGGATGAACCGTCAGAGCTTGAGTCAACTGCAAATGCAAACACATGAATATGCCCTCCTTCTTCACAAGTTTACTGTAAAACTGGGGTTAATAAGAGGTTCTTCAGAAAGTTTTCCCTTTTAGTGCTTCAATAATCCTTCTCAAACAATCTTTGCATCAAAGGTTGTTCAAATGCCAATTTAGGATGGAATCATATGAAGAAACTATTGGCTAAATGGCAAAAGCCGTTTTTGGACCAAGTTGGACCTTGAGTTTTATTGATTTTTCTGTCAAACCTGGGGACTTGGAGATTGAAATGTTGATCTTGACCTAACTTGGTAAATTTTAAACATGTGTATATGCTTTCATTGAAATTGATCAACAAATGTGAACGTGCATAATACATTTTAAAACAATATGACCAGCAATATATTTTATAGTAGAATTATCAACAATGCATTTTATAGCAAAATGACCAGCAATACATTTTATCTGTAGTTGAAGGGATGCAATTGTATGAAAATATATTTAGTTGATGCCATATAATTGGGTTCAAAATATTTAGATTTTGGCATTAAATAATCCATAGAGGTGTTGATATGCCACTAAACAAAATCAATCAACATATTCTTTGACTCTTAGTAATTCCTTGCATCTTAGTGGCTTTATTTCCTTGCTTGGCATGAAATGATTTAAAAACATTACATGTTTAATAAAATCTACAGTTAATTTGTGATTTCTACCTGTAATGCATTAATGCTCACAGTACCAAATATGGACTTAATTGGTTAAGCATTTCCTTGATTTTCTCTTATTATTTCTTGTACATGTAAGCAACATTTGTTCCCTATTAATCAGTTGGTATCAGTGTGGGCATATTTGTCTGAAACTCGTTATTTTAGTTTCTTTTGGTTTTGTTTTTTTAATTCCAGGCAGCTGTCTTTGGAAATCCAGAAAGCCACTCTGCATCGGCAACAAGAGGAGGAAGCCTGGTACCGACAACAACAGCTGCTGCTTGATGCCGAGGCAAAACGACGCAAATTAATCAAAGAAGAGGAAGGGAAACTAATGATGCAACGTCAAAGGTATGTTTGTGCATGTTTAGGTAAGAGAGATATCACGTAAGGCATCATGAGGTATTATCGGCGTCACATAAGGCATCATGAGGTATCACGTAAGGCATAATGAGGCATCATGGATGTCACGTAAGGCATAATGAGGCATCATGGGCGTCGCGTAAGGCATAATAAGGCATCGCATAAGGCATAATGAGGCATCATGGGCGTTGCGTAAGGCATCACGAGGCATTGTGTAAGGCATCATGGGTGTCGCGTAAGGCATCATGAGGCATCATGGGCGTCACGTAAGTCATCGAGATATCATGAGCATCACATAAGGTATGTATGTGTGTCGTAAGGTATCATTGGTATCATGTATCGTAAGGTATCATTGGTATCGTGTATCATAAGGTATCATTGGTATTGTGTGCATTGTAAGGTATCATTTGTATCGTAACGTATCATCGATACCATGTGTATCATAAGGCATCATTGGTATCAAAGTATCATGGGTATCACATAAGATATCATCGGATATCACATAAGTTATGAGTATAAAATGAGTGTTGGGGAATTGACTCAGGTGCGTTTCACCTGTTCTGACATCGTAGAATATGGCTGGACGATCAGGAAATTGTGTTATTCTTCAGAATGATGATGCAAATTTTGGCTAATATAAATTTAGGAAAAAATTCTTTCTTCATGTCCAACATGTTTATCCACTGATGCTTGGGAGTTTTATTTTATTATATGACTTTCTTAGCACCAAAACTATCTAAAAGGAAAGAAGAGATCAAATGCTACTATTTAAGTTGACTGGTTCACTCCCAAAAAACAAGGGCGATAATTTTTGTAGATTAGTCCTCATTAGACCTGGGAAATGTTTTAACAGAAGGCAGAAAGTTCAACACTGAAATCCGAAGATACATTGGGATGACCAAAGATACCTTCCAAAATCTTAGCAGAGTATTAAGAAACAGAAAAACAGAAAAGAAAAATGTTATGTGATATCTGTCCTCCTATATGGCAGTGAAAGCTGGACAATTTTCTCAAAGATGAAGAAAAGACTTGAAGGAACAGAAATATGGTTCTTCAGAAGGATGCTGATGATACCATGAACAAGACATGTGAGCAACGACAAAGTTTTAGAGAAAAAGGAAACTTATACTTTACATCATGAAGAGACAGTTGATATTTCTAGGGAACATAACGAAGAAGGAAGGCTTGGAAAATCTGATACTCACAGGACAGATTGAAGGCAAGAGAGACAGAGGAAAACAATGCATAACCTACCTAGAGATCTTGAATATATGGATGGCGAAACAAGGTTTAGGAGAGATAACAAAAAGACAAAATTTATTAAGAGCTAGGAAATTGTGGAGAGCCATGATCACCTATGTCCTGAGCAGACACAACACCTAAAGAAAAAGACTCACATTTGTCAGAATCAAAAAATATCGATTTTTTTTTTTTTATCATTTTGAAATTGGGGTCATATTCATAATATAAATACAGTGTCAAATCAATGCCTGACTTCTAGAGTTATCTGTACTTTGTTTTTATTTACAAATGTTAATTTTGAAACTGTATCTTTGTGATTGATAACTGGGTACTACTGATTATGACAATTATGCCATGGACGAAACATGTAAACCACAAGGAAGTCTCTAGGAAAATGGAAACAGAAAGGACACTTATACTCAGAATCAGAAAGCAAGATCTGACATTTATTGCACACAAAATGAGGAAGGATAGCTTGGAAAATTTGACACACACAAGATATATTGAGAGCAAAAGAGATATGGTGAGACAGTGGGCCACCTACTCAATAAGCATGTGTAAATGAATGATGGAGCTGAGGGTGTGAGGAATGGTAATAACACAAACATTACGAAGAGCTACAAAGGATAGGAAGTTGTGGAGAGCCATTATTGCAATACAATATATCTATAAAAAATACTGATTTTTTTCTTTTTTCTTTTTTTTTTAAATTTTAAAAGTGGGGGTCTGGTCATGGTATAAAAATACAGTGTCCAAGCAATCTTTGACTTCTTAAAGAGTTATCTGTACTTTGTTTTTATTTACAAAAAATTGACACTGTATTTATATCATGAACAGAATCCCACATTTAAAATGATAAAATGCTGTGAGTAGAGGATGTTCCCATGAATGTTAATCTATAAAAAAATTATTCTCACACCACCCCACCTCCAAAATTTTCCTCGTCCTTGGTATGACGATAAACTACATTCGCGTCCTGGGTAAGACAGTAAACTACATCAGCAAGGCCTCTGATCAGGACGTTTTGAGGAGTGTGGAACCACCTCTTAATTGTTGGTGTTCCCAGGTCCACCTTGTCCCAGCTATGGATAAACGGTTAACCCCAAAACTGGGGTGAAAGCACTTATGAAAGTGTAAAAATAGGTTTTAACACCAGAAATACTTTGTAAAAAAATTATTACCAGCAATACATTCTTGGAAGAAAATATTGACAGCAATACATTTAAAAAAAAAATAACTGGCAGTAAAAATCTTGTCAGCATTAAATAACCCATTGAGGTTGATATGCCGTAAAACAAAATAAACCAAACCAATCTAAACTAAAGAATACATATTCTGTTCATATGAATCTATCCTAAAAATCTTGTCAGCATTAAATAACTCATTGAGGTTGATATGCCGTAAAACAAAATAAAGCAAACCAATCTAAACCAAAGAATACATATTCTCTTCATACGAATCTATCCTAAAAATGTTGTCGGCACTAAATAACCCATTGAGGTTGATATGCCGTAAAACAAAATAAACCAAACCAATCTAAACTAAAGAATACATATTCTGTTCATATGAATCTATCCTAAAAATCTTGTCAGCATTAAATAACCCATTGAGGTTGATATGCTGTAAAACAAACCAAAGCAAACCAATATTTTCCTTATTTTCTTTATGAGTGGACCAGATAATTTAAATAGTACTGATCAAATCAGCCTTATAAAAATTCTATTCATCTTGTGACTGAGACTGTTTCTATAAAGAATAATAGAATTAGTTTCATTATGGACTTTTGTCAGAGTCAATAATGATTATATTATAATGTTTATATTATTGATAAATAAATGTTCACGTGTGGGAGGAAATCTGTATTAGTTATTTGTACAGAAAAGTTTTTGATTTGGTTTTGAATTTTCTTGTAATTAGGCATGAAAAATGGTTGATATAATCTAAAAAGATCTATAATCAATAATCTAATAAAGAAATAATCATCCACAAACTGTTGTGCTTTTTAAGTTGTAACCATTGGATGCCAAATATTGAGGAATACATGCCAAGAATTTGTTAATGTCTTTATTTTCTTGAATCAAAGAAGCTTAAATAATCCTTGGAAATTTACCCTGCATCTGCAAGGCTAATTATTACACTGATTACAATTTATGTTTAATTATAGAGAAGGTACTTTGATATGGAAACAGTAATTTGTGTCTTTGAACGTAACCCATGAAAAAATTGCACAAAGGACTATCACAGAGAAATAATAACAAAAATAAATTTTAAAAAATTAAAACTCTCCAAATTCATCAATTTCAGAAAAGAAGAAAATCAGTAAAGCAATCTTCCTCTATGTAATGCATGCCCTCATTAAATTCTTGCACTTGTTATGAGGCCCCATCTTGCCCTACCTCTTTAAACTTATAAAATACAAAATCTAGCTTAAAATGATGACTTAAATCTATAGTTACTAGATGCTATTTTTACCTTACGAAAAGCTCCTATTCACCAAACCCTTTAGATTTCATAATAATAGAATGGAACTTTCTAGAAGTCTCTAGAAACTTCTACTGGGTTCTAGAGCCGTACAAAAAACATATAAACAGGAGTTCATACTAACTAGCCAGTTTGCCTCCTGAACCCACAGCCATGACTACTGAGGTTGACTCCGGTCTGTTTGATTCATGGACAAAGCTTTGACTGAAAGAATCTAAGTTCCGACAGTCATCAAAAAGAAAAGGCTATTGGTAAATACATTACCTTTTATTCTTTGCTATTATTGACCAAACTCCTTTATTTTATATACATGTGAAGATCTAACTATTTTTATAAGAAGAAAATAATATAATTCTTTGACTAACAACGATTTCCCATCCGTCGCCTTACTCTTAACTGTATAAGGATTTCCTCTCCCACTCCCTCATATAGCTACACGTTAAGCCAACTACTTTCTGGGCTCTTTCACGCTTAGTAGCTTGTTAGCATTTTCCAATGTATATTGTTTAAACCTCAGCCTGACAGTTTATAAAAATATTGTATTATATGTTAAATAAAACCCACTTTTCATTATTACATGTAATCTTTTCCTTCAACTTAAATTTCTAAAAATCTGTTTCATCTTATTTTTGTGTTGCGCCAGCCGTAACACACTGCTACAGGTTTCCTAGGGATGAGATTGTTAGTAGGGGTAGTGTGGGGAAAATAGAAACGGCCTACCTCGCAAACGTTCTCGCATCTTCCTGGCCTGTGGGTTGAGAAAGGAAAGAAAAGATTCAAAATGGCGTCCGTGACTTTTAATATTCACGGTCTCGTGCAGTCACATAAGAAAGTCGCGTACACACATGCTAATGAGGTGTGTCTGGGCTCCATAAAAGCGGGTTGCTTGGAGACATTGGCAGACCAACATTTCACCGTGCTTGGTGTGTACATCGTTTTGCGTTGCAGACATTTTCAGACGGAAAGAGTTGCGTCCCCTTACACTGTTTAAGTCGACTCATTTGCTACAAGCTATTTCGCAATTATTACAGCATGGACAGATTCGACTTGAAGTTAATACCAGAGTTCGACGGCTCCCCCGCTGGGCCCGCCTGTGGTCGAGTGGTGGGAAAAGGCCGAGCGGTCTGCTGGCTGTGTAAAATTAAAAGATCCCGCACTGGTTATCCCTCTTAGACTCACAAAAAGGAGCTTACGCTGTGTATCAGCAGCTAAGGGATGACGAGACTTGGAGGAAATAAACAAGCTCTATACGCAGCATTTGGTGCGGACCCCTTTGTCGCCTGGAGGCAGTTTACCGAAACAGCGGCTTGGACCGGATGAAACAGTAGATGTCTTTCTGGCCGATTTGAGGAAGCTGGCCGCACCGCTCGTGGAGCAAGCGACCAAATCCTCAGGATGCGCCTTTCTGAAGGACTCCCCAGACAACGCCAAGTCGACTGCTCACGAGCATCGTCAAGGCTCAATGAGCTGGGGCTAGGCGAATTACTGGCCAGAGCCGGAATATTCTAAAAGATGACGCTGAGCCGGCCTCAGCAGCTGTGGAAGCACCCGCACCGCCAACTGAGGACATAAGGTGCTATAAGTGTATGGACTGAACCACTTCTCCAAAGACTGCCGGGTTGCATGGCGATACGCATAACCGAGGAACACGGAGGCGTATGCGTTGCTACAGCATGCGACAAGCTGGGCCACGTAGCAAGAAGCTGTCCGGGAAACGGCAAGGGGAGTGTTACAGCGCCAGTCTTCCCCAGATCGCCGCTGAACAAGGCGCTACCCGCAGTGAGCGTGCGGATTATCGGGCGGAGCGCTTCGCGCTTGTTGACACCGGGTGCACCCAGACCCTTGTGCGCAAGGCATGTTGTGACACGTGGGACAAGAAAATATTCCAGTTCTGACTGTTGGCGGGGCTCGCTAACCTCTTGTGGGTGAGCGTCATCCGCGCAAGCATCGGCGATGGGCCTGCAGTAGCTGTACAAGCCCTGGTCGTGGGACGGAGGGCTTTCGGCTATGATCTGCTCCTGGGAATGGACGTCATCAAAAATTGGGTGGTGTCCGTGTTGGCCGAAGAGGGTCGGGCGCGTTTCACTGAAACAGGTCTAGCTCTAAGTGCAGCAATGGAGCTGGAGCGGCCTGACTTTCGATGCGGAGTTCGACCAGCGCTTTAAAAGTCCTGGGACGGTATCTTTGAAATGGTCAGACGATCAACCGCCAGAGAAGCTGTACAACAGTGTGCCGGAGTATAAGATCCCTCGCGAGCTCAAGGTGCGGTCACGACAAGGAATTGCGAGCCTGGATTAATAACGGTGGTTGGTTCCTTATCCAGAGAAGGAATTGGGGCCCCCAAAGGGCCTGATCCCGCTTAATGGCGGTTCTCCAGCACAACAAACAAAAGGTGAGGCCGATTTTCGACTATCGAGAACTGAACGAGCACGTGGACCCTTTACTGCCCGCGCGGGCGTGTGTACCGAGAAGCTAAGGGAATGGCGACAAGCAGGATCAAATGTATCTGTGCTGGATCTTCGAAAGGCATACCTTCAAGCGCGTGTGCACCAATCACTGTGGCCCTATCAAACCGTGCTTATCAAGGGGCAACGGTATTGCCTGACCCGCATGGGTTTGGACTCAATGTGGCGCCATCGATTATGCAGATGATTGTTGACGCCATTCTAACGAAGGATGAGCGATACAGCGGGCAACATCTGCATATATTGATGACGTATGCGTGAAGCAGGGGAGTCGTATCTGCGGCGCGCGTGAAGGAGCATCTCTACAACTTTGGCCTCCTCAGCAAGGAACCGGAGAGACTACAGGATGGTGCACGGGTGCTTGGTTTGCAGGTCTGGGGAGAAGATAACGTCCTGTATTGGAAACGGGAAACGAACTCCCAGACATGCCCTCCGTTGTCACGCCGGGCGAAGCATATTTTCCTTGTGCGGCAAATTAGTTGGACACCTTCCTGTAGGTGGCTGGCTGCGTGTTGCGGTGGCGTTTATCAAGCGGAGAGCATCTGACGTCACCACTGGATGGGATGACGAAGTTCACGACGCCCCTCTCAACACCATGATGAAGGAGGTCCTCGCCAGAGCACGCAAGGAAGACCCAGCACGGGGCAGATGGTGCGTTGACAGCCAAGACCTCTGTGTGTGGGTTGACGCATAAGCTCTCTTGCAACCGGGCGATCGATAGTTCACGATGGAGCCGTGGTAGAAGATGCTTGCTGGTTACGTCCAGAAAAGGGACTCCCAGCACATAAACCTAAGCGGAGCTCGATGCTGTCATCAAGGGGGATCAACTTGGCGATCCTCTGGAAGTCGACCACCCTCGTCTGTTCACTGATTCCTTTGCGTTTATAAGTGGATCTCTGATACCTTGACCGGGAGGGCCAGGGTGCGGACTAAAGCCACCAGCGAGATGCTTATCCGACGACGGCTCGACACGATCGTGAATTTAGTGCAAGAGTACGCACTGACAATGGAGGTGTCCCTGGTCAAATCTAGCCTCAACAAAGCAGATTGTTTAACGAGGGTGCCGCAAAGGTGGCTTGACGCGCTAAGAAAGCCATTGAGCCCGTGCAACCAGCCTGCGCTTGCGTCCGTGAGTCCCGTTCGATTTAATCAAATCAAAGAAGTCCACCAACAAAGTGGGCACCCTGGAGTCAAGCGGACACTGTATTTCGCCAAGTTGGTTGACCCAGGAGTACAAAAGACAGACGTCAGGAGAGTGGTCAGAAGCTGCGTGGCGTGCCAGTCTATAGACCCAGCACCGTTCGCTGGAAGAAAGGGCAGCTGAGCGTGAGGAACCACTGGAGCGGCTGGCGATAGATGTTACTCACCACAACGGCGAGCATTTCCTGACACTCATTGATTGTGGTCCATCCAGGTTTGCGATATGGCGACTGCTGCGCCGGCAAGATGCAGCCACTATCATCCGTCAGTTAAACAGCATCTTTCTTGAACGTGGCCCCCCAACGGAGATATTAACCGACAATGGCACCGCATTCACCAGCGAGCAGTTCGAGAAGTTTGCGGATGGCTGGGGAGTGCACTTACGGTTCCGGTGCGCCCACGCACCGAGTGGAAATGGAATCATCGAAGCGGAACCACAGGACCGTCAAGACCATCGCAGCCAGAACGGGCTGCACGGTGTCTGAGGCGGTCTACTTATACAACGTGACCCGAAGGATGATGTTCACCCTCTACGGCGCCAGCAGACACATTGCATAGGTACCACGTTAGAGTGAAGGGCATAGAAACCAACCCACTGACGGAACTGAAAGTAACCGGAGAGAGGCTGAAGAAAGGCGATGTCGCCTGGATTAAAAACCGCACAGCAAGTGCACCACGAAACACGGAATCGGACGCGTCACTGAGGTGATCAGCCCACAGGCGGTATGGGGGGTCCACGGTATGCCCGTCGCGTTAAGGACCTGCGTCCGTCGACGAGTTGCAACCACCGCTGGACGATGAGAGCTAATCGGAATCTGAGACCACTGAGGCATCGCTCTGGTTCACGCCAGCCCCATCAGGCAGTGACTCGGATATCAGTAGCCTTCCAAGGGACGCAGTGTCTTTCGACCCTCAGACCTCAGACAGGAGCACAAGCAACGATGAGGCTGTAGCGTCCCTCTTGAAGAAGTACCGGAGAAGCGATCACCACCTCCCTGTCAACTCTGTGATCATGAGATCAGGGGGGAGTGGGGAAAATAGAAACGGCCTACCTCGCAAACGTTCTCGCATCTTCCTGGCCTGTGGGTTGAGAAAGGAAAGAAAAGATTCAAAATGGCGTCCGTGACTTTTAATATTCACGGTCTCGTGCAGTCACGCAAAGTCGCGTTACACACATGCTAATGAGGTGTGTCTGGGCTCCATAAAAGCGGGTTGCTTGGAGACATTGGCAGACCAACATTTCACCCGTGCTTGGTGTACATCGTTTTGCGTTGCAGACATTTTCAGACGGAAAGAGTTGCGTCCCTTACACTGTTTAAGTCGACTCATTTGCTACAGGTAGCTTTTTTCCTTTTTGGCCAATTAAACGTAAATGATCTCAACTGAAAAAAAATGAAGATCAAAGGAAATATTAGCTTCACCATTTGTGTTTACTTCATACTAAAATGCATGGGAAAGGCATGAATCCTCTTCTCCCTGAAGAGGAAAATAGCAGTGGCAGTTAGAGCTTTTCAGCTATGTAAGAAAAGTAAAATGGGACTGTAGGGAGACCACAGTTGTTTTCCCTTGGATTTAGCTCATGAGAGTTTTGGCCCCTTTTAGAGAGTAGAACTCTTCTGCCCTTTTTGTCTTTACTTCTGTTCTTAGAGGAAAGGCCTCTTTACCTTCCTGACCACCAGGGTGTCCACACACGTGGAAACTGGTCAACATGTGTATGGCCTAGCGAAAGAAAAACGTACTTTCTATTCACTTATCTGCGGACAACCAAAGGCCATAAAGTTGGTATGTTATTTTTTTGTTCTAATTCTGTAAACCTCTTCGTTTCTTTGGGACAATATGGACAATCATTTGTTTTGGGACATATGTGAATCTTTTGAATTTATGTACATAAGTTGTTTGCCATATTAAATTTTTTTGTTTGTTACACTCTCGTATTTCGTCTTTTTATATTCGTATTCAGTGTTAGTGTATCAATGGCTACACTAATGCTAATATTAGTATCGGTGTTCTACTGGAAGGCTAATACACGTTATTCTTCCTAACACAGAATAGTCAGTAAACTCTGTGTGGCAGATGCCACCATACTAATAGGACCAAGAAATACTAATTTCTCTGAGGCTAACACTCTATGATGTTACAAGACTATAAAGACATTACTGACAGGAAGTAGTAAACTAGTGTGTCCACCTAGGATGTGCAATTCCTTCCATTCAAAATTATGTCACTTGTTCGCAGCTGATGACTTCTCCCCTGAGGGGCTCTTGTATCAGCTTACTGATGGCTGGTGACTGGAGACTGCTTTGTAAAGCTGCTTCATCAGATTCTGGCGAGGTTTATCCATCTGAAAACTGAGTCAATGAGCACATATCATTGGGTTAAGAATAACTTGTTCGGCACAGTGAAATAAATGAAGAAAACAGAGATTGAGGATACATGCTGGTTGTGTCCAGACAATGGCTCCCAGCATATATCGATTTAGCCGAACCTCTAAATAACCAAGCTGGTGGTTAAGTCAAGCTTAAATAATGTTAATCTGACACAAAAGAAAGATAGTAATCTCAAGTCTGGGTAAAGGATTTGGTATGAGTGTTGGGCCGGCAACTCCATCCTGTGAAAATAACAAAAAAATGACCTGCTACACAAACTGCAGATACAGCTCAGTGGTCCACAAGCAGAATTGAATGATGATGACGAGTTATTTGATAACACTAACAAAATTTTGATTTGTTTTTTGTCTTTGCTTAGCATGAAACAGACTGTCGCCTCTAAGTGTTGACTTCAGTGTTCACTTATATATTTCTTAATTACGGCTGTCTAGAAAGCAAAGGAAATTACTGTTATTTCCTTCAAACTTTGCTTTTGTTCCACAGCAAACAGAGTTCAGTATGGGGAGAAACAACAACAAATGGGAGATACTGTGGGGACCCCCACCAGAAAGTATTGTTTCTTCCACTTGGGCCTTAAGAAACAATTTGTCACAGTTCTAGATAAGGAGTCTGCAACCTTCAAGACTTCTTCCCTAAGCTGTCTGCAGCAAAAGCCAAAGCCGGTGTCTTCGTCGGACAACAAATAAAAAAGATCATAGAGTGCAGGGACTTCCCCAAGAAGTTCACTAGAATGGAGAAAGCAGCATGGAACAATTTTGTCGCAGTAGTTCAGGGCTTCCTGGGGAATCACCAGGCTGAAAACTATATAGAACTTTTTGAGACCCTGGTGAAGAACTCTGGCAAAATGGGTTACAGGATGTTGCTCAAAGTTCATATCCTTGACACTCATCTTAATAAATCTGAGGATAATGTGAGCACATACTAAGAGGAGCAGGGTAGGAGCTTCCGCCAGGATATACTGGACTTTGAACACTTCTACCAAGGATCATATAACGAAAACATGGTTGGAGACTATATTTGAGGGTAGTTTGTGAAAGCAATCTACAGTATAAGTGTAAATCACAAAAAACTACTAATTTTAAAATTTTTTGTGGTCTCTCTTGTGTAATCATAGAATAAGATAAAAGTTATTTTTGAATCATACAAGGTCTGTCTGAAACGTAATGGGACTGATATCACAAACAATTTATTTCAGTTCCAAACATCAAACTTCATGGTTTTTCCTTCAAAGTAATCCTCCCCCTCTCCCTGAGTAATGCACCCCACTCCTTATCTGTCATGCTTCTATACACAGCTGGAAAGATCCTTGGATGTTCCCTAGCTTGGTCATTACAGCCCTCTTGATAGCTTTAGTGCCTTCAAAATGAGTCCCCTTGATGATCCCCTTGTTTTTTTGGGAAGGGAAAAGTCACACAGAGCAAGATCAGGTAAATAGGGAGGTTGTTCCATTATGGTGAGGTTCATCTCGGCCAGCAGCTGCCTGATGCTCAGGGTATTGTGAGCAGGTGCATTATTGTGGTGAAGCAGCCATGGTCTGTCCTGTCATGACTCTCATCTCTTCTTGTGCACTGAGTGAGGCAAACACCACAGAATCTCTTTGTAAACTTGCTGATTGATCATCTGGCTCTGTGGTAAGAACTCACTGTGAACAATGCCACTCACATCGAAGAACGTGATCAGTCCTGTTACTTTTCAGCCACACCTCATATGTCATTTTGTTCTTACTTTGTGTGAATGAGAATGTTCACATTCATGATTTTTCCCAATGGAAATAGGGAAATTTCAGAAATATCATTATCCTGATCACAAAAGCAAAGTTTGAAAGAAATATTAGCCATTTTTTAGACATTCTAGGTGTAAGTGAATAAATAATAGTTGCTACCCAAGGATAAAAATTGCATTACATAGATTTATTATACTCAAACTTTTTAAGGAAAAGGATCAAGTTTAGAAAGCACTTTAAATTCACTTTATATTTTTATTGCTTACACATTCAGTTATTTCTTTCTGTTTATATGTGTCCGTCTGCAACACTTTTTCAACAACCAAATTCCAGTATCTGTCTATGTTTCTGAGATGAGGTATTATGTACACTGTTTACATTATTCAGACTATTGTCCTCATCTTTGTTGCCATATTTATTACAACGTTTCGGCCTTTCAGTATCTGTCTATATTTCTGAGATGAGGTATTATGTACACTATTTACATTATTCGGACTATTGTCCTCATCTTTGTTGCCATATTTATTACGAGGTTTCGGCCTTTCAGTATCTGTCTATATTTCTGAAATGAGGTATTATGTACACTATTTACATTATTCAGAATATTGTCCTCATCTTTGTCGCCATATTTATTACAGCATTTCAGCCGTTGTATGCTCTGGCCTTCTTCAGGTGGTTGGAATGTCGAACTGAACCCTTTATTTCACTCACTGGGATAGTCTGTTCTAGTTCCACGTGTCATGTCTAATGGATGTCAGTGGATGCATGTGGAACTAGAACAGTCTACCCCAGTGAGCGAAATAAAGGGTTCAGTTCGACATTCCAACCACCTGAAGAAGGTCAGAGCATACAACGGCTGAAACGCTGTAATAAATATGGCGACAAAGATGATGACAACAGTCCGAATAATGTAAATAAAGAATCAAATTCCATCTCTCCCGCTCCAAGTCAAAAATGCATAATAGATTATGGAAAGTGGTTTGAATAAATAATAAAAAAACGAAGTGTCACTTACCTTGATGCCAGTAGAAAAAGTGCGAAAATAAGCAAAAGTGTTTTTATAGACAAAAACTAGTGCATTGTGGGTAAGAAAAAAGGTGGGGGATTATTCATTATTATTATCTCTCATTTCTCCAACCCTGCATAACAACCAGACTATAAATAAGACCCATTTAGTTATTTCAACGTCTTTTTGTTTTCTCATGTTTACAAGTATCTTTTAATACACAAGGGATTTATAATTATTTACCAAAGTTATAACTACCTTAAAAAATGAAGATATTTTCGATGACACTATTTACATTATTCGGACTATTGTCCTCATCTTTGTCACCGTATTTATTATGTTTCGGCCGTTGTACGCTCTGGCCTTCTTCAGGTGGTTGGAATGTAGAACTGAACCCTTTATTTCTCTCATAGGGGTAGACTGTTCTAGTTCCATGGATGTCAGTTATCTCGTGTTAATTGCCTTAACTGGGTATTGAACTCACTCTCTTTGGGTCTTGTCACTGGATCTAACTAATGCTTTTATCCACTGTGCCATGTGTCCTTGAGGTGACAAAGATTAGGACAATAGTCCGAATAATGTAAATAGTGTACATAATACCTCATCTCAGAAATATAGACAGATACTGAAAGGCCGAAACGTTGTAATAAACATGGCTTCAAAGATGAGGACAATAGTCCAAATAATGTAAATAGTGTACATAATACCTCATCTCAGAAATATGGACAGATGCTGAAAGGCCGAAACGTTGTAATAAACATGGCTTCAAAGATGGTATTTATCAATTCACCCACAGGAATTGAATGTGGCACAAGGCCTTTTTAATGTGGGTATGTCTGAGCCCGTAGGCCCAGCCAAAATAAAACCCATCTAAACCCGTCCAAGCGGGCTAGTTCAAAACAACCTCGAACTAAACCCCACCCTTCGGGCGGAGCTTCGTCCGGGTTCCTCTCTGCAAGCAAAGAGTTCGACAGACACCCGACCCGGCAGCTCACAAAGCGCAGATACTACACTTTGATCCTAGCCACCGGGCCCAGCAGGTATTCTTTTTTCAAAGATGAGGACAATAGTTCGAATAATGTAAATAGTGTCCATACCTCATCTCAGAAATATAGACAGATTTTTGATGACATTCCAAACATATTCAGCACTAAGTTGTTGAAGAACTTTTGAGAAGTTTCAAGAATCTTCTGGCAACATAGATGGCAGTATAAATACAAGGAACATCAGCTCAACAGATTAGTTTGCTTCTCGTTGTCCAAGTGCAGACAAGTTGTGATAAATACAAAAGCAAAGTTTGAAAGAATTAGCAACCATTTTTGAGACTTTCTAGGTGTAACCAAATAAGAAATAACAGTTGCTACCCAAGGATAAAAATTGTGTTACACAGTGTAATTAAATTCAATAAACAGTATTCTTTTACAATTACAGATTGCAGTCTATGAATCGAGAATCCAAAATCCAGCAGCTAAATCTACTTGATGACGTACGGCGGAAATTCCTTCATCTTTTGCGTCAGCAACGAGAGATGGAACTCAGGAGATTGAATGACAAAGTTGTTAGTCAGGTTTGTAGATTTTTCGAGTTTTGGCTTCTTGAAGCCTTCCCATGGATGAGGATGGTAGTTTCAACTTTTCTTTTTTTAATTTCACCTCAAGCAAGGTAATAAAGCCACTAAGACACAAATGTGTGTTTTTTGGGTTTTTTTTTTTTTTTACAATGATGTTTACCCTGCACAAGGTCCAAGAGCCACTCAAGGTAGAAGTTTATAGAATAAGAGATACAGTTTATGGGGAACAGCTGACTTTAGAGTTAGTTCCACAAAAGGGTGAGAGAATATGAGAAAAAGAAAACATTATTAAGAACAGAGAACAATAAACAAACAGGAATTATGAAAACAGAAGATAACAATTGGCATTGCATTTAAATTTTTGAAGATCAAAGGCAATAAAGCCACTAAGATGCAAGAGTTTACTGATTGTTAGAGAATATGAGAAAAACTACTATTAAGGAGAGAGAAGATAATGATTGGTATTCCATTTAAATATTTGAAGATCAAAGTTGACTGGAAAACAAGAAATCAGAAGCTGCAAGTGACAAGAGCAAGAGAAGAAACTGTTAGCATAGAACTTACAGTTACATTTAGCACTTTCAACTGTAAAATGATGAGACCTTGCCGACATTCAAGTAGTATGCTTAAATTCATAAAGTCTAGGTACCAAAGAGGAAAGCTCATTGGAACAATTACCATTAAAATATTTATAGAAAACGCACAGGGAAGGTATATTACAGTGATGGGAAAGTGACTGAAGCCGAGATGCCAGGTCAGGACCAATAATTTTACATATTGTATTTTATCAAGAATCTCTAAATACATGACAGAAGCACCAGAGCAGATGTGGCAGCAATATTCAATGAATGGACAAATGGTAGACTTATAAATGTGTTTTGATAGATTTTGGCAAGAGAAATTGTCTAGCACACCACAGTGGTCTGACTTTCCTAGCAGCAGACTTAACTGTTGATTCAATATAATCTTTCAACTTCATGTCAGAGGATAATATTAGCCCAAGAAGATGGAGTGAGTTGTTCTCCTGGAGGTTAGCATCAGCCAGACTGATAGATGGCAAAAAAAGGTTCTCACAGATGAATAAAAAAGAGCAGATTCATTTATTGTTTTGAGAGTATTTTTAAAAATCTTTGTTTATCTTTCTAAATGCAGGAAAAAGACAAAGTTCGAGATATGGATGCTGCTTTGAATGAAGCTGAAATTAAAAACTTTGAACTGGAACTGCAAAAGCGACTTTATGAGCAGGTGAGTCCAAATTTCTTAGTTCCTTACATTTTCTTGCAGTCATATATACATATTTATGGCTGATGCTACCCTTCAGGAGGTTGACTCATTGTTTTTTGTTTTTTTTTTCAGATAAGCAATATGGCTTTTATTTCACTTCTCTATCTGAGAGAATCTTAAGCTTTACATAAATGGTGAAGCTTCAGGCTATATATATATATATATATATATATATATATATATAGATAATATTAGTGGTCAATATATATATATATATATATAGATAATATTAGTGGCCAATATATATATATATATTGATAATATTAGTGGTCAATATATATATATATATATATATATATATATATATATATATATATATATATAAATAAATTCCCAAGAGGATAGAATCCAAGTAGAACTCAATGTCCTGGACAGAGTAAGAATATAATATAAAGGTTCAAACAAAAAAAAAAAAGCTTTTTGAATTTGTAGGTCTGATGGAATATTAGTGTTTGTTTATATATATATATATATATATATATATATATATATATATATATAAAAAAAGAACATGTTAGGTAAATAATCCAAAGTTTCTTTAGTATTTTGGTTTTTATTTTTAAAAAACAGTGCTCAATACAAAAGTAGAGCCTAAATTATATATATATTTATTTTATGTTTATACATTATTTTTATAGGTACAGATATTTATGTAAATGCTCTGTTTGTAATAAACAGTATTAACAACATTTACTGAACTTGAATGTCTAAGAAATCTGATAGAAAATGTGTCCTCTGACAGGAATCAAACCTGTATCCTTCACAGAACCATCATATAGCCTGACATGCTGTACCATTTAGCTAGAGAGGAATCACCTGGTTAGCAAGGTTAAATTACTGTTTTTAAACTACAAATTGTTAAACCCTGCTAACAAGATGGTTTCGAGTAGGATACAGAGTCGATTCCTGTCAGAGGACACGTATTTTCTATGAAATTTTTCGGTTAAATGTTATTAATACTGTTTATTATAAACAGAACATTTACTTAAAGATTTGTATCTATATAAAATAATGTATAAACAGGAAATATATTAAAATAATTGTCATATTTAGTCCATTTCATAATATATATATATATAAATGAAATAAATCCTAAAGAGCCAGGAACAACCTACCCAGGTTTCACCTAAACAGATCTTTAGGGTAAGCTGGCTATACATACATATATATATATATATATATATATATATATATATATATATATATATATGACACAACATTTTACCATTATTAATTTTTTTTTATCTTTTAAATTTTTCTATTTTATTTCATTAGTGTAGAACTCTTAAGCAATGTGGTTTCAAAAAAGATGACCATTAATTTTTCCAATATTAACTCTTGTTAAAATTTTAGGAAATGCTACGGGAATACATTCAGTCATCAAACACCCTGAAGATGGATGAAGAAGTCTGTCGAAACCATGAAGAACTGGAGCACAAGATCATAGACTGCATGACAGACCTTTTGGGTGATAAGAAATGTCAGGTATGTTTGAACAAGATTCTTAAGCTTTAGTTTATGTAAATTAATTATTGAAAAAAGAATTTGTTGATTTATAGAAAATTCTTTTTATCTCCCCTGAACCTTATTTTGATAATTATTTCAGTGGGCAAAATCGGGGCATATGCCTTATGATGGCCATCAATATCTATAATTATAAATAAAATAATAATTAAAGTATAAATAAAATAATAATCTATAAGTATAAATAAAATAATTAAATTATAAATAAAATAATAATCAAATTATAAATAAAATGATAATCTATAATTATAAATAAAATAATAATCAAATTATAAATAAAATAATCTATAATTATAAATAAAATAATAATATATGATAATTTTTATTTATAATAATATATGATAATTTTTTATTTATTTATGTTTTTCACAGACATTAAATTTTGCCTTTGATTTTTGCTCAAAGTGTAAAAAAAATCATTTTTTTCAATTTTTCACCTTCGAGGTTATAATTTTTTCCAGCCAATTTGGACTCAAAACTGGCACTGAAGAATTATCTATCAAACAAAAAACATTTAATTGAAATCTGATGAAAACTGGAAATGCATAAACAACATCCGATCACGCACATACATACACACACACTTTGAGAATTAGAGATATAGATTATGACAGTCAATGGAAGAGGTTCCTTCTTTGCAAGATTGAGAACACACCTCTCACCATTCAAATTGTAAACCCTATTCCCACCACCCTTTTGGGGATGTGCCTCAGTTGCACCCAAATGTTGTTAGTAATATTGATTTTTGGGTGGGATGACTTTAAACTTAAACTACTCTAATTGGACGGCAGAAATTCCCTGTAATGAAAGACCCGGTCGGAGACTGGTTATACTGCTAGTTTTTATTTAAGACTTATTTATTTGCCAATTAATTTAGTTATTTATTTCTTTTTGGCAAATTCATCGAACACTTTGTTGTATAACGTTTCAGCACCAAGCTCTACATTCATCTTTTTGAAAAGAAAAAATCAGCTGACTCTACTGTTTTTTTTTTTTTTTGCTTTTGTTTTTTTTTGTTTACCCCTTTTTTTGTTCTCCTAAGCTTAACACTTTAACCATCTTTCACTCAGTTATTCCACATTCTCTGTGCCTATGAATAGAACTGGCATGGAAGTTATATACTAAAACTACTATTCTACTCTACTAATGTTCCTTGTCCAAAATTTACCCTAAGAAATGAAAGAATGGGAGATTCAACAAAATTAAGCACCTGGCCTGCCCAACAGCCAGACCAATACAAATACAAGAACCTAATTTGGATGATTTTATAAAACAGATGTTTTATCTCTATCTATAAAAGGCAGGATGTGTGTGTGTGTGTGTGTGTGTGTGTGTGTGTGTGTGTGTGTGTAACGAATGCACGGCCGCAATTTTCGATGGATTTGCAGCAAAATTTACATGCACATGCTCCAATTTAGCAGGAAGGCCAAGACTGACTTTGCATTTCCCAACTCCCCATCGATAGTGGAAATAATCGATTTTTTTTCATCATCAGGACGGCAGTTTTCATGTAGTTTGCAGCTATTTTGTACTGGCCAGAGTGAGAGCCAATAGCTGACTGCCACAAATAGGCAGGAAGATTCTATTGGCCAGCGTGAGAGCCAACAGCTGACTGACATGAATGTTAACTAGCATGCTAGCATGCAAAAAAAATCAATAGCTGCATTCGTCACAAGTGGGAAAAATTTAAATCTGCATGGCACTTTACTCCAATTGGCTCATTCACTTGCTTAAACTCAACGTTGATTCTGATTCCGCAGAACTGGGATGGGTGTGAAAAAGTATTTGTTGTTAACATTCTTTTTTTATTCGGTTTTTCCAGTTACGAGTCCTTTTTTTAAAGCTGATTGTTTTGTGTTCATTTTGTTTAGTTCTTTTTTCATAACAGATTCAATGTTTAGTATAGAGCTTAGAAAAAATTTGCAATGTGAGATAGGCAACAAATAAGGCATGTAGCAACATCAGCACAGCAAAGGGCGCTCCTTTAAAGGCAAGGAAGGGCAAAAATATTTTAAGTCAAGTGATAGCGATTGCTGTATGAGTCGTACGATTTTTGAATCAAGCACGGGCAATGCCGGGCCATGCTTCTAGTATTAATTAAAATGTTTTATTTTACCTTGAAAATGAACCATCCGCAATTTAGGACCCTGAGTACAATGGGATCACAAAAGGGTTAAAATGCTTGTTTACTCCTGTGTTGAGAATTAATTGAAGACAGTTTTTCTCAGGGTTACAATCCTCCCCACTACAATCTCCCATTCTCAGCAAATACATCTCCATTTTGAATTGTTATCTTGTAATGTTCTCACTATTAATCTGATACATCTGTCTATATTTCTAAGATGAGGAAATGTATCTAATTACACTATTATCTAGTTACACTATTTACATTGTTTGAACTGTTGTCTTTTCCTCATCTTTATTGCTATATTCACAATGTTTCAGCCATTGTACGCTCTGGCTTTCTTCATGATCTATATATTTTTCTAAGATGAGGTTTTGTATCTAGTTACACTATTTATCAGGTCATCCCATAAGTTCTGTCTGAATTTTGAATAAAGAAAACAAGTGACCAAATGTTACATTTAATTGCAGATTCAATCAACAATGTATTTTCCCTGATTATCTGACTTCCTTCCATCTATTAACAAGCTTACTAATTCCATTACTGTAAAATTCTTTTGGCTTTGATTCGAAGAACTCACAAATGTCAGTTTTAACCTTTTCCTGTGTTACAAAAGCTGTTTCTTCCAAATGATTCTGTAAGCTACGAAACAAATGGTAGTCTGAAGGAGCAAGATCAGGAGAATAAGGTGGATGAGGAATTTTCTCCCAACCAAGTTCTTCGACCTTTTGTGACGTGATCCTTGCTGTGTGAGGTCGTGCATTGTGCTGATGAAACATCACCCCTTTTCGATTCACTAGAGCAGGTCTTTTTTTCCTCAAAGATTGGTTCAAACGCTCTAATTGCTGGCAGTATATTTGAGCATTAATTGTTGCATTAGGTGGTAAGAATTCAAAGTGGATTATTCCTTGGCGATCCCACCAGATTGAAAGAACCTTTTGACCATGAAGTTCCCTTCTCGGCTGTGGCTGAGGTCCTTCCTCTTTACCAAGCCACTGTCTACGATGCTTAACATTTCTATAAAAGATCCATTTTTCATCGTCAGTCACAAGTCTATCCAAAAAAAGTGAAACAAGTTGGCGAGAATGGAGAGAAGAGCAGATGTCAACTTGGGATTTGAGGTTGTTTTCACACAATTCATGAGGCACCCATTTTCCAAGTTTAGGAACTTTTCCAAGTTGTTGAAGATGACGATGAACAGTTGTATGGTTTCAACTGAGAACCACTGCCAATTCCTCAACTGATAGAGCAGGATTTTCTTCAAGGGCTGCTTCAAGAAGCTTTTCATGAAACTCAACTGGATGTCCAGTTCGATCTTCACCTTCAAGGGTGAAATCTCCACCTCTGAATTTTGCAAACCATCTTCAAGTTCTTTCAGTCACACATTCCTCTCCATAAACTGAGTGAATGTTTTTAGCTGCTTCGGCTGCTGAGTTTCCTTTCTTGAACTCATAAAGCATTATGTGCCTCAAATGATTCTTGGGTACTTCCATGTTAGCAGGGTTTTAATCAAACAAAATTTAATTTTATTGTTCTCTGAAATAAAATTTGATCAGTTTAAATGCATCTAAACATAAAAATAATGTTCAGCTCCATTAGACATTATAAAATACTCTTTAAATTTCATTCATTTTAACAAAAAGTTAAAATTCGGACAGAACTTATGGGATGACCTGATACATTGTTCAAACTGTTGTATTTTCCTCATCTTTATTGCTATATTCACAACGTTTCAGCTGTTGTATGCTCCAGCCTTCTTCATGATCTGTCTATATATCTGAGATGAGTTATTGTAACTATTTACCCTATTTACATCATTTGGACTGTTGTCCTTATCTTTGTTGTCATATTCACAATGTTTCTGCTGTTGTAGGCCTCAGCCTTCTTCAGGGTCTGTCTATATTTCAGAGATGAGGTATTGTAATTATTTACACTATTTATATTGTTTGGACTGTTGTCCTCATCTTTATTGCTATGTTCATGACATTTCGGCTGTTGTTCACTCTGCCCTTCTTCAGGTGAATGGAATTTTGAACCAAACCCCTTATCTACCCCAGTGGACAAAATAAAGGTTCAAGTTTGAAATTCCAATCACATGAAGAAGGCTGGAATGTACAACAGCCGAAACATTGGGAATATGGCAACAAAGATGAGGATAACAGTCTGAACAATGTAAATACTGTAAATTATTCTGATACAGTTTGTTATTGTTGAAACAAATTTATTAAACCAATTTCCTTTAATGTGGTTACTTGGATGAAAAGAACATTTCCAGTTTCCCATTATATGCATTAGTATATCACGTATTACTCAAAACATTATTTTTAGTGGATAGATATATTTGAGTTGCTATCAATGTTTTTTTTTTATTTTGTTAAATGAACCAAAATTGAGAAGTCCTACTAAAGAAAAATCATACCTCCAATAGGAATTGAACCTGCATCAGGAAACTAATCTTTGTGTCAAAAATGGGCTTCTATCAGTTCAGCTATGGTGCCAGTCTGACAGGACAAAGTTAGAATTACCTCTGTAAGAAAATAGTTTTTTTTTGGAAGTGGGGGACTTCTATTAATCTATATGTGCTAATTTCAGTTTTGTGTATGTACTAAAAATAACGTTTAAGCAATAATAATGCTGGATAAAAAAATTAGTATATCTATTATTAGTAAAAATTAGTATATCTATTATTAGTAAAATAATAGTATATTATATTAATATATATTAAGACATTGATACAACGGGAGGACCAGGATAGCTGAAATGAATGCTAAATACACATTGTTCTCAAAGAGATTTCATATACTGCTGTGTCATGAAAGAAATGATATACAAATATCTATATACCTATCACTATTTGTTCTACACAGAAAAAAACTATAACACATACGAATACAACAAGCAGTGTGAGCAAGTGAAAAGTGAGAGGGTCTTACTTGTGATATTTCCTGAAAGAAAAACAACCAGGCGAGTAGTGTCCTTTGTTCCTTGATGGGACCTTGTAGTTTCCACTGTTCACCCTACTGCTGCAACCTTATGACATCTATTTTCTTCATGGTCTAAATAGCAACTGAGGTTTGTCATCTCACCAGCCATCATGTGACCCTCGTATCCCTCTTTTTATCCATATATCTTTATTAATTTTAATTAAATGGATTATATTTGTATTTGATATAATATCCAATTCTTGGTTAAAATTCCTACATTCACCTAGATGGGTGACTGTTTAGGAATACCACTTGCTGTAAGCTTAGATGTGTGGGTGGTGTAATGAATAGTTAAAGGGGCCCCATTTTTTGTGAAAATGGGGGGGGAAGAGGGAATGGCCTACTTGAAACAGAAATTGCAATTTTGAAATGGAAATTTTTTTTCTAACAATCAGATTGCCATTTTAATTTGTTACTATATTTGCCTTTCCTAACTCACTCGTCAAAGAGACACATCAAAGGATAAAGTCAGTAATGTTTTAATACGCCCCCCCCCCCTTATCTACTGCCTCCCTACAATTTACAGTATTTAGGAACCCAGTTTTACAAAAATTTAAAAAAAAAAGGTGGTGGTAGTGGGGAATTGGCTTTTTGTTTTCTTGACAGAATTGAAGTAATAAAAGCAGGATATATGTTATTCTGCTTTCACAAGTGAATACATGGTAGATGATACTCAGCTTTTGTGCATATACATGTTTGTGTGGACATCATTACTTGAAGTGGTGATATGTGTGTTTTATGTTGTAGTTTTGTTGAAGTTACATTTTGGAATACAGTTTGAGGATATTATATTGATTAATGTCATGAAAGAGTTCTTTCATGTTGGTTGTTTCATTGATTTTGTTTAGCAGCATATAAACCTTTATGGGTTATTTAATGTTGAAATCTAAATATTTTGAACACAATTTTACGACTTCAACTAAATATATACTATAAATAGGTGTTGCTGGTTGATTGATTTGATTTGATTTGTTTAATGGCATATCAATTCTTTATGGGTCATTTAGAGAGGGGTTATTTTCCTGTAAAATGGCCTACTTGAAACGGAAATTGCAATTTTGAAATGGAAATTTTTTTTTTCTAACAATCACATTTGTCAACTGACATTTTAATTTGTTACTATCTTTGCCTTTCCTAACCCACACATACAACAGATATCAAAGGATAAAGTCAGTAATGTTTTAATATATTCTCCTTATCTACTGTCTCCCAACTGCTTACAGTATTTAAGAACCCAGTTTTACGAAGTTAAAAAAAAAAGTGGCAATAGTGGGGAATTGCCTTTTTGTTTTATCCTTTCTTTTTTTTCTATTACACATGGTGACAGAGGTGGGGGCTAGTTTATCATATCAGAAATCCAAATTTTTGCAAATTTGGACTTTATTCATAAATTTTATATAATAATTTCATAAAGAGACCAAAGAATAATGCAGCTTTTTATCTCTAGATGACTTTGTGTTGCTACTTTTTCTATAGGTTTTACCATTTTCACTTAATTCTTATTTAGAATTGCAGAATTCTTTGCAAGGGTTGTCCCAGAAACTCATCAAGTTAGATTAAGGGCTGAAGTATGAGATACAAGAGTAAAACTATCAAAAGCTGGAGCAACTTATCCAATAGGTGGAGAGATCAACTCATAAATTTTTTTCATTTTCCTTTTATTTTCTTGTTTTAATAACATTTATATAGTTGCACTTTCTCACTAAATATTATAATAAAGCAAAAACAGAAATTTTTACTGAAAACTGGGGGGAAAAAAAAATGGATGTAACACTTCTTACCAGTCAGTCCATGGTCAATGCAGCTGCTGGCTGTTGGAATTGGTTATTCCAACCTGCACCTGTCTCTGTCCCACGTTGTGTTGATTCATCATGGTGCTGGCAAAGATCAAATTGTCATCAACAATTGTAACATTGGCTCGATCTCGATGAAGCTATGCCACCTAAGAAAAATAAAAGATATTCTTGCAAATGAAATAAAGATGAGAATTTCTTCAGGGTCTATTTCTATGTGCTTTATATCATTATTTATACAGAAATATTAACCCTTCCCACTTTGAATTCTATCGTGACACTTTGCTCAATTTTGCTAAGTCTGGAACAAGTCCTAAGTCAGAGGTTCTCTCTGGCAGTAATTCACATTGGATTCAGCAGAGTAATTATCGCTCGTCATCTGTACGTCAGAACTGGCATCTCTTGAACTACTCACTTGTTTGCTTCAGTGTTCTGCTTATATTGACTTTCACCCAAAACTGTCAATGTGGTTAGGGGACTGTTGTGGTAAACCCTCCTACAGTATAATGAACTCTTCCTTCTCTCATTAATACAAACTGCGAGAGTCAGATACGGGGAGAAGAGAGTCTAAAGTGAGTAAAGTAGTAGATGCAGTGCTAATTTACTAACACTATTGTTTTGTATATATCTTCAATATACTTTTTCAACTGACCTTCGTCTTCCATGTCTTTCTTTCTGGCCCCTAAACAGGCCACAACAGGGACACAGTGTTTCTCCTAACTTACAACAAGAGTCCTTTTGTTTTCTGGTTCTGGAAAATTAATTATATCTCCATATTTGGAGAGATTCCTTTTCCTATGTGTAGCGGTCACAGGGTATCAATCCGTCCCAGTAACTCCTTCCTTCTCTTATTTGTGCCTCATACTAACACCTTTTAATGGGCATAGGTAATTCTTCCATCTTCCTCCTCCTTTCTTAGTATCTAATCTTCGCCTGTCACCTCAGTTGTCTGTTCGATGAATCTGGTTCTCAAACTGCGTGGCATGACTTAGTTTCGGGTCATTAATTAGAATTATTATTTTAATTTTGTTGTCAGCAAATTTTTCCTGGCTTGATTTTGTTTACACAATCAGAAATTTATCAGCTTTTTCTTCCAATCATTCATCCCCACACCCTGCCAGGGTCATCGCACTCCAAGCATCCTGGGTTCAGGTTCTTACATAAAATAATTCCATTACCTCGACTTGTTTATCATTTCACTTTTTGATAAGTAAAATCTTTAAAATTACCAATTTCTATTAATCAATTGGTGTTTTCATAACTGGCACTTTTAGGCAGCGTCTTCAATCAGTTGTCAGCCTAGCCTTGCCACTTGGCATTTTCCAACAAAGTAACTTCCTTCAGTCATCTTTGTTTAAACAGACTTTTAAAATTAAACTTTCTCTCAGTCTGTCTATTGTTCTATTCTTTTACCCTTTTTGTCTTGTTTCAAGCTTATATTTTTAACTTAACCTTTTCTTTCTGATTGCCAGTGTCACATAGTGTCACACAAAATTCTGTATTGAAAACGGAAAATAACAGATTTCCCTAAAATCTGAAATGGAATTAAGAAAGATTTGAAATGGAAAATTAGTCCCTCTAATGGCACAGAATTGTTAATCAGACAATCCCAATTTTGTTTATTACATTCACTTACTTGTAAAATACCTGCTCTTTTTAGAGGTAAAGAAAAAAAAAACTGTCAAGTGATCGTAGCAACAGCAATAGATTTTTTGTTTCTCGGTCGCAACACAATCTCCTCCAACAATCGCCCTGCTCCGGAGAAGCTATTTCGGCATTTACTTTGTCTGTGTAACATCAGCAAGCAACCATAACTCAGATTTACTAAAATCTGTGCATTGCCAAAGCGGACATCCCAGTGTAAAATGGACCCTATATTTTGTGAGGCAGATTTATCCCTCCATATCCAAAGCTGCTGTCTGGGCAGTGGTCAGAGAATGCTAGGACATGTCTTGGTATGCCATCAACCAGCACAGAGCGCGAGTTACTTACTCCAGTGACATCGCTCGATTATGCCATTTCCTGATGGGACATACACGCAGCGAAATCTGAGGTGTACTCCCCACGAATCAAAAAAATCTTTGAATAGTCCACTCCGGAATGCAGTGTCGTCAGTGAGGAGTTCCGTCGGAGGTCCATTCCAACACGGAACGTCTGAAATGGCCACAGTGACGGGTGCACACGTACCTGCAAGTAGGCCTCATCCCGTTGATGGCCGTGGTACAAAAGAGGAACGAGATACTGCTTAACCTGAATGGGATTCGGACTCAATGTAGCGCTGGCCATCTTGAAAGCCATCGTGGATGCTGTGCTATCCAAGGATGAGACAATTCGTCAAGCGACGTCAGCTTACATTGACGACATCTACATCAACGAAATCTTAATACCCGCTGCACAGATGAGAAAGCATCTTGCTGACTTTAGGCTCGAATGTAAGAACCCAGAACGACTGGAGGATAGTGGTCGTGTGCTCGGCTTGCAGGTCTGGGGGGAGCACAACATGCTTTACTGGAAATGTGGAAGCGATCTCCCGGACATTCCCAGACACATGACACGACGCAGCATGTTTTCGTTATGTGGAAAGCTGGTGGGACAAACACGCGTTGTTGTTGGTGAGAAGTGAAAGTTGGATTTGTGACCCCATTTTGTTGTCTCTATGTCGGACTATCATGTGGACTGCGATTTGGCTACAAGTGTTGCGACCGAGAAACAAAAAATCTATTGCTGTTGCTATGATCAGTTGACAGTTTTTTTTCTTTACCTCTACAGGTCTTACAATATTTTCTGGCTTTAAATAACCTGCAAATGGTTGATAAGCTGTAGAAAACGAATCACTCAATCAATGAAATACTGATTAGCTACACGAGCCTGTCTTTTAGATTTATTTACATTCTCTAGAATATAAATGTATAGAAACTACTCTGGCTACAAAGTGAGGGATCAGTTTATATATAGATTGTAATATAGAATTGACCCCCCACTTTATATCCATGTTGTAATTTCTTGTTTGTTGGTAAGCCGTAGAAAGTGAATCAATCAATCAATCAAATACTGATTAGCTACACAGGCATGTCTTTAAGATTTATTTACATTCTCTGGAATAAAAATGTGTAGAATCTACTCCGGCCACAAAGTGAGGGATCATTTTATATATTGATTGTAATATAGAATTGATCCCCCACTTTGTATCTACATTATAATTTCTTTTTTGTTTATCAAGTTATGATTAGGTATTAATCCACATCTAATTACCCCAAACTATGGGTTAATTAGTAAGACTTGCATCACTAAACCATTATTATCTCCAAAAGCATTCTCACAATTTAAAAATATTTTCTGGTTTTAAATAACCTGCAAAGAGTTGATAAAGCATGGAAATCAATTAATCACTATATCCACTTACCCACTAAGATTTGAAGTTCCACACCTGGAGGCCAAGTGCTTCACATCTGAGAATCCATGTGTGAGTTGTGATCTTACTTATTATAAAATGCAGATTGTGTGTGTGTGTGTGTGTGTCTGTACGTTTATATATTGGATCGGATTTTCTACATTTTTCAACCAATTTCAACAAAACTTCACAGGACTACGCAAAATTACCTTGCGGTGGTTCTAACAGCGCCAAAAAGTGGAAAAGCACAATTGTTTTTGTGAAAATAAATTTGAAAACACGATTAATCGCGAGAATGAAAGGGGGACAACTCATATCGATTTATACTTATAAAAGCCAGGTTGTTTTTGTGTCTGTGTGTTCATGTATATATGGGATTAGATTTCCTATATTTTTCAACCAATTTCAACAAAACTTCACTTTTTTTTTAGCAGGTAGTGTTTCTTATTGTCTTGCACACTTTTTTCTTTATTTTTAAATTCAGAATGATTTAAATATTCCATTTACAAGACAATTGTTTATAAAAAAAATTCTATTCAATCGATAGACTCATAACGATTGAAAACAATGCTTTTGTTTGAGTTTGACCAATTCGTCAAAAAAAAACAAAAAAACTAATTAAGACATGCGTGTCCGTCAACCTTAAATTGACCTTTGTCAATTTTATTTTTCAGTCTTTATGATGGTCGATACTTGATCTATCTCTTACTGTTACATCCCCGGGCAACGCCGGGCTCTACTGCTAGTATTTAATATAAATTGGGTTATATTTGTAGCCTGAAGGCATCAAACTCTTGCCAATTCCAATTCTTTTTATTTCTTCAGGAAGCTGTGTCTCGGAAAGTCCAAGCAGATCTACAGAACAATCCCGGATTAGTGTCAGCCATGTTTGGACCAGAGAAAGAAAATTATTCTGAAGCCCAAACTAATGCCAAAAATCCCAAATCACCAATTCTTACAGAGATAAATGGTAATAGTGCCACCACCAAGAAAGGTTGGTCATAATACACTTTTTGATGAAATCTCAAATATTTTTTTTGGGAAATTGTGAATAAAATATACAGAGTAGGATGGGGGTCTGTAAATGGAACAAGAAGTGTGTCAGGGATGTTTGTAATTGGAACGTGGAAAGGTGGAGAGTGATCTTCAAAATGTAAAAGTGGAGAGATGTCTGCGAATGGACAGTGGAAAGATGAGGTATGTCTGCAAGCGAAAGAGAGGAAAGATTCTTGGGTGTCTGCTAATGGAAGGGGGCCATATTGAGAGAATGTCTTCAAAAGGAAGAGGGAAAGCTTTTGGATGCCTGCAAGCGGAAAAGGGGAAAGATTGTGTGATGTCGGCTAATGGCAGGGAGAAAGATTATCAGATGTCTGCAAAAGGAAGAGGGAAAAGATTGTCGGATGTCTGCAAATGAAAGGTGGAAAATGTTGGGTGCTGCCTGCTAATGGTAGAGGAAAAGGTCATGAGTTGACTGCTAACAGAAGGAGAAAAGATCATGGGTTGTCTGCTAATAGAAGGGGAAAAAGTTGTGGGCTGTCAGCTAACAGAAGTGGGAAAGGTCATGGGCTGTGTTAACGGAAGGGAGAAAAGGTCATGGGCTGTCTGCTAACAGAAGGGAGAAAAGGTCATGAGTTGTCTGCTAACAGAAGAGCAAAAGGTCATGGGTTGTCTGCTAACAGAAGGGCAAAAGGTCGTGGGTTGTCTGCTAACAGAAGGGCAAAAGGTCGTGGGCTGTCTGATAATGGAAGGGCAAAAGGTTGTGGGCTGTTGGCTAACAGGAGAGTGAAAAGTCGGGGGCTGTCTGCTAACAGAAGGGGGAAAAGGTCATGGGCTGTCTGCTAACAGAAGTGGAAAAGATCATGGGCTGTCTGCTAACAGAAGTGGAAAAGGTCATGGACTGTCTGCTAACGGAAGGGGGAAAAGGTCGTGGACTGTCTGCTAATGGAAGGGGGGAAAAGGTCGTGGGTTGTCTGCTGACGGAAGGGGGAAAAGGTCGTGGGTTGTCTGCTAACAGAAGGGGGAAAAGGTCGTGGCTTGTCTGCTAACGGAAGGGGGAAAAGGTCGTGGCTTGTCTGCTAACGGAAGGGGGAAAAGGTCGTGGGTTGTCTGCTAACGGAAGGGCAAAAGGTCGTGGGCTGTCTGATAATGGAAGGGCAAAAGGTTGTGGGCTGTTGGATAACAGGAAGGGAAAAGGTTGGGGGCTGTTGGCTAACAGAAGGGGGAAAAGGTCGGGGGCTGTCTGCTAACAGAAGGGGAAAAGATCATGGGCTGTCTGCTAACAGAAGTGGAAAAGGTCATGGACTGTCTGCTAATGGAAGTGGAAAAGGTCATGGACTGTCTGCTAATGGAAGGGGGAAAAGGTCGTGGACTGTGTCTGCTAATGGAAGGGGGGAAAAGGTCGTGGGTTGTCTGCTAACGGAAGGGGGAAAAGGTCGTGGGTTGTCTGCTAACGGAAGGGGGAAAAGGTCGTGGGTTGTCTGCTAACGGAAGGGGGAAAAGGTCGTGGCTTGTCTGCTAACGGAAGGGGGAAAAGGTCGTGGCTTGTCTGCTAACGGAAGGGGGAAAAGGTCGTGGCTTGTCTGCTAACGGGAGAGGAAATGATAGTTGGGTGTCTGTAAATGGAAGGGGAAAGGTCGGAGGATAGCTGCACATGGAAGATTGAAATTTGGTGTGATGGGTCTGTGAATAGAACACAGAAAGTTGGGGAAATATCACCAAATATAATTGGGGTGGTAGTCCATAAATTGAGGAAACTTAAAAGTATTTTGCTTTGAAAGAATTTTTTTTTTTTAGAATAGTTCACATGCTGAACAAAACTGATTTATTATTTGTCATAAGAAAACAATGGTAAAATTTTCAGAAGTCACTGTTTGTTCTTCTTTGTTTACGAACTCTTCTTAAAATTTTTTAAAATTCAAATGCTCCAAACAGTAAAGCCAGGATTGTAGTTACTGCCTTCAAAATATCTGCAACATGAGAAGCTACATGGATAGCTGCTTCTGTAGACAAAGACTAGCTGTTTGGCAAAAGAATATAGAATCATTTGATAAGGCTAACAAAAGCAGAAGCAGCCCTTACAACAACAATGTATAAAGGGATAAAGATTAAAAAATTAAAAGGCTACCTTCTGCAAATATTTATAATGTTTGATATCTTTATAAATTTCTAAATAAAAAGGCCACTGAGAAAAAAAACATATTTAAGGTCTTATAGAAGGCAAATAATTAAAAATACATGTAAAATACTAGTCATTAAATAATGTGATGCAAAATTTGCCTTCCAAAAGCTAAGCAAAGTATTAAGACACAGGAAAATTTCATTAGAAACAAAGAAAAGAGTACTGAACTGTCATATAAGTCCTCCGATATGGTAGTGAATGCTGGACAATCTCCTAAAAGACGAAGAAGAGACTTGAAGCAAGAGAAACAAAGAAAAGAGTACTGAACTGTTATATAATATCAGTCCTACTATATGGCAGTGAATGCTGGACAATCTCCTCACAGATGACGAAGAGACTTGAAGCAAGAGAAACAAAGAAAAGAGTACTGAACTGTTATATAATATCAGTCCTACTATATGGCAGTGAATGCTGGACAATCTCCTCACAGATGACGAAGAGACTTGAAGTAACACAAATGTGGTTCAACAGAAGGATGCTGAAGATACCATGGACTGAAGATATGAACAACAATGTTTTAGAGAAAATGGAAACAAAAACGACACAATTGCCCTTAACATCAGATAGAGATAGTTGAAATTTTTAGGGCACATAATGAGGAAAGAAGGCTTGTAAAATTTGATACTCACAGGACATATGGAAGGCAAGAGGGGCAGAGAGAAACAACACCTAACTTACCTTGTGAGTTTGAGTAAATGGATGGTGGAACAGGATTTAGGAGAAATAAAAAGAAAATTTAGTAAGCTACAGAGGACAGGAAATTGTGGAGAGCCATGATTGCCAACGTCCTAATATTTCCTTTGACTTTTAGATAATTTTGCATGAAATGACTCAGTTTGTGACACCAAAAAACCTCACCTCAACTTTTAGATTTTTAAAAAATATTAGCTGAATCCATTGCCTTCACTTTGGTTCATGCAGTTGTCTCCCTTACTTTATGCAATTTTCTTTCTTGTTCAATCGTTTTATAATTTACTATATTCTGTTTCTTTCCTTTTTAAGATCAATATTTGGATTTTGATGAAGATGACAATCTTTCCGATATTAATGATGCTATTTCTAAATGTAAGTCAAAATATATTTCATTTAACCAATTCTGTCTGGCACAAAGCTATTCCTTATTTTCCAAATGTTCCAGTTCTGTGATAGAATTTTTCTAATCAGTTGTCGATATGGCACCATAAATCTGTTTTTAAGCAGAATTTCTGGAAAATGCAACAATGTATGATTTTCTCAAATGCCAAATTACTACTATTATATCCAGATTTAATTAGTCCTGGTTATGACGACAAACTACATCTGGCAGCAACGCCTCTGATCATGAAATTGGAGTGTTTGAGGATATGTGGAATCACCTCTTAATTGCTGCTGTTTTCAGGTCCATTGTTCACCTGGGGTGGTAGCACCTGTTAGGGTCCCAGCTATGAGCAAATAGTAAACCCTCAAACAAAAAACTATGAAAGTATAAAAATACATTTTTTTAATAAAAATGCTGGCAATATATTATTATATAAAAAAAATTACCAACAATAACTATTTCTAGTAAAATTACCAACAATAACTATAGCAACATTTATTTTTAAAGCAAAATCACCAGCAATGCATTTTATTTGTAGTTGAAGCCATACAATTACATTCAAAATATTTAGATTTCAGCATTAAATAACCTATAGAGGTTGATATTTAGCTAAACAATGAATCAACTAATTCAAATTGATGTCCTTCTCCGGGTTGTTATAGAAACTCGATTTTGACCATTTTATTCTCTGGCCTTCTTTTGGTGCCTGTTGGTTAACATTCTGGGAAGTTTGAACCCCACACTATCTGGATAGTATCCTATAGCATTTTTGCCCCCCAAAGACATTTCACTGATGTCAGTCCTTCATCAAAAGAGGATATGCACTAGAATTGTGTACATAATTCCATGCAGTTGTGGCAAAGAATATAGATCAGAAAATTAAGTTCTGAAGAGAGACTATGAAATCAGCCATGGCTGATCATGTGTAGAAGGGACTCCAGGATTAAAATTTAGTTAAAAACAATATGAGAAAAGGAGATAATTAAAAGTATCAGCACATATGCTATGCTTTAAAACCTTCTTAGGACATGCATAGAAATGAACACTAGATGAAATCATTTGATGAGGAAAGTTAAATTTTTCTGAGAAATGACCTCGGAGATACAAGGGTGGACTGAAAAGTCCATAGCCTGACTATGAAGGGCTGTGAAATCTTGCATTGTTTCTTGCTCGATAAAATTGACTGTTCAAAGAAGACAGTTATCAACAGCAGATATGGTGCCATCATCACTGCGATACTTGTTCCCAGCCAAGTGTTTTTTTCTGTTGTGGAACAGATGATAATTAAACCAGGAGAATATTTGTGGGTGGGGTTGATCAACCCGTTCAAAGCCACCATCATCCACTGCAGCCATGAAATAGCAACAGGATTCAATTCTAATGATCCAAATCACCTGAAGCAAATTTAAGGAATCAACCATACATGGTTTTCATGTCTGAATGCAAATAATTTTAATAGAGTTTTCAAATCTAGGGTCAACTGATATCTGTCTTATTTATCCTCACAATAAGCATCCAATTCCTACTTCCCTCTCCCTAAGGTGGTCCTTATAACAATCTTAGTAATCCTCTATCTTGATTGGCCCCTTACATTTAATGTGTTGTTATATTGGATGGAATAAATCCAAAATGCAAGAAGTCTTATCCACCATGTGTCATGGTAAGGGGCATAATAGGGTAGAGGGAATTACCTGGTTTATGGATTTTAACAAATTTAAAATATACCTTTAACAGGTAGCACTTTTTTTTTTTTTTTCACCTTATTTTGCTTAAGTACTGATGATGACTTACATAAGTTGAAAGCTTGGTAGTCTTGGGTATGATGATAAACTACATCTGGCAGCAAGGCCTCTGATTAGGAGATTGGAAGTTTTAAAGAGAGTGGAACCACCTCTTAATTGCTGTTGTTCCCAGGTCCACCCTTCCGACAGCAAGATCACTTATTGGGAGATTGGTGGTTTTGAGGAGTGTGGAACCATCTCTTAATTGCTGTTGTTCCCAGGTCCACCCAGACCTGGGTTTGGTAGCACCTGTTGATCCTAGCTATGGGCAAATAGTGAACTCTCAAATCAAAGCAAAACACTATGAAAGTGTAACAATACATTTTTATGAAGATGCCATTTATATTTAACATTACCAACAGTACCTATTTCATAGTAAAATTCTTAACAATATATCTTTAAAGAAAAATTACCAATACATTTTATCTGTAGCTGAAGCTATAAAATTGTGTTCAAAATATTTCGATTTCGGCATTTAATAACCCATAGATGTTGATATACCGCTAAACAAAATCAGCCAAACAACCAATATGAAAGAACTCTTTCATGACATTAATCCATAAAATATCCTACAATTTCTTATTCAAACTGTATTCCAAAATATAATATTTCTGAGATGAGGTATTATGTACATTATTTACATTATTCGGACTATTGTCCTCATCTTTGTCGCCATATTTATTACAATGTTTCAGCCCTTGTACACTCCGGCGTTCTTCAGGTGGTAGACTGTTCTAGTTCCATGTGCCATGTTTAATGGATGTCAGTTATCAGTTATCTCCTGTTAATTTCCCTCTTAAAGTTCTCCACTGCCTTAACCGGGTATTGAACTCACACTCTTTGGGTCCTGTCACTGGACGTTAGTTAGATCCAGTGACATGACTCAAAGAGTGTGAGTTCAATATCCGGTTAAGGCAGTGGAGAACTTGGAGAGGGGAATTAACAAGAGATAACTGACATCCATTAAATATGGCATGTGGAACTAGAACAGTCTACCCCAGTGAGCAAAATAAAGGGTTCAGTTCGACATTCCAACCACCTGAAGAAGGCAGGAATGTACAATGGCCGAAACGTTGTAATAAATATGGCAACAAAGATGAGGACAATAGTCTGAATAATGTAAATAATGTACATAATACCTCATCTCAGAGATATAGACAGATATTAAACGTCCTTATTCAAAACTTCAAGACTATTATAGCTGTCAGTATGCCATAAAATGACATTCAGAGTCAAGTATCTTTTGGACTTGTCATATGATTTAAAAAGCTTTCTTTAGTAATCAATGATTATTATATTGTCGTTAGTGTGGCATAAAAATACATTCAGGATGAATTACCTTGGGTAAGGGATTAACGACTTGTTACATGTTTTAAAAAACTTTCTTTTGTACTGTATGATTATTATGTTGCTGTTGATGTGGCATAAAAATACATTCATTCATTCTTTTAATGTTTCAGTCTCGTTCAGTCCTGACCAGAGGCGAGTGCAGACAGAAACCAAATTCATGAATGAAGTCCGTCTTCTAAGGCAGCGTTTAGCCAGAGAGAGTCGCTTGAAGAAACCGCCACCATGAACATTGTGAAGTTCTTTGATTGCTTTGCTCTTTATTTGGATTCTTGCTCAATCAGTCTTAACTCATTGTACCCCAGGGGTGATTTAAGGTGCAGAAGACTCAACCATTAAATTCAATCTATTCTCTCGACACAATTAAGATATCACTGTGCCTTCAGGTTTTTTTCATCTGACAGCCATATAATTCAACAATTTTATCATTTTAGAAACATTTTCAGTCAGGCTAATTTTTTTCTCTGCTATTTATTGTAATGATCTTGCAAGAAATATCTGCCTTACCCTGTTCCTATCTAACATCTCCCTTGCCTTGTTCCTTTCTAATATCTCCTCTATTTTGTTTCTATCTAACATCTTTACCTTGCTCCTGTCTAATATCTTCTTTACCTTGTTCTTATCTGACATTTTCCTTTACCTTGCTCCTGTCTAATATCTTCCTTTACCTTGTTCTTATCTGACATCTTCCTTTACCTTGTTTTTATCTGACATCTCCCTTACCTTGTTCCTATCTAACATCTCCTCTACTTTGTTTCTATCTAACATCTTTACCTTGCTCCTGTCTTATATCTTCCTTTACCTTGTTCCTGTCTGACATCTTCATTTACCTTGCTCCTAACCTTCATTTCTTCACATCTGTGATGCCTGGAAACAGTTCAGCTTCTCTTGAAGATGCTGAATCAAAACTGTTGGTATCCTTTCACAGACCAACAATTTTATATTTAAATAAAGGAAAAATATATGAATTTACTGAGAATACCAACAATACTATGTAAACTTTTCTTTTTTCATTAATATGACTTTGGGAAGATGAACCGCTTTTGGATATATATTTCTCATATCTTGCGATTGGTTACTTTTACAACTTGAATCTTTTCCAGCAAATCACATTTGAGACATGCCATCTTACAATCAAGATCAGTCAATCAAAATCAAGATACAGTGTCTTATTTAAAATCCAGATCTTTTTCAGCCAATCATGTTTAAAACATATTCTCCTGTTTTTTGTTCAGTTTGATGAATTTTTAATCTATATTTTGAAATTACCAATTTTTATAATTTCAGTTAATTTTTTATGGAATAAAATATTAAAGCCTTCATCTTTCTGGAGTGCATTCACCTTTTTTATTAACAAATTTCAGAAAAGCAAAGAATGTTTTTTTCCAGTTCTTCATCCACTGATTCTCAATATCTCATGATGGAGGAAATGGAACAGATTCTCGTTGACTTTACTGAGCAACCCAAGGACGTGAAGATTATATGTCAACCCAATTCAGGAAATAAACATGGGAAGAAAATCTACACAAATGTCATCAAACCAATCTTCAGAAACGTCAACATTCAGATTGATTATTCTGGGCCCTGTTCGAAATTCAAAGAAATATCACCTGAAGAAAGCCGGAGTGTACAACGGCTGAAACATTGTGAATGTGAAAATAAAGAGGAGGACAACAGTCTGAATAATGTAGATATTGTAAATATTTCCATGTTTATTCCAATTTTCTTCCCAACATTATTTACTTATATAAGGTAACCAAAAAAATCCTTGTTGTTTTTTATGTTGCGTGACAAATCAACATTGATATTCAAATGAGTGGTTCACATGCCAGGAAAGTTTTGGGGTGGGTTCATTGCTCTTGACCAATGCATGTATGTTGCACATTAGTCATAGCTGAAGTAACAGCGAGGAAACATGGTAGTGTCAAAGCAACTTGTTCAAATTTGTCTGCTTTTTATATATATATATATATATATATATATATATATATTATAAATTAATTGATTTAAGATGTGTTTTTTTTGCTACACAGTTCTAACCATGTTTCAAAAATGGAAGCTAAAAGCCCCAAATTTAAATTTTGTAATTAAATTAAAGACATTAGTTCCATTTCATCCTCAAGTGAATTTACGCTTGAGTATGAAATGGAACTAATGTCTTTAATTTAATTACAAAAATAAAATTGGAGCTTTCACCTTCCTTTTTTGAAACATGGTTAGAACTGTGTAGCGAAAAAAAATTTTAAATCAATTAATTTATAATATTAATGCTCCGTAAATTTACATTGAGCACTATTTTGTAAAAATAAAAATATCTATAAGAACACCGGATTATATATCTTACTTTTCTTTCTTTTTATTTATATATATATATATATATATATATATATATATGTGTGTGTGTAGGGTTTGATTGATAAATCATCATCTAAATTGCACAAAAATATCTTAAAATGCTAAAGAGTAAATTTATTCAATAAAATCACCATTGGCTTCAGCCACGGCCTCCAGACGACTTTAGAATCTTCTGCAACTCTTCTGGACAGTCTCCTTGTTTTAGTTGGTGAATGCTGCCATAATCCTTGCCTTCAGTTCATCTTTGGAGTTACAAGGAGTTTTGTTGGTCTCTTGCCCAACTATGCCCACATGTAATAATCAAGGGAGTTGCAGGCTGGGGAGTTAGGTGGCCAGATGTAAGGGATGATGTGGCCACAGAAATTGTCTGACAGCTAAGACTGGGTTCTCCTGTTTGTGTGGCATGGTGCCAGACATAGGGTCTTCCAGCAGCCACCCTCTTCACCCTGGGCAGAACTACCTCCTCAAAGCATTTGAAGTATGTCTTTGTGTTGAGTCTGTAACCCTCACCATCAAATTCAAGAGTTCTTATCAGAATGATCAGAGTGAGTTTTATGAGCTGCCGTACCTTCATAATCACCATTAGACTCGTCCAACTCTTTCTGAATCCTCTGCACTAACCTCAGATTGACACAAAAACACTCTAGAATGATTGTATTGGAGCTTCTGATGTGAGTGCCAAACAGTACAACATGCCGTTCCCAAATTTCTGTTGGAGTGAATTGTGTCATGGTGCGCTTTTTATCACAGATGGTGCCCAACTGATCCTACTATACTGTACAGTTGACAAAATTGAAAATATAAAATAAAAATATAAATATATATATATATATATATTTATAAAAACAAACACATGTGTGGTTCAAAATTGAAAATATAAAATAATGGCATAAACGTTTTTGGTTGTAATGTGGATTTATTGAGAAAAAATATTATATTGTTTTACATAATTTCATGATATATATATATATATATATATATATATGAAAGAAAAAATATACATTAAAAAATTAAACAAAAATCTTAATATGCAATTCGATATGAGACATTCTGTTTATTAATGAATTTTCTTTTAATATATATATATATATATATATATATATATTATGGTGAAAAAATATACAGAAAGACCATCATCAGGACATATTCATAAAACATAATTATCACTATAAAACATATTCAAATTCAACATGAAAAAGACGATGGACATAAGAGCACGACTAATCCAAACAGATAACTGAAATTTTTATATAAGATTAGCGTTCCATTTAAATATGATCACGTCATCATCACATGGGCGATGTTGTGAAAACGTATTCGAAGATGATTTCAAAATATTAAATAAACTTGATTGAACTATTTTCTCATATAAACAGTTCATTAAGAAATCCTTTCCGTTCTTATAGGAATACACAGAGATCAATAGATTCTTATATTTTCATGCAAGCTTGAAGTCTTCCATTTTATAAAGTAAATCAAAAATGATTTCAAAATATTAGATAAGCTCGATGGAACAATTTTCTCATATAAACAGTTAAGATTTTTGTTTGTTTTTTCTGTATATTTTTTTCATACTGATCTCCGCATATTCCTGTAAGAAAGGAAAGGATTTCTTAACGAACTGTTTATACGAGAAAAAATCATATTTAAACGGAATGCTGATCTTATATAAAAATTTCAGATATCTGTTTGGATTAGTCGTGCTCTTATGTCCATCATCTTTTTCATGTTGAATTTGAATATGTTCTAGTGTTAATTATGTTTTATGAATATGTCCTGATGATGGTCTAAAATAGACCGAAACATCCGACGTTTACATTATATTAACATTAATACAACATAATTGCATATTAAGATTTTTGTTTGTTTTTCTGTATATTTTTCTTCATTCTTGAAAAGTCTTGGAAAAATGACAGGGCTTGAAAAGTTCTGGAATTTTCTAAATTAGGCTGCCCACACATCCTTTTTCTCAATACATGAAAGTCAAAATGCCAAATATCAGAAATCTGGCTTTTTTTATAAGCTAAAATATCCTTTAAGATAAATGTGTTGTTTTTTTTTATATTGTGTAACAAGTGATCATTGATATGCAAATGAGTGGTTCACATGCCAGGAAAGTTTTGGGGTGGGTTCATTGCTCTTGACCAATGCATGTATGTTGCACATTAGTCATAGCTGAAGTAACAGCGAGGAAACATGGTGGTGTCAAAGCAGCTTGTTCAAGATTGTCTGCTTTATGACTTTAAGGTGGGGTGGTGCACAGCCCCATCAAGTCACTGAATGTATTAAGCCCTTGGGGATAATACTTTGAGTGAATGCATTGTTAGGCATTGGTTCCAAAAGTCCAAGGATCTCTTCCTTTGTGATAAACCCTACAGTGGCTGGCTGTGAAGGTAGCCATAGAGGAAGACAACAACCAAATCTGTTTCCAAGTTTCTGATGAAACAGACTTCATCTGCACTGCATAGAGAAGGTGTATAAATTAAGCAAGTGGGTACCCTACACATTATGACTAGGAGCTACCTCTTGAAAATAGATAAAATTTGGCATTGTGGTGTTATCAACAAGGTTTGTAAAGCTCTTGGAAACCTTTCCTGTAAAATTAACAGGGCCTTTTCCAGGGCTTGAAAAGTCCTGGCAAAACAGCAATAGCCCAAAAGCTCCTTGAAAAACCCTGGAATTTTCTAAATTAGGCTGCGCACAAATTCTTTTTCTCAATACATGAAAGTCAAAATGCCAAATCTCAGAAATCTGGCTTTCTTTATAAGCTAAAATGTCCTTCAGTATCTGTCTATATTTCTGAGATGTCGTATTATGTACACTATTTACATTATTCGGACTATTGTCGCCATATTTATTACAACATTTCGGCCCTTCAGTATCTGTCTATATTTCTGAGATGAGGTATTATGTACACTATTTACTTTATTTGGACTATTGTCCTCATCTTCGTCTCCATATTTATTACATTTTGCCCTTTCAGTATCTGTCTATATTTCTGAGATGATGTATTATGTACACTATTTACATTAGTTGGGCTATTGTCCTCATCTTTGTCACTATATTTATTACAACGTTTCGGCCATTGTACGCTCCGGCCTTTTTCAGGTGATTGGAATGTTATTTCGTTCACTGGGGTAGACTGTTCTAATTCTACGTGCCATGTTTATTGGATGTCAGTTATCAGTTATCACCTGTTAATTCCCCTCTCCAAGTTCTTCACTGCCTTAACTGGGTATTGCACAGTGGATAAAGGTGTTGGTAAGATCCATTGACAGGACCCAAAGAGTGTGTGTTCAATACTTTTCAGCCCACCTTCTTACCTGGAAAAAACAATGAAATTACCAATAAGAAGCATTGAAATTAATACATGCAAGATTTCACAGCTCTAGCATCACTCCTTCATAGCCTGGCTATGGACTTTTCAGCCCACCCTCGTACCTGGAAAGAAACAATGCAGTTATTAATAAGAATAGTTGAAATGAATGCATGCAAGATTTCACAGCTCTAGCATCATTCCTTCATAGTCAGCCTATGAACTTTTCAGCCCACACTCGTACCTGGAAAGAAACAATGCAGTTATTAATAAGAATAGTTGAAATTAATGCATGCAAGATTTCACAGCTCTAGCATCATTCCTTCATAGTCAGCCTATGAACTTTTCAGCCCACCCTCGTACCTGGAAAGAAACAATGCAGTTATTAATAAGAATAGTTGAAATGAATGCATGCAAGATTTCACAGCTCTAGCATCATTCCTTCATAGTCAGCCTATGAACTTTTCAGCCCACCCTCGTACCTGGAAAGAAACAATGCAGTTATTAATAAGAATAGTTGAAATGAATGCATGCAAGATTTCACAGCTCTAGCATCATTCCTTCATAGTCAGCCTATGAACTTTTCAGCCCACCCTCGTACCTGGAAAGAAACAATGCAGTTATTAATAAGAATAGTTGAAATGAATGCATGCAAGATTTCACAGCTCTAGCATCATTCCTTCATAGTCAGCCTATGAACTTTTCAGCCCCCTCGTACCTGGAAAGAAACAATGCAGTTATTAATAAGAATAGTTGAAATGAATGCATGCAAGATTTCACAGCTCTAGCATCATTCCTTCATAGTCAGCCTATGAACTTTTCAGCCCACCCTCGTACCTGGAAAGAAACAATGCAGTTATTAATAAGAATAGTTGAAATTAATGCATGCAAGATTTCACAGCTCTAGCATCATTCCTTCATAGTCAGCCTATGAACTTTTCAGCCCACCCTCGTACCTGGAAAGAAACAATGCAGTTATTAATAAGAATAGTTGAAATGAATGCATGCAAGATTTCACAGCTCTAGCATCATTCCTTCATAGTCAGCCTATGAACTTTTCAGCCCACCCTCGTACCTGGAAAGAAACAATGCAGTTATTAATAAGAATAGTTGAAATTAATGCATGCAAGATTTCACAGCTCTAGCATCATTCCTTCATAGTCAGCCTATGAACTTTTCAGCCCACCCTCGTACCTGGAAAGAAACAATGCAGTTATTAATAAGAATAGTTGAAATGAATGCATGCAAGATTTCACAGCTCTAGCATCATTCCTTCATAGTCAGCCTATGAACTTTTCAGCCCACCCTCGTACCTGGAAAGAAACAATGCAGTTATTAATAAGAATAGTTGAAATTAATGCATGCAAGATTTCACAGCTCTAGCATCATTCCTTCATAGTCAGCCTATGAACTTTTCAGCCCACCCTCGTACCTGGAAAGAAACAATGCAGTTATTAATAAGAATAGTTGAAATTAATGCATGCAAGATTTCACAGCTCTAGCATCATTCCTTCATAGTCAGCCTATGAACTTTTCAGCCCACCCTCGTACCTGGAAAGAAACAATGCAGTTATTAATAAGAATAGTTGAAATGAATGCATGCAAGATTTCACAGCTCTAGCATCATTCCTTCATAGTCAGCCTATGAACTTTTCAGCCCACCCTCGTACCTGGAAAGAAACAATGCAGTTATTAATAAGAATAGTTGAAATTAATGCATGCAAGATTTCACAGCTCTAGCATCATTCCTTCATAGTCAGCCTATGAACTTTTCAGCCCACCCTCGTACCTGGAAAGAAACAATGCAGTTATTAATAAGAATAGTTGAAATGAATGCATGCAAGATTTCACAGCTCTAGCATCATTCCTTCATAGTCAGCCTATGAACTTTTCAGCCCACCCTCGTACCTGGAAAGAAACAATGCAGTTATTAATAAGAATAGTTGAAATGAATGCATGCAAGATTTCACAGCTCTAGCATCATTCCTTCATAGTCAGCCTATGAACTTTTCAGCCCACCCTCGTACCTGGAAAGAAACAATGCAGTTATTAATAAGAATAGTTGAAATGAATGCATGCAAGATTTCACAGCTCTAGCATCATTCCTTCATAGTCAGCCTATGAACTTTTCAGCCCACCCTCGTACCTGGAAAGAAACAATGCAGTTATTAATAAGAATAGTTGAAATTAATGCATGCAAGATTTCACAGCTCTAGCATCATTCCTTCATAGTCAGCCTATGAACTTTCAGCACACCCTCGTACCTGGAAAGAAACAATGCAGTTATTAATAAGAATAGTTGAAATTAATGCATGCAAGATTTCACAGCTCTAGCATCATTCCTTCATAGTCAGCCTATGAACTTTTCAGCACACCCTCGTACCTGGAAAGAAACAATGCAGTTATTAATAAGAATAGTTGAAATGAATGCATGCAAGATTTCACAGCTCTAGCATCACTCCTTCATAGCCTGGCTATGGACTTTTCAGCCCACCCTCGTACCTGGAAAGAAACAATGCAGTTATTAACAAGAATAGTTGAAATGAATGCATGCAAGATTTCACAGCTCTAGCATCATTCCTTCATAGTCAGCCTATGAACTTTTCAGCCCACCCTCGTACCTGGAAAGAAACAATGCAGTTATTAATAAGAATAGTTGAAATGAATGCATGCAAGATTTCACAGCTCTAGCATCATTCCTTCATAGTCAGCCTATGAACTTTTCAGCCCACCCTCGTACCTGGAAAGAAACAATGCAGTTATTAATAAGAATAGTTGAAATTAATGCATGCAAGATTTCACAGCTCTAGCATCATTCCTTCATAGTCAGCCTATGAACTTTTCAGCCCACCCTCGTACCTGGAAAGAAACAATGCAGTTATTAATAAGAATAGTTGAAATGAATGCATGCAAGATTTCACAGCTCTAGCATCATTCCTTCATAGTCAGCCTATGAACTTTTCAGCCCCCCTCGTACCTGGAAAGAAACAATGCAGTTATTAATAAGAATAGTTGAAATTAATGCATGCAAGATTTCACAGCTCTAGCATCATTCCTTCATAGTCAGCCTATGAACTTTTCAGCCCACCCTCGTACCTGGAAAGAAACAATGCAGTTATTAATAAGAATAGTTGAAATGAATGCATGCAAGATTTCACAGCTCTAGCATCATTCCTTCATAGTCAGCCTATGAACTTTTCAGCCCACCCTCGTACCTGGAAAGAAACAATGCAGTTATTAATAAGAATAGTTGAAATGAATGCATGCAAGATTTCACAGCTCTAGCATCATTCCTTCATAGTCAGCCTATGAACTTTTCAGCCACCCTCGTACCTGGAAAGAAACAATGCAGTTATTAATAAGAATAGTTGAAATGAATGCATGCAAGATTTCACAGCTCTAGCATCATTCCTAATAAGAATAGTCAGCCTATGAACTTTTCAGCCCACCCTCGTACCTGGAAAGAAACAATGCAGTTATTAATAAGAATAGTTGAAATGAATGCATGCAAGATTTCACAGCTCTAGCATCATTCCTTCATAATCAGCCTATGAACTTGTCAGCCCACCCTCGTACCTGGAAAGAAACAATGCAGTTATTAATAAGAATAGTTGAAATTAATGCATGCAAGATTTCACAGCTCTAGCATCATTCCTTCATAGTCAGCCTATGAACTTTTCAGCCCACCCTCGTACCTGGAAAGAAACAATGCAGTTATTAATAAGAATAGTTGAAATTAATGCATGCAAGATTTCACAGCTCTAGCATCATTCCTTCATAGTCAGCCTATGAACTTTTCAGCACACCCTCGTACCTGGAAAGAAACAATGCAGTTATTAATAAGAATAGTTGAAATGAATGCATGCAAGATTTCACAGCTCTAGCATCATTCCTTCATAGTCAGCCTATGAACGTTTCAGCCCCCCCTCGTACCTGGAAAGAAACAATGCAGTTACTAATAAGAATAGTTGAAATGAATGCATGCAAGATTTCACAGCTCTAGCATCACTCCTTCATAGCCTGGCTATGGACTTTTCAGCCCACCCTCGTACCTGGAAAGAAACAATGCAGTTATTAATAAGAATAGTTGAAATGAATGCATGCAAGATTTCACAGCTCTAGCATCATTCTTTCATAGTCAGCCTATGAACTTTTCAGCCCACCCTCGTACCTGGAAAGAAACAATGCAGTTATTAATAAGAATAGTTGAAATTAATGCATGCAAGATTTCACAGCTCTAGCATCATTCCTTCATAGTCAGCCTATGAACTTTTTACCCTCGTACCTGGAAAGAAACAATGCAGTTATTAATAAGAATAGTTGAAATTAATGCATGCAAGATTTCACAGCTCTAGCATCATTCCTTCATAGTCAGCCTATGAACTTTTCAGCCCACCCTCGTACCTGAAAAAGAAACAATGCAGTTATTAATAAGAATAGTTGAAATGAATGCATGCAAGATTTCACAGCTCTAGCATCATTCCTTCATAGTCAGCCTATGAACTTTTCAGCCCACCCTCGTACCTGGAAAGAAACAATGCAGTTATTAATAAGAATAGTTGAAATGAATGCATGCAAGATTTCACAGCTCTAGCATCATTCCTTCATAGTCAGCCTATGAACTTTTCAGCCCACCCTCGTACCTGGAAAGAAACAATGCAGTTATTAATAAGAATAGTTGAAATTAATGCATGCAAGATTTCACAGCTCTAGCATCATTCCTTCATAGTCAGCCTATGAACTTTTCAGCCCACCCTCGTACCTGGAAAGAAACAATGCAGTTATTAATAAGAATAGTTGAAATTAATGCATGCAAGATTTCACAGCTCTAGCATCATTCCTTCATAGTCAGCCTATGAACTTTTCAGCCCACCCTCGTACCTGGAAAGAAACAATGCAGTTATTAATAAGAATAGTTGAAATGAATGCATGCAAGATTTCACAGCTCTAGCATCATTCCTTCATAGTCAGCCTATGAACTTTTCAGCCCACCCTCGTACCTGGAAATAAACAATGCAGTTATTAATAAGAATAGTTGAAATGAATGCATGCAAGATTTCACAGCTCTAGCATCACTTCTTCGTAGTCTGCCTGTGGACTTTTCAGCACCCCTCCTCTTATAACCATTTCGATGTTTTTAAACAATTCACTCCAATCAAGGCGGGAGTACTACTAGTAAGTAAGGGGCTACAGGGAGTGTATGTAAGGGAAAAGACTGGGTGTAGAGGAATTGGGGAAAGCATAAAAAGAAGAATGAGGATCAAGGCAACAGAAGATGTCGATTGACATTACATTTAAATTTTTGAAGATGATAGTTATCAAGAGCAAGTAAGAGGAAGGGATTTCCACTGTCGGGAAGTTCATGAGAAGAAGCTGTTGGAGTAGAAGAGGCAGTTACATTTAACTGTTTTGACAGTAAAAAGATGGGACCAAGATGCCAACCTAGTAGCTTGCTTAAATTCATGCAGTTGGGACACTAGTGAAAATAGCTCATCAGAGCAGCTGCCATGAAAATATTTATAGAAAAGACAGAGGGAAGCCACATCACGTCTGTGAGAAAGTGACTGGAGTTGAGATGCCAGGTCAGGACCTATCACATTGCATATCCATTTTTGGATTTTGTTGATAACCTTGAGATGAACAGCAGAGGCACCAGACCATATATGGCAAAAGTATTCAATGCAAGGATGAATGGAAGATTTGTAGATGTGAAGGATGGTTTCAGACGAGAAAAACCTTCTGCCATGACACAGAGAAACAACTTTCTCTGCAGTAGATGCAGCTATTGATTCAATGTAGTTGTTCCACTTCAGGTCAGTGGAGAATGTGAAAACAAAAAGTGTTACAAATGCTGCAAAAGTACAATAACAATAACTGAAGCTGGTTGACACAAACCCATTACATGCTTCTGCTTCTTGTATGTGCCATGTTCCTTCATAACATGAATGATCATAGCTCTCCACAACTTTCTATCCCTTGTTGCTTTTAGCAGTTTTTCTTCTTTTAATAAGGCTTCCCACCCCCGTTTCACCAACCGTTCACACAAGCTCATCAAATAGGTGGCTCATTACCTCCCCCACATCTTTCTTGCCCTCAGTATGCCCTGTGAGTGTTAAGTTTTCCAAGCCTTTCTTTCTCGTTATGCATCCATGGAATTCAGCTATCTCTTCTTGATTCTGAGCATAAGCGTTCTTTTTGTTGCCATTTTCTTTAAACTGCCTGCAAGTCCCAGATCTTACTTTGCATGGAAGGAAGTCAGCCTCCTCATCGGCTAAAAAATCCAAAAGTGTATCCTTTTTTGAAGTTTGAAATACAAATCTTTCACATTAACAAACTGCCTGCCTTATCTTAGTGGCTTTTGCTCAAGTCTTTTTTTAGAAAGTTTAAAAAAACATGTTCGACATAAAATTTATTAATTATTTTTACTGCATGTCTTTCTTTCAATTATTTTAAGTATGTCTCTTAAATGTGTAGGAAATTCGGTCATCCAGGTTTTTTATAGCAAAAATCTGAACCAAATTCCAAACAATAATAAAAATAAAGAAAACATGATTACACTTGTTAAAAAAATCATTTTTAAATGTATGTAAATTCAAAAGAGTTAAAAAGAAGTCAAATTAGTTTTTAGTTGAGTGAAAGTCTTTGGTAGGATGGTACACAAAAAAGCTATGGTTTAGAAAAGACTTTTAATATTTGATTCATTTTAAAAATGCTGTAGTTCAGAAAAGATCACTGATCGTCTTTGTTGTTCGAGATGGTTTGTTTGAACTTGCCGACATATGATCATCAGTGAAGATTCACTGACCATCTCTGTTGTTGTTGTTAGAGATTACTTATTTGAATTTGCTGACATGTTTCTTTCGGTACGCGCTGCTAGAAGGAAAAAGCTATGTTGCCACATCAATGACTTGGAAGCAGTCGCATCTCCGTTTTTTGAAAGTCAAAATCTGTGTTTTTTTATAAGAAACTTTTCCCGAAAGTAGGCTCAAGAAAAGTAGGGTTTTTGTTTTCTCTGATTGGTCAAATACTTCACATGTTGATGTTAATTTTTAACCAATAAACACCTTGATTTAAAACGGGGTGTGTTGTATTTTGGAATCTTTTTCTCATGTGCGTCAATAGTGTCTGTTTTTAGGTAGAAAATAAATTCTGGGTGTGTTTTGATATGGTATGTATCTGGTAAATATGTGTAAATTCATATATATATATATATATATATATATATGTATATATTATAAATATAAGTAATTATACTCATCTGGAAAAAAACTTAGGTGTTTTTGGCTTGTAAATGAACAAACCAATACCCAAAGAAAAATAAGGGATAAAAAAAGAAAGAACTAAGAACATGTAATTGAAGTGAAAACAATCTTCCAGAATCCAAGCTCAGAGTCCAAAGAAAAAAAACCTCCAACACGAGTAAAGCAAAAGTAACTAAGTGCTCGATACACTAAATCTAACTATGAACCTAAAGAGCCAGGCAAACCTACCTAGGTTTCACCTACGCAGGTCGTCAGGTTAATCAAGTATATCTAAAATATGACAAGGTGCACATAGTGTATATTACGTTTTGTCTGATATAAAGTAAGGTGTCCAGCGAGTATCAAAAAATCTTTTTTGACGCAATTGGTAGAGTTGCTTATTAACCATTACCTGATAGCATGGCATCAGAATAGGTGTACATTAAACTTGGTTATTTTACCTAAGTCTAGTACATGGCAACAAAAGTGCATATCCCAGAGATTGACGTTTTTACAGTTTATCAACCCTGTTCAAATAGCCAAAACATATTTTGGATTGTAAATGATTGCTTACAGTATCCGGTGTAAAAGGATTTTTCAGGTGAGTGGAAAACAGGGGATGTCAAATCTCTTGACCCGAGTGTTATGAAAGGCACAAATGAAAAAACACAATTCTTAATCCGGTGTGAAATTTGAAAGAAATAATAATAATACAAAATGCAAAATTTATAAAAAAGCACAAAATTTTCCTGTGTGTGCATAACACTTAGACAAGATAACAAGTTCTAATTACAATTCTATTAGACTCATAAAACAGTTTTAATTATTATCAACAAAATCTTCCATTACTTCAATTCATTCAACTGTTGAAAGAAGCTGAGAAGGTTGACGATTTATGGGAATAGGTTATCTTCTGACAATATCAGTCCAATATGCAGTGGGCTATGATTGTAATCATACATGCACCCCCCTGCAGCTGGTGGCTGAAGTGACTGCTTCAATCCAGAGCTAACCTTATCCCACGTTGTGATTTATGTTTGATCATAAGGCAGCCAATATTGAATCGTCACAGGTATCTTTGTGTTGGGCTGGTCCAAGCAGGGCGATGACGTATAGGAAAAAATAACACTCGAATAAATTGAACAAAAGTAAATTCTGTTTTTATAACTGTCCTCCGTACAATAGTGATTTTACAAGCATAACTTAGATGTGGCACAAGGCCGAAAGTATGGGGAACTCAGTGTGGATCAAACTCATTATTCAGTCGTAATTGTTCTAGCAAGACAAGCTTGCTAACCATTACACCACATCTAGGCGTCCCAGCCCTCCGTACAATAATTGGTTTATATCAGAGTTTTTATGCAATTAATTATCAGCCCAACCTGCGTCTAAAGTCACAAGTGATACTATTCTTGACCTGGCAAAATCTGGTTTGGAGTTGTTGGTAAGGTTCAACACAAGGCTGAAGTCGGAAGCTTTCATCAGCAGATAATCATATGGGCTTCTCTTCTGTCTCTGGTCTAATTTCTATGCATTCGTGTTTATAGACATTCGCCCAAATTGGCATGTGGTAGGGTATGATGAGGTAGGAACATTTCTGTGAATTCCCTCCGGCCTATGGCATAACTTTGGGGAATTCTCACTAAATCTCCTCATTGAGCATGGGTGGCTTATCCACCCCCTCCTGGCATTCCAACTCAGCTTTCGACCAAGGGTCTCCAAATTTGTCGTTTATGAAAAATGAAATTTTCGCTTTACAGCTTGCATTTTCAGCTGCGTAGAACACATGTCAAACATCATTGTCCAGCGACACATTTTTGGAAAAAATATTACCAGCAATAAAATTCTTGTCAGCATTAAATAACCCATTGAGGCTGATAAGGTTGATATGCTGTAAACCAAACCAAACCAAACCGTCGCTGAGTTTCTGGTTTCTTTAGACAAGTTGTTGTGGAGTGATTTCGTAGTGAAGGCTTGTATTTGTACTAAATCGGTCCTAAAATAGGTTCGACGTACAAAACGTTAGGAACGTCATATAATAGGTATTACGCAGAGTAATCTTGTTGTAGTCGCTGATACTTTCGTATTCGACTAACTGTCGTCCGACATCGACTAGTATTTAGTCACCCCCCACCACGAGGGTAGTATGTGGCACAAGGCCGGTTTAATGTGGGATCTCCGAGCCCGTGGGCTCGGTCAAAAATATACCCTTTGAACCCGTATAAACGGGCTCAGAGTCGGTTTACCTCCCCGAACGAGACTCCGCTCTTCGGCGTAGCCTCGTTCGGGTTCCTCCCCGCCCAAAGGCAGAGAGTTCAACCGTTCAGCCGGTCGTCCGACATCGACTGAATATTTATTGTATCGAAAAATACAATTGTAGCACAAGGCCTGAAAAGGGGAGGGGTTGAGGCTGGTCTTCACTATCTTATACCTAGCTAATCAGAGTCACGACCCATTCATACATTACAATTTGCCTATTCACCACAAGAACTCATCCATCACCAATCAATCCTCCTTACACCATAATACCACATCCTCACAAGGCGGGGGGCATACAAAATGCGCCCCATGCCATAAAAATTTAATGATAATAGATAATACATAAAAAATCTCATAATGAAGGATGAGAGGGGAGGGAGATAAACCCAATAATAAACTAAAATATAAACATAAATCAAATTAAACATAACAGATGTTAGTAGGGCCCGTCCAACCCTCAAAAACAAAGAGGCCGCTGTATTCTGCCCATTGGACAAAATCAAGAAGCTTTCTCACTAAGGGAGTGGGAATAGGATAAAAAATCCTACGGGCATGAGAGAATATAACGATGACCTAGACGAGATAAAAGGGGGCCAAAAACAAACTGGGGAGGTTGGGAATCTCAAACTGGATCATAACCAAAGAACTGGCCAGGAACAGGCTGGGAACAACACTTACTCACATTAACTAGGTACACAAAAGCTTGTCTAACCTAACCAGTGAGAGGGCTCCGCAGGAAACCACCCTGATGTGACGTAGGTTTGACCTAAAAGAGAAAATCAAGGCTAGCCCGTTCAAACGAACCAAACTCGCCTCAGTCACCCACCTTTCGCTGAACACTGTCGAATGCAAGCGTTTTCTATCAGTTCTCATCTTCATCTTGAGCTGATGCTCAAAGAATCGGATTAGTTCCAGATAAGAAAGACGGTTGCCTCGCAAGACTTCCTCTTGTCACGTCGTCCAAATCACCATTCGAGCCGTGGCTAGCAGAGTCAGAAACACCACCCGTTTCACCCCGGAATACGGGGGCGACACATTGTCACACGCGTATGCACGATCAATGGGCACAAGCTTTTCGGGAGCGAGACGAGCCGTCAGCTCGCCGACATAGTCCCATAGGGGTCGGACCCGGGAACAATGGTAGAAGGCGTGCGAAAACATTTCTTCTAAACCAAGGCCACACCGTTCACAGTCTGACAAATCCGCCAAACCCCATATGAAGACCTTGTCATTGAGAGGCAGCCGATTCCGAGCCAATCGCCAAGTAAGGGTTACTGAGATAATCCGCCGCTGGAGCCCAAGACCAGTAAGAGCGAAACTCCTCCTCCGACAACCTGAGATCATCACAGGGAATCCTTCGCGACCCTCTCCACTAACAATCGATAGAAGACCTTCCTAGGCTGAAAAAGGTCACTGGACAGGGGAACATCCAACAAGGCCGACCGACACTCGCGAAGGAAAACAGATTGATCCCGGGGTTTACGATGGCGCTCAACCCGCGAGATGGGGGAACTGATAGTAAGGCGAGGGAACGCGGACCTCACAATCCCCTCGATAATCGGATCTCCACCTGTCAACGCGGGGCGTAGGAAAGCCAACCTCGAGGCACGCCAATGGCTTACCAAGTGTGACATTCCCAGCCCCCCATGACACAGACTCGTCTGTCGACCCGATTACCGCGTCCCCTCCACAAAGTGGAGGCTAGCGAGCGCTCGAGCGCCTTCCGATGGCCTTTACAGAGATAAAGTACGGACAATCGATAAAGGACAAGAGGGAAAATGTATGTAGCACACACCTCCGCCCTGTCCTTCACGGATAATTCCGTCGATGCCAAGTCCGACCGGCATCATCGACCTTTGTTAGTACTTCAGACCAATTTTTCTCCAGCTGGAGGTCGGGCCAAAATCACACTCCAAGAATGCAGACAAGATCGTCCGTCCAACCGAAGCGGCCCGGAAGATCGACCCACTTCCAGGCACCTAGCCGCAAGCCGGACGACTTGTCGCGGTTAATCTTGGCCCCTTTCACCTTTTCGTACCGATCAAGCGCCTTCAGTACCGCCTCAATGTCGCTGCGGGACGACACGACGGCAGATACGTCATCGGCGTACGCAGAAACCCTGGCTCGAGCTCCTCCAGGAACGGCGATTCCGCGTAGGGCCGGACTGCACGCCCCGTCTCTCAGCCGGCGAAGGAGAGGCTCCAACGCCAAAGCATAAAGTAGGGGCGACAGTAGACAACCCTGACGGACCGACCTAGACAGCACAAAAACGCCCGACAGCTTCCCGTTCACCTGTACCACAGCACTGGGGGAGCGATACAGGAGGCTAATCCAGCGGCAGAAGTCGGGTGCGAATCCGGCGGCCTGCAGGACAGTAGCGATGGTCAACCCTATCAAATGCCTTGGACTGATTCAAATTGATCAGCGCGGCCTCATCGTCTTCTTTTACACCCTCTATGATCGTGCGGATCAGATGCAGGTTGCTCTGAATTGTTCGGCCCCTCACAGAACAAGTCTGCTCAGGACCCAACAGAGACTCAGCAACTGACTTCAAATGCTCCTGCAGGATCTTGGCCAAAATCTTTAACTCTGTGTTTAGCAGAGTTATGGGCCTGTAATCGTCTAAGTGCCCGCCAACACTTTTGCCCTTTTTCAACAGCGTGATCACACCCCTGGAAAACCGGTCGGGGCGTCCGACATCGACTAGTGTTTAGTCACCCCACCACGAGGGTATCATTTGGCACAAGGCCGGTTTAACGTGGGATCTCCGAGCCCGTGGGCTCGGTCAAAAATATACCCTTTGAACCCGTATAAACGGCTTCAGGGTCGGTTTACCTCACCGAACGAGACTCCGCCCTTCGGCGTAGCCTCGTTCGGGTTCCTTCCCGCCCGAAGGCAGAGAGTTCAACCGTTCAGCCGGTCGTCCGACATCGACTGACCATCGTTTCTCTTACTACTCCTACTTATATTAGGTGGGAGAGTCTATTAACTATAGAATAGGTGTGTTTCACCATAACACAAGTTCAGCTTTACAAACTGAGATGAGATAAATCTTGTATTTTCAAAATGAAGGTAAATACCTCTAAATTTGTGACAAATTTTCACAAAGTATACAAAGATAATCGCATATCTCTAAATTTGTAGAATTTTCTGCTTTTATTTCTTTTCTTGTTATTTCTCTTTCTTTAAGCTTATTTCTTTTCTTTGTCATTGTAGATGTAGGTGATAGCTTTTAGTTTTTCTTTGGTTCAGATTCCAGAACCAGTCAACGTCTTCCTTGTTAAAGCCAAAACCCTTCTACCTGTCAGACAAACCAAACTACTTAAATAGCTACAAATCAGATTCGATTTGAATCAGAAATTTGATACTTTTGTAGAGGACCGGTTTGGATTTACGTGTTGTTCAGTTAGAAACACGTTCACTTTATTCCTGCTAGAAGGTCCAACTACAAGGACATGGCGGACTCAAGTTGAGTCCAACCGAAGATGTAAAGAAAACAAAGATCAAGTATCTGTATTAAACAACGAACCTTACAATGGACAAAGACATTAATATTTGTGTTTGTGTGTGAACGTAAAGTGTTTGTATATTGGTGAAAGTTCGTACGTACGTGTATGTGTGTTTCATGGCGTTTTCCCACAAGTGGGCAAAAATGCGGATCTCTGCGAGAGAACACATTTTTAAATGTGTCCACTGAAATGCAAAGTAGAAAGAGAATGAGAAAAGAAATCAACCAGTATAGTGTAGGGAGAGCATGCCCTAGTGAAATATTTGGACAATTAAGGAGGAGTTAACTCCAACACTGTGAAGTTATAACTTACTTTCCTCATTGATTATAAACCACAAAATGTATGTCTTTAAACCACAACTGTTTGCAAATTTTATGCCATCAGACTCGAGCCTTTTCTTTTACAAAGTTTTGCGCATCAAATTTTATTCATAGTAATTTTTACTAACCGTCTGACTTCATTTTAGAATTAAAAAAAAAATTAAACAAAGTGTAATAAACAAACTTGGTCTATTTTTTTTTATTTCCCCGTTAATTTAATTTTTACATTTCTTTTTTTATATATAATTTTTTTTATAGTGGTTCACTATCTATTTACCGTCCAGGCTCGACACTATTTCACTTCGAAGATCGAATCAGGACGATTGAACTGATTTGCATTTTTGTCTGCTTCTTTCTCGCTCCATCGTTTTACACCGGGTGCTTGTTTGTCAACATTTTAACTTTTGTGTATAAAAGAAAGGATGATAGATAAAAAAAAAAAAAAACCTATAAGAGGAAAATATCTAGGTTTGGACAAACTGCTTCAATTTGACAAGAAATCAACCCGGCACTTTTGGGGCGTAACCTCAGACCTTTGCTCTACCACTGAGCAAGCTCTGGGAAGTGGCCCACCTTTCTTTCGTAGAGTGATTTTCCAAGCGTAACTTAGATGTGACATGAGGCTGAAAGTATGGGGCATCCAGTGAGGATCGAACTTACTACTCAGTCATGTTCTAGCGAGACAAGCTTGCTAACCATTACACCGCCTCCAAGTGCCCCATATCATTCGTATATACACAGAATAACAACAAAATACTTTATGTAGTTCCGTATTTATAAATATCGTAAAAAAAATAAAAAGGTAAGCGTCAAATGAATAAAATTTTAATGTGCAAAAAATAAGTATTTTATTATTAATGTATATATGTATGAATACATTTTTATGTATTGATTTATAAATAAATATTATATCGTATACAGCGTAAATAAATGTAAAAAAAGTACGAAACTCTGGCTTATTGATACGAACACTTTTCAGCGTCTGGTTAGTAAATAGTGAAAATGACTGCCTACAGGACTAGGTACGCATTTTTCATACCTAAAAACAGCATGAAATATTTGTTATCCTTTTTAATACAAATTAGTTTCCTATGTAAGAGGTCCCTATAGGTATGATCAATTTTTTAAAATAAGCACCAAGTGGTTTACCTTCGTAGAAGCACTGAAATTTACCTGCCTGTATTTGGTTACATACGGATAATAATCGTTGTCGTCCGTCGACACGCCTCCTCACTTATTTGTTATTTATTGCTTTCCTTTTTTTTTCTACAAACATTTCTCTGTGACTATCTTGACGTCTGGTTTAGTACAGTGATTTTGTGGTATTTATACGACTGTTGGTCAGTCTTGTTTCGACTGACAGGGTTTTTTTTTTTTTTGTATGATGTGACATTTGTGTTGATTAGGGATCTTTTTTTTTTTTTTTTATTGCCTTGCCTTATACTACAACTTATGTACAAAAAAAACAAAAACCGAACGACAAAAAAAGAAAAAAAAAATGACACAAAAACGAAATCAAATGCATTTAAATATTAATAATAACAATCAGAAGAACATCAACAAGAGCTACATTTTATTTAAGTATGTGATATTTTTCTAAAATTTTATCGTTTCACTCTGACTTTTACACTGTCATAATATTTTTCTTCATTACTAACGTTTTAACATCTTAAAACGAATTTTTGCTAACACTTCAAAATTATTAATAAATTTAGTCATAATTTAATTAATAACTGTATTTATGTTTTTGTTTTTTTTTACCGACGGTAAAAGTTTTTTTTTTTTTTTTTTTTTTTTTGAAGATAAAGTTTTACTTTTAATAAGTTTTCCCCTTGTATTATTATATAAAAAGTGTAATCTGTTTTTTAAAATGTTATCAACCTGAGTCTACCGAAAACAAAATCACTAACAATTTGGTAATTTAAAAAAAAAAAAACAATGTTAAAAAAAATAGTATAATCAATTTGTTACTGAGCTATTTTTCTTTTTTTATTATTATTAATCTTCAGTTATTGTGGGTCATTTGAACATCTACAATGTTTCCTCTTTAATAATATTTATTTAATTACTATTTATTTAGCAAGTGATGAGTCAAATTTTCATGATTAGTCAAGCAAGTAACTTTGTGAATAACTCTGACAAGCTACCGCAGAGAATTTCTGGTTTTAAAACTTTAGTCATAATTTGTCCCTTGTGTTGAATTATAACAGTTATTGAAAATAAAAAAAATCTGTGACATTTTGAAACTTACAAATTATTTTATTTTTTTTTTTTTAAATTGGTCACTTACTTCGATTTTTCAAAATAAAACTTAAATTCATTTTCGTTTTTTTTTTTATGCTGGAACTGAGAACTTACTCTAAAGGGAACATTATTATTAAATTTGTCTTGTTGGCTTTTTAATTGAGCTGACTTGTATTTATGTCTAAAAATAATCATTTTTAGTGTCATTAATTTTCGAAATAAATTAAACATAAGTTACCATTTTACTTTTTTTTTAAAGTCTTCTACGGAGAAAAACTGTAGATGTCATTCCGAAAATTTTAAGTACAAAGGAAAAACAAAAACCTTTCTTTTCTCTTTCTCTCTAGTCTACACAGTACAGTAAAAAATAGATTATTTTTTAAGATATTCATTTTGTGAAAAGATTAGAAAAATTTTTTAAAAATATTTAAAATCAGGAATCGTTTTGTTTTTATTTTTATTTTTTTAAAAACTAAAATTGAATCCCCCGCTTTAATTGTGGCTTCGTGCTTCTTGTTATAAACAAAAACAGAAACAACACTTCAGACAATGAACAAGAAAATTAAGGATAATGTTGATATTTAAAATTTTTAAATATTGACATTAGCACAGTTCTTAAATTAAAATCTGTGAGCTTTGAAAATCCCACTTTATAAAAGAGTTAGTCTTCTAATAGATCTTCTTGTCACTTTTTAAAAGTAAAACTAAAAGTGATTTAAAAATTCGATAAAAAAACAATACTTAATCTTGAATTATTGTTTTCTTTTTTAAAATTAGCAATATCTTTTTTTACTTTTTTTTATATTATCAGCTCATACCCAAAGTTTTGTTTCAAGGTTTGTTTTTTTTGTTTGTTTTTTTTTTGTACAAACTAAGGAGGCAATATTTTGATAAACAAACTTAAACCCGAACCAATCCCTCTTTTAGCAAATATCGGTGTTTTAGTATTTTAAATTTTTTTTTTTTAACCTCAAACGTTAGTGCAACTACAAATTGTATGGATGCTCATGTAGCAAAGATGCAACTCAAATACGTGATATGATGGATTGCTAGATCAATTACGAGTGAGTTCGATCCTCACTGGGTGCCCTATACTTTCGGCCTTGTGTCACATCTAAGCTAGGGTTGGAAAATCACTGTGATGGATGATTACTGAACAGTGTAACACTGAACAGTTCGTTTAGCTACCTCCACGAGATCGCTAAAAAAAGAGTATGATGAAAAAGACGCCAAACTTAACGAAAACAAAATTTTATCATATAAATGTTTGTTATTATTAAGAGGAAAGATCAAAGTATTTTGGGGGTATTTTTTTACATTTTTTTAATCGGTCCTAGCACGTCCGAAATTTTCGTTAAAAATCTTGGTTTTTTTTTTTTGTTTTTTGGTTTTTTTGAGTCAGCAAAATTGACAGATTTCAACCATTTTTTTCCAAAAAAATGAAAATCTCGCTTTGAAATTCTTTTAAATATCCATTATCATTTCTACAAAACTTATTTCAAGAAAATCAGAAATTATAATGATTATTTAAAATATTTTGAACCAAGTTTAACTTAGCTTCTGTGCCGAAAAGATGTAATTTGAAAATAAAACAGATGACAGATGATGAATACAGATTCCGTGAGGATAATTTGTTCTACGGAAGGAGAAAAGTGAAATTATTTACATCTCGTTATTTTTAAGGAAAACTTTCAGTGCTCTATTTTTATTTTTATTTTTTTTGTACTTAGCTTTAACCTTTACGTTTACGATGCTTTATGGAATATATATTATAAAGAAATTAAAATAAGACTGTTAAGAGTGAGATTAAATTTCTTAAGAAAGGTATCTAATTAATTTATAGGTACCTTTCTTATCAGAAGTGTACATAAAATACTATAATTTTATGTACATTTATTACATTTTACTGTGTTATTTGTATTTCCATTCATTTTATTAATTTTGATATTTCATTTATGGAAAAATGTCATAACTGAGATTAATATAAAAATAAGATCATATAAATTTCATAAGATGATACTGATACTTGTAGGTACCATTCTTAGTTGAAATTGAAAAATCAAATTAACTTCACCACATGTGTTTTGCAAAAGTAAAGGCCTTAACAGCGGAGAACAATGCTTAACTCAAATAAAGCAACTTAATTGTATTCTAGTTGGTCTTCCGTACTTTATAATTACAGCCCGATTATAAACACAAAATTACATTTTTTAATTACAGCGGATCTTCTGATTGGTCAAAATGATACAATTTACAAAGTGCTAAAAAATGATCTATTTCATAAAGACACTTAGGAAACCCAGTGCGGCTTTTAACTAATTTTATAATATTTTAACACCTTAAATGTAAAAATCTATTATAATTAAAAAATAACAAACAATTGTATTAAAAATTCATTTTTCATTGAATTTTTTTTTTGCTTTCAGAAAATATTATTCATAAAAACAACTAAAAGCAAATAAAAGCATTTGAAATTAAATCATATCTTTGTTTTATTGAGTTTTGTATGTTGCAATTGAGAGCTTATTTTCAGTTAGGGGTTCCAATTAAAAACAAAAAAGAACATGATTTGCATTCTTCAAAGCCTTGTGCTTTTAACTATTGTAATCACTAAATCTGACGCAATCAAATTTCTAGTATTTTCATAAAATTAGTTGGGGTGGGTAATAAATTTAAAAAAAAATATTTCTGCCATGATTTTAATAAAAAGAAACATATTTATAATAATTTTGATCATCTGTGAATAGTTTCTGAAAGTTTCATTAACATCTGACAATTATTTTTATTTTGGCAAGATTTTCCAAATTAATGTGTGTCATACAATAAAAACGTGTTAAAAATTGTATATGCTATTTTACTAGTTCTGGTGATACAAAGAGAAACAAGGTTTAGAATGTCCTAAAAAGAAGGAAAAATTTTAAAATATAATTAAAATAAACTTTGATCTTTTCTCTTAATAACATAAGCATTTAGATGATAAAATTTTGTTTTCGTCAAGTTTGGCGTCTTTTTTATCATGCTATGTTCTTTTTTTAGTGATCTCATGGAGGTACCTAAGTTTATTGAACCTTACTTATTGTGGAATCAAAACTGGAGATTTTATCGTTTTTGGCACCAAATCGCCACGGATTTACGTTCTTGAATTTTTTAGTAAATTAAAAACACGGCACTACTTAAATTGACTTATAAAAAAAATATAGGGATAATTTTACAATTTTATTTATTTATTTTTTTTTATTGATTTAGAGAGGGCCCTTTATGTATAGCAGACATGTCTAAGTCCGTCTCAGGGGCCAGATTTTATATGGGCCCCATCCTCTGTCATAGAATGTATCACTTACAGCCTGCCAGCATTGTCAGTCTGTAAAATACATACCTAAGAAATGCAATTTCATGTTTTACCAAAAGATGGCATCAGCACTTTATGGCCACCCTCTGGTGGTGTGACCCTAACCTTTTCCAACCAATTTGTAAAATCACTGCCTTTGCACCAGACCTGGCCTACATAGTGCAGTCCTGATCTCAGTATCACCCTTCACATTAACTGCAGACAAGTTATTTGTTTTGGTCATCTGAGATGAATAAATTCTAAAATCTTAGTGAATTAAATTTGTTTTGTGTTGGTCAAAATTACTTATAAATATATTTGGACACTTGGGCTTTTGTCACTTTGTTTTCTACTTTTTGATAAGATGAATGTTGGTGTTATGATTTATTCATACATTTTTTAACTTTAAGTTTACCGTCAACATTAATTACCAATAATATGTAATGACTATTGCATATTATTGGAGATATATTATAGCTTCCTGGAAGTTCTTGTTTTTTTCTCAGACATATTTTACTTCATCTTATATGGGCTTCAGATTTGACAAGCTAAGTGATTTTGGTAAGACATGTTTAATAATAGTTACTCTTAAACTTGAAGAGGTTAAGATCATCACAATGATTGTGAAAGTATTCATGTGGGAGTGTGTCTCACAATGCAACACTTCTGGGGAAGAAGATATCTGAGTAAAACTTCCTCCTTACTAATGGAATAAGAAGGGAATCTAAAATTTCTGCCTTTGAACCAGACCTGGCCTACATAGTGCAGTCCTGATCTCAGTATCACCCTTCATATTAATTGCAGACAAATTTGTTTTGGTCATCTGAGATGAATAAATTCTAAAATCTTTGTGAATTAAATTTATTTTGTAGTGATCAAAATCAGTTATAAATATATTTGGACACTTAGACTTCTGTCACTTTGTTTTCTACTTCTTAATAAGATGAATGTTGGTGTTATGTTTCTATTTATAGGTTTTTTAACTTAAAAGTTGACGCACAACATTAATTACCAATAATATTCAAAATAAACTGAGATATTTTATAGCTGCCTGGACGTTCTTTTTTTCTCAGACATATCATCTTATATGGGGTTCAGATATGATAGGCTGAGTGATTTTGGTAAGACCTGTTTAAATTTGTTTTTCATCCATGTGAAGAAATGAAAATATGCCATTTGCAATAAAATTTTCATAACATAATTCATTTGCATTTAATTTTAATGGTTCAAAGAATGCCAAGCATAATGACCTCATCAAATCTGACCCGCTTTGAAAAAAAATTTGGTCACTCCTGCGGTATAGTGTGAAATCGTTCCCTGATTTTTATAGTAATTGGCCCGAGGTGTTATTTATAAATATTATGTTTGAAAGTGTGGTAATAATTTGATTCTGCATATTTCTTTAAAATTGTCTGATGTTTCATTAAGTCTTTAACATTTTTGACAAAGAAGTTTGTGTTTTTTTTTGTTTTGTTTTTTTTTTAAACTTTTTTTGGTAAATTTTGGTTGTGTTTCCCGAGCGCTAATATCCCTTAAAATTTTTCCAAAATCGTCATAATTCTGTGCAAAAGTACATGCTGAACTCTAATTAACAATTAAATTATGAAGAAAGCTTCATAATTTTGGAGTTATCAACAAGAAAAAATCTGACTTCTTTTTGGTCATTTGTCCCCCATTACTGCCATCATGTTTACTAATTTACTGTTTAGTACCCTACGCAGGCATAATCAGAAAAATTGGCCTATTTACTTCTTTTACAGACTTTCCTTGCAGAAAATCACTATGCACTACCGTAAAGAAATGTAATTTTATTTTTTTACTATTCAAAACAGAAAAAAGGTTCTGTTGTATTATTTAATTTGTTTTTGTTATAAATAAAACTAAACTTACAAAAAAAAAAAATTTACATTTCTTTACGGTAGTGCATAGTGATTTTCTGCAAGGAAAGTTTGTAAAAGAAGTAAATAGGCCAAATTTTCTGATTACGCCTGCATAGGTACTCTGCAGTAAATTAGTAAACATGATGGCAGTAATGGGGGACCAATGACCAACTAGAAGTTCGATATTTTTTTTTTTTTTCTTGTCGATAACTCCAAAAAGGTAAGGTTTCTTCATAATTTAATTGTTAATTCGAGTTCAGCATGTACATTTGCATGGAATTATGACGATTTTGGAAAAATTTTAAGGGATATTAGTGGTCGGGAAACAAAACCAAAATTTACCCTTTTTTTTTTTTTTTTTTTCTGTATGGGACATTTTCAGAAGCACATGTACAAACATTCAAGGTTAAACAATTTAAATGAAGAATAACAACGGATACTTACTTTTATTCTTTATTAATTTAGATATATTTTAATTTATTTTTTATATAAATTTTTGTTCTTTTAATTACAAATGTTTTCTTTATTTAAAAGATCTTTTTTTGTAAATTCGCAATTGGAATTCATTTGTATGGTATGAAGGCCAATAACTCTTTAAAAGTCAGGAACCAGTGTGACACTGTAAACCCGACCCCCTTTCTAAATCGATATATAAAATCAATATTTTTAGATTCTAACAAGTTTTGTGTCCAAAGAATGGTACAAGGAGGAATGCTAATATACAAAAATTATTTTTGAAAAATGATTTCTCTTTTTTTTTTTTTTTTTTTTTTACGAGTGAACTAGTCTATTTAAGTAGTGCTGAAAACATTTATAATATTAATTTTCTTGATTAAAAACAGTTTTCATACCTTCTATTTAAATGGAATAACACAAAATTTTGATACATGGGGAAATAATTTTTTTTTTTTATGTGTGTAATGTATAGGATTAATTAAGATAAGTAAAAGCTTGTCAAATGTTTTTGACAAACTTTTACTTATCTTAAATGCTCCATCTTTGATATCGAGCACTTCGCAAAGACTGCTTGCCTTAAATGTCTTTTCTCTCAACATCCCATTGACTGTCAGCATTTTGGGCTTCATACTATCTTTGTCATTGCGCTCTCTCTCTCTCTCTCTCTCTCTCTCTATATATATATATATATATATATATATATATAAAATGGTGGACTCTCCTGTCCTATTCAATGTATGAGGGTCAAGCAGCTCAGTTCCTAGGAACTGACAGCCAGACACCAGCATATATGATTTAACTACAGTGGTGAAGGCATCGTGTAGACCAACCACACTTTTTGAATGGCCAAATACAGAGACCTGGTGTACTACATACCACAAAGTCGCCAAACGACCCTCCGCAGATTTTGAATTAAGAGTTGTCTTTCTCCTAGACCAGTTGCCATCCAAGGCTATAGAACCCAGTCTGTCCCGCTATTTACCCATTGCTGGAGGGAGAAGAGGATTAATCCCTTTCCCAAGGGTATTAGCATGTAAGTGAATGTAACTGGATTCGACTGGAATTTGAACTCAGCTCTCTGATTCCTCAATCTGAGCCGCTATCCACTACGCCTTTATTTATATATATATATATATATATATATATATATATATATATATAAAAAAATAAATAAAAGTACAATAGCACTGCAAATGTAACCTTAACTCTAGTGGGTGTTTCAGACATCGCAAGCTATAATTTTACCTACAACATTTTATTTAGTCATCTGATGGCCAGTTGTCAATGACAATCAGGTGTCCATTGTCTCTTTCCTTTTTCTTTATTTTTAATTCTTATGATTTTAAAAATGGCAGAAACAATTCTTTTGAAAAGAAGATTAAAAAATTGAAAAACAATAATATCGCCAGTTTATAAGTCATCTTCTATGTAGTTAAATTCCCAGATGAATTCTGTGGACAAGACAGATTGGTATCAAATGACAATTGGAAAAAAAAAAAATCTTACATTTTGCTGACGCATTTCGTCTTATGACTTTTTCAAGGCAAAAATGAAATAGAAATGTTTTTGTTGTTATAGTTACATTAAAAAATCCAAATATAAAAAGATAGAGGCTTGTGTCTAAGACTTTTTTTCTGGTTAATGTAATTTACCTTAATAGTAAGGGATTATTATTATTATTATTATATTTTTTTTTTTTTTTTCCAATTGTCATATGATACCAATCTGTCTTGTCCACAGAATTCATCTGGGAATTTAACTATGTTGTCGACATGGGAAAAAAAAAAATTAATAGTAACAATCCATTACTATAAAGATAATTTACATTAACCAGAAAAAAAAGGTTTAGACACAAGCGTCTATCTTTTTAAATTTGGATTTTTAATGTAACTATAACAACAAAAACATTTCGGTTTCATTTTTGCCTTGAAAAAGTTGAAAGACAACACGTCGGCAAAATGTATGATTTTTTTTTTCCAATTGTCATTTGATACCATCTTCTATGTGCGATGCTCCATAAGGACGTTGGCAATAATAGCTCTGCACAACTTCCTGTCTTTTTGTCACTTTTAGTAAATTTTGTCTTTTTTTTCTTTCTTTTTGCTATCCCTCCTATTAAACACTCTTAGTGTCATTCATTTATTTTTGTACTAGCTCCTTAGATAGGCTATGCCCTATTTTCATTCCTCTCTCTCTCTTGCCTTCAGTTAACATAGCAATGTCCTGTCAGTGTCAAAAGTATCTTGAAAATATTGTTATTTATTTAATTTTGCTGTGTGAATAAAGAAATTTTTTTACATTGTCGATTTTGTTCAGACAATTGAATACTTTCTTTGTGTGTATATTTAATTATGACTGTTAGCCCAATGTTTCGACTGAATTATTCTTCAGCCTTCATCAGGCGTCGATTTTTTTTTTTTTTTTTTTTTTTTTTAAAGAAATTTGTCTCATGTTGAATTCGCTTGATGAAGGCTGAAGAATGAATCAGCTGAAATATGACAACTGTGCGAAGGAGGGTTTAATTATCTGAATAGTATTTAGTATGTTAATAATTATTTTCTCAAAGTTATAAATGTTTTACTTCTGAAGAATTTTTTTTTTTTTTTTTTTTTTTTTTTTTTAGATTCTTTCTTTCTTTCTATAAAAGATAAAATTTTGGCTTTGGAACCTGAAGAAAATTTGTCCTGTATTGTTGAAGAGTCTGTAATCATCTATATCTCTCTCTATCTCATATATATATATATATATATATATATATATATATATATATATATATAGAGAGAAGGATATAGATAATTACACTCTTCTTCTGTATATCTATATATATATATATATATATATATACACACAAACTATGCGATGGGTAAATTGTCGCCATTTTATATTTTTAATTTTGTGCATGGATGTTCTTTGTTTCTGCACAGTATAGTCGGGTCAGTTGGACACTGTCTGTAAGAAAAAAGAGCACCATAACACAATTCACTCCACCAGAAATTTGGAAATGCTGTGCTATACTGCTTGGCATTCGCGCTGGAAGCTCCAATATGAACATTTCAGAGTGGACAATGCAGAGGATTCAGAAAGCGTTGGATGAGTCTAATGGTGATGAAGGTATGGCAGCTCGGAAAACTCACTCTGATCGTTCTGATAAGAGAACAACTCCTGAATTTGGTGGTGGGGGTCTCAGACTCAACACAAACCTATATCAAGTGACTTGAAGGGGTAGTGCTGTCCTGGGTCAAGAGGGTGGCTGCTGGAAGATCCTATGTCTGGTAACAGGACTCTGCACCATGCCACACAAGTAGGAGAACCCAGTCATGGCTGTCGGACAATTTCTGCGACCACATTACACCTTAAATCTGGCCATCTAATTCCCCAGACTGCAACTCCCTTGATTATTATGTGTAGGACACAGTTGAGAGGCTAACAAAACTCCTTGTAACACTAAAGATAAACTGAAGACAAGGATTATGGCAGCATTCCCAAACTTAAACAAGGAGACCGTCCAGAAGAGTTGTAGGAAATTCTGAAGTCGTCTGGAGGCCGTGGTTGAAGCCAATGGCTATTTTATCAAATAAATTTACTTTTTAGTATTTCAAGATATTTTTGTGTAATTTTGGTAAATATATCTGTTAAAATGAGATGTCAGTATTATTTTCATTTTTGCAAGATTTAGGTGACAAGTTTTCCATCGTATTCTGCGTGTGCATATATATATATATATATATATATATATATATATATATAGTTGATTTTATTATTATTAGTGGGTACCCATATTTGAGTAGACACCCTATTTATTTATTAAACAGTATAACTGTTTATTCTCGTCTACTGTCCTGAATATTTGAGAAATCTGTTTAAAGCAAAGAATCAACTATAATGAAGTATTTATTATGTACAATTTTATAAAGCATTAAATAGGACATTAAATTTTTTTCTTATTCATAAATCTTTAGAAATGTCTGGACAAGAAAATTCAAATAAATGCATAATGACAAATAACTAATTATAAAATTGAAAATAAGTTTAGAGCATTTTTTTTTTTTTTTTTTTTTTAGAAATTTTTGAATAAACAGGTTTCTTTATAAAATGGCAAATAATAATTTTTTATAATAGATAAATCGCATTGTACTTGGTTCACATCTGTTTATAATCTTGTAAATAAACCATTTTTTTTTTTTTTTTTTTTTTTTTTTTTTTTTCTAGTATGTTGGTTAAACATTGCAAAAAAAAATAAAATTGGTAAAAATATTTTTTCTTTTCTTAACAATATTCCCATTTCATATAAAAGTTAAAAATTCAGAAATTAATGCATATCAATTCTGAGTAAGAAAATCTCATAACAGGAATCAAAAAATAAAGAATTAACTTAATTAGCCAAAAATGTGATCAACTGCAATTTTGAAATGGGTTGATGACCTAAGCATCAAAGCAACCTTGAAATATTTGGGAGTAAAAGATATGACAATGAATAAAGTAAAATGATTATACATAAAAAAAAAAAAAAAAAATTAAAATAGGTTATTTGAAAGTTACTGTAAATTAGAATAATAGCAATACAAAAGATTACTTTAGAAATACTTGTGTGCATATATATTATATCAAAATTTAGCTATAAATAAAAATATATTTGTAAAAAGACAATATGGATAAAAACAAAAGAAAAATTTATTGGCAACTTGAACCTTCAGCCCACCAAAAAATGAAATGTCAAAAAAACAGTTTTTCCATTGACACCACTTTTATGTTAACTACCTTCACTCCTTAGCAATGTTCATTGTTTTAAAAATTGATGATCAGACACTTTTTTTTTTTCTGTCTTTTTTTTTTTTTTCAGCTTATGTTTTCTCATTTTACACATTCAGATCCTAGGCAATGTTTAACTTTTGTGCCTGCAAAAAACCCCCCCAAAAAACCAATGCGTTAAAGAGCCAGTTATTCCCTTGACGCCATTATAATTATAAACATTTTTGATTCTCTTGAAAAATGCTTATTGTTTGAAAAAATGATTAGATTTTTAATAAAACCCAAACATATGAAAGTGGATTTATACATTTATTTCTTTAATCTTGAGAATTGACAACAAAGATGTTAAACACTATTTATTTATCAGATTGCTTATCTGCAAGAATAATTTCATATTTACAAGAATTATAAAATGGTAAATAATAAATATTGCATACTAGTTGGTTTACATATTTTGATAATTTTGTATTTTTTTATGAACTTTTAAATAAAAGTTTCTTTACAAATTTATTTCTTCTTAAAATGGTAAACAATAAATCTTTATAAAAAGGTAAATAATAAATCTTGCATTCTAGTTAGTTCAAATATTTTTATAATCTTGTAAATAAACATTGCCGAGTGAGGCAAAAGTTATATTGGCCTCAAGGGGATAACAGCCCTTTTGACAGGTTTTTTTTTTTTTTTTTTGTGCATTAAGGTTAAACATTACCGTAAAATTTAATTTTATTTATGGACTAAATTTTTACTTAAGATTTTGTTTATTTTTCATATTTTCGGCTTTGGGTTCATCTATTTCTTGTATACTTATTTCAAAATGTATCTTTCTGGTAACCTTGTGTGTAAATTTCATTAGTAGGACTTGTATCAGTAAATCATTATTATCTCTCCATTTCTTACGATCTAAAAATATTTTTCTGACTTTAAATAACCTACAAAGCATTAAGCTATAGTAAATGAATCAATCACTCAATCAATGAAATACTGATTAGCTACATAGGCATGTCTTTTAGATTTATTTACAGTCTCTGGAATATAAATCTATAGAAATTACTCTAGCCACAAAATGAGGGATCGGTTTACATATTGATTGTAATGTAGAATTAATCCCCCCACTTTATATCCACATTATAATTTCTTGTTTGTCAATAATCCATAGAAAACAAATCAGTCCATAAATAAAATACTGATTAGCTATGCAGACATGTCTTTTAAGATTTATTTCCATTCTCTAGAATGTGAAAATTTCTCCGATTTAACCAGTAGAGAAGACAATATTTATGAATAAAAATGACAATAGGAAAACTGGTAATTGCTGACGCATTTCGTCCAATGTGGACTTTATCAATAACATAGATGTTGCATTCTGCAGTACGAACTGTTGTTGATATCAATTTTGCTTTGATAAAGTCCACATTGGACGAAACGCGTCAGCAATTACCAGTTTTCCTATTATCATTTTTATTCATAAATATTCTCGAGAATGGTCACAAAGTGAGGGATCAGTTTATATATTGATTGTAATATACAAATGATTCCCCACTTTATTTCCACATAATTTCTTGCTTGTTTATCAAATTCTGATTGGGTATGAATCCTCCACTTCACTCCCCCAGCTATGGGTTAATTAGTAGTATTTGTATCAGTAAATCATTATTATCTTAAAAAAATTCTTACAATCTAAAAATATTTTCTGGCCTTAAATAACCTGCAAAAGGGTTGATAATCTGCAGAAAACAAAGGAATCCATTGATAAAACATCACCCTGGGGGTAACAGATCAAGCAACTGATACCTGGAATAGCATGCTGTCTTTTATCATGCTTTCTGCCTTGCTGCGATAGCAAAAATTAGAAATGTCCTCTAAGGAGGGCAGGAAGCAGCTGGTTATTTTCAGGGTAACATCTTTTGGACGGTTAGGTTATAAAAAAAAAAATAAAAAGTTGAAAGAAAATATCAAGGTTGTATTTCAGTGTTTGTGAAACTGAAATATTTGAGAGTGGTAAATTTAATATTAAATTTTTTTTTTTTCCTGAAATGTCTGATATTCTATGAAGTAAGGTTTAAAAAAAAATATATATATATATATATATATATAATATTAGTGGAAAATATACATACATATGCAAAATATATAAATACCCAAACATGTATATTTTTATAAAAAAAAATTCCAAGAGAATCCAGGTAGAACTCAATGTCCAGGAAAGAGTAAGGATATAATAAAAAGGCTTAAACACTAATATTCCATGGTCATAATTTATTCCATTGGAATTGTAAATACAATCCAATTCAATTCTCTCTGTTAAGGCTTAATCTCCCTCCTCCTCATACTTAAACTCTCTCTAAATTCTGTTTTTATTTCCAGAGTTGGTTTTTTTTCTGTTTTCTTTATGAATTTGTAAGTCTGATGAATTGGATCGTATTTACGATTCCAATGGAATAAATTATGACCATGGAATATTAGTGTTTAAGCCTTTTTATTATATATATATATATATATATATATATATATTTTTTTTTTTTCCCCTTCCCTAGTCTTGGTAATTTATTTTTCTTTAACATCAGTCATTGATAATAATTTTTCTTGTCAACTGCTTGGTTTTATTTTGCCGACAATTATGTTTATTCTGAAGAAGTGTCGGCTGAAAGGTACCTAAAAATTTTAATTGCTGTGATACTTTTCTATCCTGTTTTTTTTAATAAAATATGATCCCTTTTCTAAAGAATATTTTATCCTGGTGTGGCAACAACAATCTGTTTAGATATATATAAATACAATGAAATCTTTTTTTTCCTTATAGGTTGAAACAGTTTTCCGAGGTTTTGGGAACAGATGTAGTAGATATGGATAAATTACGAAAGTTGTGTTTTAGTGGTAAGTCAAGCACTTTGTTGTTTATTTAAACTTTGTTGACACTCCTTTTTTTTTTTTTTTTTTTTTTTTTCTTCTTCTTCTTTTATGTTTTGGATTTTCCAGTGTTTCTACTCTAAACAGTAATTTCATTCACAAAACTTTGTTACTACTAATATATCTGAAATCAATGACTTATTTTTAGTTTATTAAATTTTTCAAAATGTTTTCTTTGCCAGATCCTAGTTTTTCTTATGCATCTTTTTATTTGTAAAAAAGAAATAAAGCTATTTACTCTCACTTGTTATGGTAGGTTTGGCACAAGGTCTCAAAGGACGAGCACTCAACAGGGCCAGTGCAACAATCTCGAGACCCCCCCCCCAGAGACATATATATATATATATATATATATATATATATTTAAAAAATGATTTAAAATGTTTTTTTTTAAGCTACACAGTTCTAACCATGTTCAAAAAATGGAAGCTAAAAGCCCCGAATTTAATTTTGTAATTAAATTAAAGACATTAGTTCCATTTCATCCTCAAGCGAATTTTGGAGTAACTTTTAAAATTACTGGTTTTAAATACACAGCTAAAACAAAATTCATGTTTCCAAGGTTACAGATAAATCTATTTTTCTAGACAGGGGTGACTGGGTGTTCAATATGTCTATATTTTAATGTATCAGTTATTGCTACGTTTTGGTAGTATTTTAAATCAATTAATTTATAATATTAATGCTCTGTAAATTTACATTGAGCACTATTTTGTAAAAATAAAAATATCTATAAGAACACCGGATTATATATCTTACTGTTCTTTCTTTTTATTTATATATATATATATATATATACACCCCCATATATATATATATATATATATATATATATATATATATATATAGATAGTCACTGTGTCTCGGAGAATCCTCAACAGAATGCAGAAAGCCTTGGACAGCTGTTTTGTCCTATTTGAGACTCATCAGCTGTGTGCATCCACTACCAAGAATTGAAACCGAACCGTTACGATATGCCATAAGCATCATACCACTGGACCAACGGACTTCGGTGATGAAGAAGAAACTGACCACACACACATACACTGTGTGTTTATGTAGGAAAAAAAGCAAATGTTGATAAGATAGCATGGGTCACAAAGCACTCTCCTGGGGCCCCCAATCAGGCTTTCACCCTCTGCAGTTGAGGTGATTGGGGCTAGTACACACTGACCCTGTGCCTACAAAAAATATAAATACAATGTATCTAAATACAAATTAGAGACATGTCATAATAGATCATTCCATCTTAAATAAATCAACAATGTTTTGCGGTATTTTTTAACATCAACTTGAGATTTTTCTGGTTAAAAAGTTGAATAATTTTAACACATTCAACATGATGGATAAAAAATAGTGAATTTTATATGATTCTTTTAATTTTTTTATTTATTTAATTTTTTTTTTAGATTTAGCCTGAACAAATGTATTCATGTCTTTATCAGAGTCAAGGGACCAAGCACATTCATTTTCAGTGCTAACCCTGATAACCTTTCATCTCTCATTGTCGATCGCAGATAATGTTTCATAAGTTTTTGTCTGCTGAAATTTCTTTAATAAGAAATGATAAAAAGTATCACCATGAATCTTTATGAAAATAACAATTTCATTCTTATGACTTGTACCAATGGAAACAAAATTTGCATTTTCTGTAATAAGAAATAAAGACTTATGCCATCTTAAATGTTTTGTTGCTTAAAAATAATGTTTGTATGTCTTACTCAATATTATTTCATGCCACATTTGGGGGTTAACTATTTGCCCATAGCTGTGACCCTAACAGTTGCTACCACCCTAGATCAGGATGGATCCGGGAACAACTACAATTAAGAGGTGATTCCATGTTCCTCAAAACCTCCTGATAAGAGGCCTTGCTACCGGATGTAGTTTATCGTCATACCCAGGACGTTATTATTATTCTTATTAGTATTTCTACAACTACTACTACTAATAGGTACTGTAATACATCCTATGTTATTCATAACAATATTAGTTACTTAGTATAGCCACTTAGTGACCAAGCTTAAATGTTTCATTGCTTAACATATGAAGAAAAGAAAAAAATATCATATAATGTATGTTCTTGAAAAATAAAGTTTACATATGATACTAAATGTTTGTGTTATTTAACAGCGTAATGATAATGAATTCTAATTAGAAATCTAGATTGTTATCTTAAATCTTGTTATTTCAGACTACTACAAGAAAAAATGATTGGCGTGAACGCAGACATAGCTCTATAAATCAAAAATGGAAGATTTTTTTGTTACTTGTGTGTGTTGCTCAGCAGAACTTTTGAAAATGGTTGTGCAATCGTCTCTTGAATATTGCATCTTAATGTGAAATCAAAGAATAAAACTAGTTTTATTACATTTATAACTGTAGTACAGCATTATAATGTGAATTATTTTCAACTAGAAATATTTACATCGGTAGATACTGTACTGAGGCAGTTGTTAGCTTATTGCAATAAATGGCGCAAGCATACTAGCATACTTACCAGTGCAGGGTAGCTTTTTGTAACTGTTGTATTTGCATTGTATTAGACCCCTATTTTGGGGGTTAATTTTTAAGATTTATAAGTTGTCTTATATGTGGAAATATATCGTAAAACCAAAATTAAAACTTAAAAGCCTAATTAAGTTTAATGGTCCAAAGTTCAAGATGGTTCCCCTGCCTATTGAATTAAAGCATGGGTTTGTGAATTTAGTGGCATAATAATTGTGAGTTCAATCCCTAGGCTAGGTAGTTGTTATACTAGAACATTACCTATTCTATTGTAATAGACTCTCCCACACATAATAAGTAGTAGTAGTGGTCACCAGTTGGGCTCAGTGGAGTTGAGTGAGTCAGTCGATGTTGGACATTGCTGCATCATTAACTATTATTGCAAGTTCCTAACGTTTTGTACGTCGGACCCTTTTAGGACCGACTTATTGAAATACAAGCCTCCACTGTGAAAACTACAACACATTTGGCGATGAAGGATTCGTTTCTCATACGGGAAAAGAAAAAGTTTTCGTTCACTCTATAACAACACATTGGCGACCAGAATTCGAAATTCATATAAAAAAAAAATAAAATAAAAAAAAAAAAAAATTTGTTTTCGCCATATACAACACTTGGTGCTGAACATATTTTGGATTCATACGGAAAAAAAAAACTTTGCGTTCACTCTACAACACTTGACGACGTGGATTTGTAACTCATACAGAAGAGCAAAAAGAAATGTAACCCGCCATAACAAACGTGGCGTATGTGGGATTCAGATTCATATAGTGAAAGAAAAAAAAAATTTGCTCGCCACGTTATTTAGTGACGAAAAGAAAAAAAACTTGCTCGTCAAATTTTCGGCGACAACATCTCGGATTCACATTTAAAAAAAAAAACTAAAAAAAACAAAAGACGTCAACTTAGTGACAAAAAAATCAGTTGTATTCTCAACTGAGAAAAGAATTTTTTTTTTTCTCAATAAGACAGTTTGCTCAAATAGGTCACGAATTGCAAATTCGTTTTGGACCCCCTCTGCAATATTTAAGCATGGTGTAAACTTTTTGTGAAGATGGAGGAATGCAAAAATATATTCCAGGAATTTTTTAAGTTCCAGACTGAACAACAAATGACACTATTAGAGCAACAGAAAACATTCCAGATGCAATTACAGTAGGAAACTTTTAATAGACAGATACAGTTTCAACGAGAAATGGAACTGATGCATAAGGAGTTTCAAAACAAAATTCTGGAAATAACTGAGAAAAGGAAAGAGAAAAATCTACAAAATACAATATGGAATTCGATTGAAATATTCACGTACTGTCCAGACGAAGAGATAAGTTTTGAAGAGTATTATAAAAAATATACGGACGTGTATAATGAGGACTGCCACATGTGGTCTGAAGGAAAGAAGGTTAGACTTCTTTTAAGCAAGTTAGGAACTGCTGAGCATAACAAATTGGTAAATTACATTTTACCGAAAAAAACTAGCGGGTTGACTTTTATCGAGGCGGTAAATATATTAAGTGAATTATTTAGTAAAAAGACATCTTTGTTTCACAGGAGGTGGAAATGTTTGAATCTGATGAAAGAGGATGAACAAGACTATATAACGTATGCAGCCAATGTGAAGAATTCAAGCTAGTAGAGTTAAGCGCTGACAACTTTAAGTGCTTAGTATTTGTTCAAGGACTAGTTTCAGAAAGTGACGCAGAATTGAGGAAATTGATACTTTCAAAATTGGAAAACCAACGAAGTATTACGATACAGAGTTTTGCAGAAGACTGCACAAGATATGTTAGCATAAAGAAAGACTCGAAAAAGATAGAAGAGTCTGGCGTTTCGCATGTAAGAAAAATACGCTACAAAAAAGAAAGTTAGTCTACCAAAAAGAATTCTAAAATTGTGGATTATGAAACAAAAAGTGAAATACCAGAGAAAAATAAACACGAACTCCCGAAGCCATGTTTTGCTTGCGGTGAACTTCACTGGTACAGACATTGCAATTTTAGGAATAAAAAAATGTTTCAACTGTGAAAGAGTGGGGCATAAAAGCTTGCACTGCAGGTCAAAAAATAAAAACAATAAAATAAGAAAATTAAAGTCTGACGAAGTGAATGACGGAATAACCAGAAAATTTGTTACCGTCGAAATAAGTAATAAAAAAATAAAAATGCAACTCGACACTGGTTCCGACCTATCTATCATAAATTTGAATACGTGGAAGAAGTTGGGGAAACCAACTTTAATGAAAACAAATAAAATCGCGAGGTCAGTAACGGGAGAAAAAATACAATTTATTGGAGAATTTGTTACAAACGTCATGTTAAATAAAAAAAATGTGAAAAGCTAAACTATTTGTCATAGAAAATACCACGAACTTACTTGGTACGGATTGGATAACAGAATTTCAATTATGGGATTTACCAATAAATTCTTTCTGTTACAAGGTTGAAAATTTAAACTGCGAAGCCCAAAAATTAGTTAGGAAACTTAAGTGAACATTTCCTACTGTTTTTTTCTCCAGGTTTGGGAACGTGTACCAAGATGGAGGCAAAATTACAGCCAAAACAAAACGCTCAGGCGGTATTAAAAAAGAAACGGAATGTGCTGTTTGCTTCAGTTGAACAGATAGATAAAGAATTGGACAGATTAGAGAAAACTGGTGTATTTAAAAAAAGTTGAGTGGGTAACACTGACAATATATGTAAAAAACAAGCTCCAGCAAGTAAAAATGAAGCCGACACCGAAAAAAACTGGGGAACAAGTTACACGCAACCAAGGACATGCAGTATTATTAAATGATTTAAGTCAACAAGAACCTACAGAAACTATGAGTCCATCTTTAAGAAGTTCAAAGCGGAAGGTTGTTTCTGGTAACGCTTTCGAGATATATAAAAAAATAAAAATAAAAAAGCGGATTGGCTATATGAGGTACTTGGTGAAAGGGGAAAAACTCACGTGCAGTAAACAGATCAGATGACGTTTTTTTCAGACGTGGTTGACAGCGGTCCCGCGAAAAAAAAAAAAAAAAACGCCGATGGAGGTGATTTTAATAAAGTCTGATCTAACAACCCCTGCAAATAATTTTACCTAATTTACTCCAATCCAGAAGAAAAAAAAGAAAGGCAACTGATCCTTTAAAAGTGGACCCAAAACGTAGGAGATATGCTACGATGTTGCTAAAAAAAAAAAAAAAAAATTTCTTTTGTTTTTTCTTCATATTTTCTGTAAAAAAAATGAAAAATAAATAAAGAAAACTTTTTACTCCTATGGAGTGAAGTCTTGGAGGGGGGGGGTATGTTATACTAGAACATTACCTATTCTATTATAATAGACTCTCCCACACATAATAAGTAGTAGTAGTAGCGGTCGCCAGTTGGGCTCAGTGGAGTTGAGTGAGTCAGTCGATGTCGGACATTGAAGTATCAACCCACTACAACTAGATTGCTGCGTCATTAACTATTATTGCAAGTTCCTAACCTAATTTAGGACGACTTAGTGAAATACAAGCCTCCACTGTGAAAACTACTTTACAACAGTAGTACAGACTTAGACTTACTGGAAACAGGGCAAGTGATATCTGAGCAGTTTTAAAAAAATATGACTGGATATCCCTAGCCATGGTAAGTGGAACAAGAACAAAGTACCCCTGTAGATTAAATAAAGGGTTTGGTTTGATTGATTTGTTTTTTTTATAGCTTATCATCCTTTTTAAAATTATTCTAAGTGGTAACATATTTTTAGTAAAACAATTTTTTGTAGAAAATCATGAAATTCTGATACAAGTTTTACTATTTAATCCATAGCTGGGAGGAAAGAGGTGGATTCATACATTTCTCAAGGATATTTGAATATAAGTGAATGTCACAAACCTGACTGGATTTGAACTTGGCTTTCTGATTTCTCATTGGATGAGAACCAACGTTTCAATATGAGATTTTGCTGTAATTCTCTGAAGGTTTTGACAGTCATCAGAAAACATGAAGATATTAATTTGACTATAAGTAATTAAAATGACTTCTCATTCCAGAAATTCAGACAGAGAAAAAGCTATTTAAATTATTGGAAAGTTTTTAGAATTTTGATGCAAAATATCTGTGCTCATTGCTGCAACTTGTAATGTTTTTGCAATTTACCCAATTGAAAGAAGCAATTTCAAAATAATAGTATTTTATGTGAATATATGGCTGCAAAACAGGAAAATTGTAGCTAACATTTGAACAAAAATGTGGCTTGATGGGTTTTGTACATTCTATAACAGTAAACACTGGGTTTTATATCTACAGATATACAAAAATTTTATTTAATCATTTTATACTCAGAGATGAAAAAAATTTTGAATATGGAGAAAAATAAAATTTAAAGATGTATTTTAATTTTGAATGCATTTGGGCCTGTGGGTGTGGGCATATTGCTGATACCCCTTGATAAGAGGACGGAGTGATTTCTGAAGGGTCTGTCTACAAAACTCTGGAGTCAGGATGTTGAAGGTAACATCAATCGTCTAAATGACAAACCTTTTTACTTGTATTAATTATATATATCCACTCATCTAGGTCCTTTTGTACTAACACAGGTGACCCCCAGGGCTCCATCCTTGGTCCTACTCTGTTTTTAATTTTTATTGATCTTCCTGATGACATCAGCTCTCAACTTGGTAACTACGTTATGACGCAATAATTTACTCTTGCCTCGATAGTAAAGCTTATCAGTCCAATAAGGTCAAAATGGCAGCTGATGTCCAAAATGACCTCAAGTCTGTCTTTAACTGGAACAAAAGATGGCTTGTTAATTTTAATGCCTCCAAAACTAAACTTCTCTCCATTTGAGAAACCGCTTGTTGCTTTCCATCAGCATGACTGATGCTAACCTCCAGGAAAGTGACGGGTAGCACCTTCTCAGGCTCACATTATCTGCTGATAATGAAGTGGAAAGACTATATTGAATCCATTGCTAGGTCAGCTAAGAAAATCAGTTCATTATGTCAGTTCAGACAATTTTTCTCTTCAGAATCTATCTTACATATCTATAAGTCTACCATTCGTCCATGCTTAGAATATTGCTGCCACATATAATTCCATGCTCCTGCTATTTACCTTGAGCTCCTTGATAAGATCCAAAGAATCAGCAATATTATTGGTCCTGATCTGGCAGCTCAGCTCCAGTCACTTTCCCACCGCCATAATGTTGCCTCTCTGTCTTTTCTATAAATACTTTCATGGTAATTGTCCGAATGAGCTCTTTGCTATGGTACCTAGCCTTTTTGGATTTAAGAACAGCAGTAGACTATCATTGAGATCTCATCAATTTACAGTTATGCTGGCTAAATGTAGCCATAAATTCGATGCTAACAGTTTCTTCTCTTGCACTTCTGGGTTCTTGCTATCTGCAAAAATTTAAATGCAATGTCAGTCACTATCTACTGTTCACCTGATAACTCTCTTCTCTTTCTGATTATCATTAATGTTTCTGTTCTTAATTCTCCACCCCGTGTAACTCCCTTGTGTCTTAGTGGCTTTACCAATTTAAAATATATATGCACAGTGGTGTAATGGATGATGGCTTGAAATGAGAAGAGAGCAGAGTTCGGGCTTACAGCCATATCACATTGAAACACCCATTCTCTTTTTTTGATCACCAAAGTTAAGCAATATCAAGTTTGGTCAGTACCTAGATGGGTAACTGCTTGCAAATATCAGGTGCTCTAAAGTTGGGTATGGCATAATTGATAACAGCTTGGAATTGGAAGTTCCAATTCCAGTCAGGTTCGTTATATTCACTCATGTGCAAATACTGGGAAATCCATCTTTTCTTCCCCTGGCTATGGGTTAATTAGTAGGACTTATATCAGTAAATCCTTATTATTGCCCCTAAATTTTTAGAATCTAAAATATTTTCTGTCTTTAGATAACCTGTAAAAAATCAATAAATACAGTTCAGTTTGTTAAATTTACTTATACACAGATAGCTCTGGGAACGGTACGAATCATCTTCCCCTCCTCCAATCTATAGTTGAATAGCAGATCTGGCTCTATAGCTTTGGTTGGCAACCACTCTAGGAGAAGGAAAACTCTGAATTCAAAAGCTGAGGAGTGTCATTTGGAGACCTTGTGGCACACTGTGCACCAGTTTTCTGTATTTGGCTCTTCCAAAAAGTGTGGTTAATTCTGCACAAGCCTTCACCAATATAATCAGATTATATGTGCAGATGGGTAGTCCAGCCGTTTGATAAGCATGATGAGATATTCAGTTTCTTATTATATCAATAATATGGAGCGGGGTATTAAAAACATAATTTTATTTATTACTGAATAATTTCTGAATAAAATTCTATTATCTGATTTTTTTTTTTTTTTTTCTTTCTTTGACTTTGGTTTTATTTATCAGCCCAGGGTAGGGGTTGTCCAGACTGAATAGTAGGTGTAGGAGGAGAAAGTATTATTTTAAACTCAGTCAATATATGTGTGTGCGTATCTGTACATTAAATGGACAAACACATATAAGTCACTCACACATGGTACAATTTCATGCTGATAATTATTTTTTGCAGTACAATTTAAATTTTGGCACTGTGTTGGTGATTTTTTTTTTTTTTGACTTTAGTTTTATTTATCAGCCCAGGTTGGGGGTTGTCCAGACTGAATAAAAGGGTTTTATTATTTTAAACTCAGTCAAAATGTGTACAATTTAAATTTTGGCAATTTATTTTGATAATTATTTTTTTACAATTTGATTATTATTCACCGAGTAAAATGTTTATCTTGCCATTGCCCAAATGTTTGAATTTGAATAGTTGTGGTATCATATCCAGCTATGGCAACAGCTGAAATAACCTTGACTGAAATCAACAATTGGGCTACTGTAGTTGGAAGGGCTTGAAAGAATTCAATAAAAGAAGAGTAATACTCAATGCAGAGAGAAGAAGGGACAAGAAAGATATTGAAGATTTGTATTTTAATCTCCCAGCAAATGATCTTGGGCAAGCAGAGAAATGGGGTCAATGGGAAGTGGGAGGGGGTTTGCAGAGTGTGAGGGGAAATATGAGAAGAGAAACATACTTTGCTTAGCTTTTGGAAGGCATCATTCGCTATCCCAGTGTGTCTTTGGATTTCAGAGTTGCACTTTCTGCCGTCTGTTAAAACACTTCTGAGATGCTTGTTGTACTTATTTGTTTTTGGTATCTTCAATTTGTAATTTGAATGTTAGGCTGTTCCCTTTTGTTAAGAACCATTCATTCTATCTTATTGCAGTTGATGTTTAGTCCTTTCCTCTTAAGTAGCTCAACTTTACGAATTTAAGTGAAGAGCTAGATCATCATTTTACAGCTGAAATGGCTAGATTTAATAATTTTAAATTTAAGTGCTATGCCAATCATTATCCTCTCTTCTTTTAATTCCTGTTCTTTTATTTTTTTTGTTTTTATTTATTTATTTATTTTTTTAAGCATTTCACCCCAAGCAAGGTGGGATTCCACTAGCATGCAAGGGGTTACAGAGAGTTGAAGCGAGAGCAAAGAGGTGTGATAGAGGAAAGGATGAAGAGAAGGAACATTACATTTGAATAGTTGGAGATTATAGCTATCAGGGAAACATGAAACGGGGAGGGAGTTCCACAGGCGAGAAGTGCGAGATGAAGCCATTGGAGCAGGAGAGACTGCCACATTCAACAGTTTTGACAGTGAAAGGGTGAGAGTGAGATGTCAGCCTAGTTGAACGCTTAAATTCATAAAGTCTGGGAACCATCGGAGCAGTTACCATGAAAGTATTTGTAAAAAAGACAGAGGGAGGCAATGACATGCCTGTGAGAGAGCAACTACAGACAAGATGCCAGATCAGAGTCAATTATATTGCATATCTGTCTCTGGATTTTATTAAGGACCTTGAGACAAATAGAAGGAGCTCCAGACCACACATGGCAGCAATACTCCATGCAAGGGCGAATGGTTGATTTGTAGATTTGAAGGATTGACTCCACTGAGTAAAATTTCCTGGTGCAGCACAGGGAGCCAACTTTCTTCGCGGTGGACGAAGCTATTGACTCAGTGTATTTGTTCCATCTCAGGTCAGCAGACAATGTGAGACCGAGCAGTTGCAAAGAGGTGCTCTCGTGGAGTTGAGTGTCAGACACCCCAATGGGAGGCAGAGATGGCTCCCTGTGGTGAGTAACAGAGAGCAGTTTTGTCCTTAAAGTTATTGTGCTCTCTCCTTAATAATGTTTTTTTTCTCATATTCTCTAACACTCATTGGTGGCATTAGTGCCTGCTTGAGGTGAAATGATTTAAAAAAAAAAATAAAATAAAATAAATAAATGGCCATAAACTGGCATCATATCCATAAAAAGTTATGTATATATTGCATTTTTGCCTTGGAACAACGTGCTGGAAAAATGTTAAACACTTTGTGTGAGAGAGAGAGAGGAGAGACCTTTTTGGCCTGATCAAGAAGCCTTTCCATTCAAAAAAACAAAAACTGGTTAGATTTTGAGAAGAGGATTAAGCAGAAAACTGCTCAGCACCCTCTTGTGTGTGTATGTGTGTGTGTGTATGTCTCCTCCTCTCCATGGATTTTCTGGAGACCAAATTCAGAGAAGGAACCCAACAAGTGTTTTGCTTTTTAAATACTTCCACAAATCACTATTTACATTATTCGGATGATTGTCCTCATCTTTGTTGCCATATTTATCACAATGCTGTTGTACGCTTTGGGCTTCTTCAGGTGGTTTGAATGTCGAACTGAAACCTTTATTTTGCTCGCTGGGTTCAGTCCGACATTCCAACCACCTGACGAAGGCTGGAGTCTACAATGGCCGAAATGTGATAAATATGGCAACAAAGATGAGGACAATAGTCCAAATAATGAAAAATCATGTACATAATACCTCATCTCAGAAATATAGACAGATTCCAGAAATCATTCCCAGATTCTTCTATGTGCCGTGTTTCTTCAGGACATTGGTGATCATGGCTCTCCACAATTGCCTGTCCTTTGTAGGTCTTAATAAATTTTGTCTTTTTGTTATCTCTCCTAAACCTTGTTCCGCCATCCATTTGCTCATGCTCTCTTAGGTAGTTTATGCAATGTTTTTCTCTGTTCTTCTTGCCTTCAGTTTGTCTTGCGAGTGTCAAATTTGCCAAGCCCTCTTTCCTCATTATATGCCCTAAAAATTTTTATCTGTCTCTTCCTGATGTTAATTATAATTATCCTTCTTGTTTCCGTTTTCTCTGAAACTTCGTTGCTGCTTGCATGATATTCTCAGTATCCTTCTGTAGAACCATATTTCTGTTGCTTGATGTCTTCATCTATGAGGAGATTGACCTGCATTACCTGCTATATTGGAGTATTAGTATTGCATAATTACTTTTTTCTTTATTTTTGACATAATTTTTCTATTTCTTAATACTTTGCTTAGCTTTTGGAAGGCATCTTTCGGTATTCCAATGCATCTTCAGATTTCAGCGTCATACTTTCTGTCGTCTGTTAAAACAATCCTGAGATACTTAAATTGTTGTACTCATTTGATTTTGGTATCTTCAATTTGTAATTTTAATGTTAGGCTGTTCCGGTTTGCTAACAACCATGCATTCTATCTTTTTGCCGTTGATGTTTAGTCCTTTCTTCTTGCTTTTCTTCACTTCCTTCTAATTGTGGCTGCCAATAATGAATTCTGGTAGGACTTCTAATTCATTCAAAAGTCTGTATAGATTGAGTCCAGTGTGAACAATCATCCTTGTTTTACACTGCTTTCTATTCTAATATATTTACTGAATTCATCTTCTATCTGTATGAAGGTGGTTTCCTGCCAGTATAGGTCCTGGATTATTCTAATAATAATTCTAATAATCCTGGTAGGACATCTAATCAGCATTAAAATCACCTTATTGTATAGGTTGAATAAGTGGTGAGAAGAGATATCTTTGTCTTACATCAGTTTTTATTGTTGTATATTTCCCCCAAAAAAGTGTTAGTTGGTTGCCAGTATAGGTTTTGCATTAGTCTAATATCCTTCCCAAGAGTGATTTTAGCTTGTTGACTTTCATATGACGTCTTGCATGGTGCCAAACCCATTCCGGAATATCTGTTAGCTGTATACAACCATTTCCTAAGATCAGTAGTGAAAAAAAGGCTTTGAGCAAATAAACCCCAAGCGTTTTGGCAAAGGTAATGCTTTTTTAAACATTGTGGACTAGTGCTACAAAATCACAAAGAACTGTACCAAATAACAGAAACCATATCACTTGAGGACAACCAATAGCAGCAACAACAAAAATGGATAGCACATAACTCGAAGAGAAAATAATGACATAAGCAGTTAAAATTCTACCCAACTTCAAACAAAAGGCTAGGAAGGAACCCCTCCCTCATCAATACTGTAAAAAGTGATAGTTGTTACTGGACTTGAGAAACGTGTTTTCTTGAGAAATTCTTTGACGAGAAAGATTTTATAAATTTGAACTGAAAGCAGTACTAGCTGCTCGGTCAATGAATGCCAAAAGTTTCCTTGTAGGGAAATGGCTAAACATTACCATTATCATATATTTACGGCTTTGATGTCAAATAAACTGCCTGTTATGCCCTCTCCCCACAAAAAAGTTTATTTGATACAAATCATGTAAATTGCACATTGCATCATTTAATTTTGCTGCCTTCTCTTTGAAGATTTCAGGAACACTATTAAGAATGGAATTTGGTTTTGACTGTTCCATCTATCAGGAAAGATCATTACTCTTCTCCAGAATAAGCAACGAAGAAACTTTAAAGAAAATGGTAACGCTTCTTGCCAGAATCAGGAAAAGACTGCTGAAATTCCTTGGATAATGAACTACCACAAGGGGCAAAAAGGCCCAGGGTTGCATGTATTTTTTGCAACAGTCAGTGTAATACTAAAGAAAATGGGTTACCCTCCAGGATGAAAACAGATTTGAAAGTGGCTCGCATGTAAACTGTCCCAAAAGGAAAAATGGCAACACTTCTCGTCAGAAATGAAATTCCTTGGAGACTGTTGTGAACTATCACAGAGAGCAAAGAGGCCCAGGGTTGTATGCATTTTTTGCAGCAGTAAAGAACAAAGATCACTTACCTCAAAGTTGCAGATGGTGGGTAGAAGAGAAAATAATGAAAAAGGTTAAAGTGCCTTGTTTTTTTAAAACAGGTCCCCTTGCACCAGTTAGCTGATTCTTTGGCCAATCTGTGGCAGCCTGATAAAGTCAAAACAAAAATCCTACATGAAGGGACTATTCTTCTTGGTGAGAGTTGTGCTGTTGGTACATTGTCCAGAATGTTGTCCTCAAATGTGAGGACTTGTGACATTACATTTTTTTTTTCTACAGACACATAATTTGGCACAGACTTAGAAAACTTACCCACCCCATTTATTGGTAATTTCCAGGTTCTTAAAAAAAAATGTTTCATTTGGATAGATGAGTATATGAGGTTCCAAGAAAAGTACTTTGAGGGAGACTAAGGTGCCCCTGCCCTAGGTAGGCTGTCTTTTCATTAGTATTAATTGCCTGAATATTTTCAGAACAGACATTGGAAAAAAGCTGACTTGTCATAAAGCTGCGTTAAAATGACAACAGTGCCGAGAACAGAATTTAAAATGTCTGACCTCTTATATGGCATTGAATGTTGGACAATTTCACTGTGGATGAGGAAAAACACTAGAGGCAGCAGAAATGTAGTTCTACAGAAGGATACTGAGAATTCCATGGTGGTAGCAATTAAGCAACAAGAAAGTTTTAAAGTGACAACAGAAACCACACTTTTACTGATTTCTTGGACACAATGAGGAAGGAGGGCTTGGAGAACTTAACCATCACAGGGAATATTGTGTTCAAGACAGGGAAAAGCAGCAAGCCACTTACTTGACAAGCTTGTGTGACTGAATGGAGGAATGGGGGTATGAGAGCCTTAGTAAAGGGAGAAAAACTGTTAAGGGTTACATGGAATAGGCCATCATAGCTCGCCATGACTTCCTATGTCCTGAATGGATGCAGCACATAGAAGATGATTTATGGCTTAGGATGTACGGGTTGTGTAATGGATAACAGCCTGGAACGAGAAATTGGAGAGCATTGTTCAAATTCCAATCAGGTTCGTTAGATTTACTTATGTGCAAATACCATTGGAGAAAGGTAAGAAGCCATCTCCTCACCTCCAGCTATGGGTCAAATAGTCTTTGTTGCTAACCATCTAGGAGAATGAAAACTGAATTCAAACCAGCCTGGAGAAGGTTGGGCACTGCCAGGTTTTCTTACCCAAGACACACCACTTCTGCTGTGGCTGCAGTACATGTGGTGTTCCTATGACATTAAAAGATTACGGAACTAGTGATTGTGATTTATTACTTGGATGTCAGTTTGGTTTCTCTTTTGATAATCATAATAGTATGTGGGTACCTGTGCTACATCGTAAAAAGAAAAAATTTTTATCTCTGAGCCACTGAATTTTTGGAGAACAAATTGAACTAGTTTTGCTAATTAATAATTGATTTATTTTTGGATACAAATTATGGCTTAGAATAAACTTTTTTTTTTTCTTTTCATAGCTGATCATAATACTGTTTACTACTTTCACAAGTGTTTTTAAGTTTTCACTTTCATGAATGAAATAAGATTCTATGGTGGTTCCATCTTTCAGTAAACATAGGTAGATTATCATAATGAAAAACCATTCAAAATAATTCTATGTCCTTTACTGACAAAAGATGTTAACATTGTTGGCTGAATTACTTTGGTCTTAAATGCAAGTGATTTTCTGTAAAGCTGATTGTTTTCAGCTGTTCTTGTGTATTTGATTGGACTGCATTCATCAGAAATAACCGACACTTATTTCTTTCCTTTTCGTCTCTATAAATACATTTTATCTTCTTAATGAGACTAATCAACTCGACTTCAAATTTCTCCTTATCTTTCTGCTGAGACCAGTCAGAAATAATACACCCCAAGTTTTAACTTGCAAGTATCTTGAAGATTTGTCCTGGATATGATGATAAACTACATCTGGCAGTATCACCTCTTAATTGATGTTGCCCCAGGTCCACCTTAACCCCAGGGTGGTAGTACCTGTTAGGGTCCTAGCTATGGGCAAACAGTGAACTCCCAAATTGGGGTGAAAATACTATGAAAGCATAAAAATACATTTTTATAGTAAAAAGTTTTAATAATAGTTTTTAATAGTAAAAAAATAAAAAAAACATTACTGAAGCTCCAATGAAAATTAAATTTCTGCAGTAAATGACCATAAGGAGTTGATATGCCGTTAACCAAATCAAATGTCTTTAACACCCACCTAAATGTTTTTGCATTAATGCAGGCGTTCCCCAGGGCTCTATCCTTGGACTTACATTGTTCCTCATTTTTATCAACAACGTTCCTGATGTCATCAGTTCTCAATATGAGACAACTATTTATTCCTGTCTTAATAGTAAGTCTGATTGGTATGATAAGGTCAAATTGGCAGCTGATCTCAAAAATGACCTACAATATGTTGTTAACTGGGGCAAGAAATGCCTTGTTAATTTTAATGCTTCCAAAATGAACCTGTTCTCTATTAATCGTCTGAAAGAATCCTTTTTCTGCTGTCTATCAACATGGCTATGCTAACCTCCAAGAGAGTGACTTGCTTCTCAGACAAACGGTTTTTGCTGATCTGCAGTGCAAAGATTATATTGACTCAATTGCTAGGTCTGCTGATAGGAAAGTTGGTTCACTGTTTCGTGCTAATCATTTTTTCTTTTCACTTTTGGAAAAGATAAATTTTTAACACTACCTTTTGGTTAATTATTATTTTACTAATTTTATCATTTGTTTCTTACTACTCCTGTCCAATAATATTTGATAGATTCTGTGCATAAAAATTGTATGCAAATGTGACAACAGTTACCAGATGGTAATATTATTATTACTATTATTTTTTATTTTATTTATTTCCTTTTTTTTTCTTTTTTTTTTTTTCCTGTTGACATTTTTTTTGGCAGATCAACCAGGAAATTAAGCTTTAGGAAATCTGAATTTTTCAAATTTTTAATAATATAAAAGTTATTTAACCTTTTTAATAAAAAGTTTTTCAGACAATCAAAATGTAATATTTAATTTTATTTTTCCTTCAGCATATATTTAAATCTTAATAATTTGATTTTTTAAAAACAATAAAAATTTAATAATCACTGACATTTTTTTTCTCCCAAAAGCAACTATCAATTTTTTATTCCCTTAATCAATCAGAAAGCTTCTTTAACAATATAGATTCCATCTGGTTTCATTCTTGCTGAACAGCTGCAAATAAACAATCTTTGTTTCTGAAAATTCTTCAACTATGAGACATGAGCATTTTTCACCAAATGCTGTTTAGGGTTGTGGGGTCTGGAGACTGACAGGTGAAAAGGAAATTTGAATCTCTTAATCTTGGAAGAAATTTGGATTGATTTTTCTGAGTGAGGTTCAATATTATCCTATTGTTTTCAAGATGATGAGTGATCAAAAATTTTACATGTTGTCTTTTTTTTTTTTTTTTTTTTTTATTAAATTTTCATTTTTTGTCATGTTATCATTTTGTTTCTAGATTGAATTTTTCTAAAGCCATTAACACAAAAAGTGAAATGCAAATCAATATATCATTGATCACTGTCAGCAAAATGGCAACCAACTAAGGTGTGTTGGTTTGTTCCTTAATCCCCCCCCGCACTCTGACCAGCTAAAGTATCTAGAAAAATTATTGTTATTCTCAAAAAATTGTTAATGTAAAATTCACTCACAGAAAAAAAGAATTAGTCTTACAATTTGAAATATATTTTGACTTTAAAAAAAAACCCACAAAGTGTTGATAAACTGTAAAAAAATAAAAATGTTTCTTGCTTTTAAGGATCAGCTGGGTGGAAGTGTAGATTGGTTTTAACACAACAGCTCCATTTTTTATTTTTTTTATTTTTTTTAAGCCTTGGTAGCCTTCCATAGATATTCGGGGATTTGAGATGGCTTAGGCAATTGCCAAGCTGGGGATCAAGCAACAGGGAGTAATCGCTGACCTGACTTATTGGGAAGAATAGATTTCCAAGGTCAAGAAGATAGAATAAACATCAACTACCTCAGCTGGAATTTGTTCTTTGCCAATTCTGTTTTTGTTGTTGTTAACTATTACACCACTCTAACTCGTTTATTACTTCAAAAATTTAAACTCTGACAGGAATCGAACCAGAATAAGAAATAATGTTGGATAAAATATCCTTTAAAAAAATAATCTTTTATATGTCGGGATTGTTGCTTTTTCCCTTGGGTATTAACTATCCTGGGTAAGACAATAACCTACATCCAACAGCAAGTTTTCTGATCTGGAGGCTTTGAGGAGATTGTAACCACCTCTTAATTGCTGGTGTTCCCAGGTCTACCCTGACCTGGGGTGGTAGCACCTGTTAGGGTCCCAGCTATTGGAAAATACATGACCCCCAAAGTGGAGTCAAAGCACTATGAAAGTGTAAAAATAGATTATGATACCAGCAATACCTTTTTTCAAAAAAAAATATTACCAGCAATAAAAAATCTTGTAGGCATTAAATAACCTATTGAGGTTGATATACCATAAAACAAATCAAACGTTGGGTATTGAACTAAAAACTAACTTTAATGAGGTATAAGCATCTCCATCTTTGTTGCTTCCTTTACTGTTGTGGGCAGTGAGTCTCAGAGGGCATCATATGTTTATCCTCGTCTTTCACTTTCTCACATGTCAAGCAACGGGTGTTGGTCAAAGGCAGAAGAGTAACACTTACTCACCCGAGTTTCTCAAACTTAGTCTAGTTGGGAATGTAACAAATACTCATTTTATCTTTTGTCTCTGCCAATCACCAGCTATTCATCTGTTTTCTTTCTCCAGTGCTTTTCCTTGGCAACACATTCACAATCATCAAAAAAAAAAAAAAAAAAAGGCATTTGCTAGATTCTCATTTAGACAAAGTTTGCAAGAATCTTGAGTGAGTCTAAGTTTTACATTTCTGTCCTGGAATCTCAAGTTGTTTTAGTTGTCCTGGGTATGACAATAAACTATATCCATGTCCTGAGTAAGATGATAAACTATGTCCAACAGCAAGGCCTCTGATCAGATTTTGAAGAGTGTGGAACCACCTCTTAATTGCTGGTGTTCTCAGGTCCACCCTGACCCGGGCTGGTAGCACCTGTTAGGGTTCCAGCTATGGGCAAATAGTTGACACCCAAACTTGTGTAAAAATAGGTTTTAATACCAGAAATACTTTGTAATAAAAAAAAATATATATATTACCAGCAATAATTTTGGAAGGAAAAATTATTATCAGCAATAATTAAAATTTACAGGGAAACATATACTGTTAGTGTGTAGATTTTGATCTAGTGTGAACAAAATATTACCAAGTGAGTATTTTTTTTTTAAAAAAACAAACTTTTTACAAAAATAAAATCATCCAAGATTGTAAATTTCCTAAAAGAAGTTGGATTGTACTCAAAAATGAGTAATTGAAAAATGTTTCAAATATATATGTATACATAAACACCTTTTTTACCAAATTATTGCTATGAATTGTTATACTAGACATTACCTATTCTATTGTAATAGACTCTCCCACACATAAGTAGTAGTAGTAATGGTCGCCAGTTGGGCTCAGTGGAGTTGAGTGAGTCAGTCGATGTCGGACATTGAAGTATCAACCACCCCAACTAGATTGCTGCGTCATTAACTATTATTGCAAGTTCCTAACTTTTTGTATGTCGGACCCTTTTAGGACCGACTTATTGAAATACAAGCCTCCACTGTGAAAACTACTTTACAACATGAATCTATTTAAAAAATTTTGTTGGCATTAAATGACCCACTGAGGTTGATATGCAATAAAACCAAACAACCACGCAACCAAGATGTTTTGGCATATTAATATGACTGATAATGACTATTGTCTATGCAGATGATCTAGCTATCTCTACAGACATTACCAATGCCACATCTTTTCTAGATCATTTAGAAAATGCTGTTTATGATGTTGGACTCATGTCAATGCCTCGAAAACTGAATTCATAAGCTTCAACTAAACTTGAGACAAACTGTCTCGGGTGAATCAATAAAATCTGATGAAGTGAAAATAAATTCTACTGAAAAGGATGTGAAAATTTGCATAGCTAAAGCTTGAACTGCCTTGAATAAAATGGATGTAATCTGGAAATCTGGTCTACCAGAAAACCTCAAATGGAGCTACTTTTGTACCACTGTGGAGTCTGTTTTTTAATGTATGGTGCCACTGCTTGGATATTAACTAAAAACCTTGAGTCTAAGCTTGATGGAACCTACACTGGGTTGCTGAGAGCTATATTTAACATCTCTTAGCGATAACATCCAACTAAATCACAGCTCTTTGGATCAATCCCTAATATTTCTACAGTCTTACGCAAATACAGGATTTGCTTTGCAGAACACTGCTGGTGAGCAAAATCAATCATGTAATCTACTGTTCTGGACATCTAGCTATGGTGCAAGACTGGTTGGTCACCTGGCAATCATCTACATTGATCAACTATTATGCCACAGGATGCCATGCTAATGACCTTCTAAACTTGATGCAGGACTGTGATGTTTGGTGTGGTACCAAATAAATAGCTTGACCAAATAAATATGAGTGAGATGGAAATAAAAATACAACTGTACACAATTTGGTCAAGCCATTTATTGGTGATGGCAATATGGTTACATGGCTAAAAAAGATAAGGTTAGTTGCATACATCGCCATGTTTTTCTTTGTTGAAGAGTGGACTGAACAATTAAGTTAATCTATGAAACTCTAGAGTCGAGAAAATGAATATAACATCAATCAGCTAAGTGACAAATTTTATTTGTATTAATCCTTTAAGAAGCTCCTCTGCCCTTGTCAGGCCTTCTCTTTCATCCTGTGAGGTGACATGCCACCCTTCTCACAACAGGAAAGTTAGTGGGGGGCTGGGTTAAATATTAACCACATGCCTATGTAGCAGGTTATACTGGGTTATATGTTACCAATAGCAGGTCTAGACCTGACCTGACCTTCAAAAAAAAAAAAAAAAAATTACCTGTTGGGAATAGAGGTGTAAGTTTTTTTTTTTAAGACAATTTATTTATTAAATATATTTTTATCGTTTCAGGTTGTCCCTGTGAATCAGGTTACAGATCAATATCGTGGAAAGTAAGAAATGGCAATTACAATTCTTTCTTGAATGTTCTTTGATCTTTCTGTGCTTATTGCAAAATTGATTGATGCCAAATGAAACTTGTTGAATCGGACAAATTCTTCAGAGTGCAAATAGACCTGATTGATTTGATATGAACATGGCTCGGAGGGAAATTATGTGGTGCATTGTTGTAATTTAGGAATAGATCCCATACTTATTAATTTTATTGATTTTTATCATTTGAATAAAAAAAGCATTATCTATAATTTTGAAGAATTTCACTGTCAATCTCCTCCACATTGTTCTTTGGCATAGAATCATTTTTGGTCCGAATTACCAAAGCATAATCTCAATAACATTAAGAAAATAATTATTGATGTTTGTCTACATGCATTCTCTCAAATTCTCTAACATTATTGTTTGTGGTTTAAGTCAACAAGTCAAAGATTTCAGCAGATTGAATGATAAAAGAATTGTGTCTCTCTGTCTGCACCCATTGAGTCAGTGTATGTCTGTCTGTCTGCCCCCATGCGTCAGTGTGTGTATGTCTGTCTGTCTGCCTACCCCCGTGCATCAGTGTGTCTGCCTGCCCCCATGCGTCGGTGTGTGTATGTCTGCCTGTCCCCATGCGTCAGTGTGTGTATGTCTATCTGCCTGCCTGCCCCCGTGCATCAGTGTGTCTGCCTGCCCCCATGCGTCAGTGTGTGTATGTCTATCTGCCTGCCTGCCCCCGTGCATCAGTGTGTCTGCCTGCCCCCATGGGTCAGTGTGTATGTCTGTCTGTCTGCCTGCCTGCCCCCATGCGTCAGTGTGTGTATGTCTGTCTGCCTGCCTGCCCCCCATGCGTCAGTGTGTGTATGTCTGTCTGTCTGCCTGCCTGCCCCCCCATCTGTCTGTCTGTGTGTATGTCTGTCTGTCTGCCTGCCTGGCCCCATGGGTCAGTGTGTATGTCTGTCTGTCTGCCTGCCTGGCCCCATGGGTCAGTGTGTATGTCTGTCTGTCTGCCTCTGCCTGCCCCCATGCGTCAGTGTGTGTATGTATGTCTGTCTGCCTGCCTGCCCCCATGCGTCAGTTTGTGTATGTCTGTGTGTATGTCTGCCTGCCCCCATGTCTGTCTGCCTGTGGTGTGTGTGTGTCTGCCTGCCTGCCTGCCCCCATGTGTCGGGTGTGTGTGTGTCTGCCTGCCTGCCTGCCCCCATGTGTCGGTGTGTGTGTGTCTGCCTGCCTGCCTGCCCCCATGCGTCGGTGTGTGTCTGCCTGCCTGCCCGCCCCCATGTGTCGGTGTGTGTCTGTCTGCCCGCCCCCATACGTCGGTGTGTGTCTGTCTGCCTGCCCCCATGCACCAGTGTGTGTCTGTTTGCTCATTGGAGCAGTGTGTGTCTCCATGCCAGCATCAACGTGTGTCTCCCTGTGCCCATCTCTCTATCCAGACACCAAGACACACACAGTGTGTCCCTGTCTGTCTCTCTCTCTTTTGACCTGAGCAATGATTGAACTAAACACAAAACGCATATAACATTTGATAGATTCAAGAAAAAAAAAAAAATAAACACCCCCAAGATTTTCAAAACAGATTTTCAGAATAAAAGGAGGGAATTTCGGTAGGGGAGCGACTGAACTTTTACTCTTTCCTGTTTTTATTTACAGGATTTTCTTTATTGAATTACAATACCCTAGTATTCTATGGAACTTTTTGTATGCTTTAGTTTATTTATTTAATCATTAGTTATGAATTAAAACAAATTACTCTTCAATTGTACATGTATTCCATTCTAGTTTTAAAATCCATCAACATTTTCTATCGCTATTTGTACAATTTCTCTATAAAAATAATCCATCTAAATATATATCTATATATATATATATATATATATATATATATATATATATACATACACTAATATGGACAAGAATTAAGATTTTCAATAATATATGCAAAGGTGCCACATACTAAATAAATGCTAACACCCTTATATTTAACTGACTAATTGAACTAGGCTGGACACTGTAAATGTTTATAGTCTCAAATACAAATGACCAATATCTACTGTGTCCTGGGTAAGACAATAAACCACATCTGACAGCAAGACCTGATCAGGAGGGTTTGAGGAATGTGGAACCACAATTGCTGGTGTTCCCAAGTCTACCCTGACCTGGTGTGGTAGCACCTGTCAGGGTCCCAGCTATGGGAAAATACTTAACCTCCCAAAAGGGGTTAAAACACCATGAAAGTATAAAAATAGGTTTTAATACCAGCAATACTTTTTTTGGAAAAATTATTACCAACAATACATTTTTGGAAAAAATATTGCCAGAAATACTTTTCAAAAAAAAAAAAAAATTACCAGCAATAAAAATTTTGTCAGTATTAAATAACCCAGTAAGGTTGATTAGGTAGAAGGTGGATGGATATGATCAGTGATTTTGTAAAGATTGATCTTGCTCTAGAAGCTGGTGTTGCTCTTTTATATCCTTTCCAGTCCAGTCATCGTGGCTGTGGCTGTGATGATCTGTGTGTGGATTTCTGTGTTGCAGGTGACATTTTTTGACAGGGTTGCTCACAAGTATCATATTTAATTACCAATCCTTACTTATTCCTAAAGCAATATGCTTATACACTTAATTATAGCTTGATTTCAACATTAACATAACAAAAGTTGACATGTAAAATCAACAAATCCAACCCAATATTTACTTATTACTGGACCAAATTAAATGACTTAAGTTAATGACTCAAATTGCTTGTGTAACTCACTTTCAGCTCCTTGCTTCTCAGTCTACTTTGATCTTCCAAAATTGAAATGCAATGTCAATCGTTATCTTCTGTCTTCTTAATTCCTGTTCTTTTATTGTTCTCTCTCCTTAATAGTGTTTTTTTCCCTCATTTTCTCTAACTCAGTAAGCCCTTGCATCTTAGTGGAGTGAAGTGATTTAAAAAGAAAAAAATAAGGAAGCATATTGCTTACTCAGAGAATAAATCCAGGCATGCTTATAAAATTAATTGGGGAGTGGTTCTTTAGCAATATTATAAGGAGTAAGACTCTCAGAATTGACTTTCAAAATAAGTCAGTCAGATCAACTATTACTCTATGGTACCTAGACTTTATGAATTTAAGTACAGTACTAGATTAGCAGTTAGGTCTCATCATTTTACAGGTGAAATGGTTAGAGGGAACCATAAGTTCTATGCTAACAGTTTCTTTTCTCACACTTCTTACCTGTGAATCTCATTTTTGGCTTCTTGCTTTTCAGCCAACTTTGATCTTCAAAATTTAAATGCAATGTCAATTGTTATCTTCTGTCGTCTTAATACCTGTTCTTTTGTTGTCCTCTCTCCTTAATAGTGTTTATTTTTCTCATATTCTGTAACACTCAGTAATCTCTTGCATCTTAGTGGCTTTATTGCTTTGCTTGGAGTGAAATGATTAAAAGAAATAAAAAAACAAAAAGGATTGTGATATCATAAAAGCAACCCATCCCAGCATAATACTTGTTTATATGTAGAATGAGTTTCATTTTTTTTCTCAACCAACAGATTACTATTCTGAGAAATGCCTGGCCTTTGTATATTTACTCTATTGTAACTAGTTGCTTGCAATGCTTAAACATATTTTATTTCTTGCTATATTCAATAAACACTTCTTTGTCTTCCTAACCTTGAATTTATTATCTTTTCTTATTTCCTCCTCAGTGAAGCAGTGCCACTATCTGGTCAAAGGCATATTGAGAGTGGGTGGGGCCTTATATGGAATATAAAAACGGGGATGAAATCTCAGAAATAATTAAAATATTTTGACCGTTTATTTCAGTAAGGCCTGCATTCATTTCTGACCACTGACAATCCCTGTCTTCCTCATTTTCAATGCATTCCTATAGTAAAATCATTAGCAATGCATTTCCATTATACATATAATGGCCTTATTCTATCAGTAATGTTTGCCTTCATTCCTGACCACTGACAATCCCTTCTTGATTTTTAATGAATTTTTTTTATACATATAATAATGCTATTCTGTCAGTAATTCTTGCATTAATTCTTGACCAGTGACAATGTCACTGTTCCTGTCTCAATGAACAACACATAGATGTAGATGGAAGATTTCAGAATTCCATAATGAAATCATCCAATTTGACTTTGTCTTCTTCCAATGATTCTCATTCACAGTTCTTTGAATGTCATTTATGTGAGGATCAAAAAGACTTACCTCCCACAAAGTGAATTTGCTTGGGGTGTCAGGTCCTGTTGAAAGATCATGACCAGCATTAAAAGGGAAAATGGATTATTCCAAAGTTCCTATCTCGTGGACAGATGAACAAAGAAAAAAAAAACTAATTCAAACCAGGTTGAATTTATAAAATATGCAAGTTTTAGCTGCCCCCCGACGCAGGCATAAATAACAAGTCTGTGAGGAAGATGGTAGAACTTTTGTTGGTGTGACAGCGTCCATACATTACTGATGAGAACAAGAGAATAAGGAAGAGGTCACTTGCGACAGCTCAGTTGGTAGAGTGGAGGACTGGAAAAGAAAGCAAGCACTTCAATCCATTTCAGTCATCGCAAACGATAGGTGAACTGAATTACCCACAGTTTATTTTCCTACCCCATGAGTGACACTTAAGAGTGGATTTTTACAAATTCTTCCGTGAAGTGGCTGATGAAAAGTGACTTTTTACACTCCACGTATCTCTGATATTTAATATGAAGTGAATGCAAAAAATTTTCAGTGCTGACTTTTGCACAATATTTTCAAGATCTTGGAAGTGTCGTTTAATTATTCCCAGCTCTTTATTGTTAGTACAATGATTATGTCAAATAAATTCTGAAGCTTAGAAAATGGGTTTTGCATGAATTTATGTAGAAATGGAGTATTATTGCCACATCTGGGTTGGAGCTACACAATCCTCACTTTCCAGCTTCCACAGAGTTCAAAAGCATTTCTGTGGCTTTGTGGTTGATGAATTATTTTCCAACTTGCAAACTTTGTCTCACAGATAGAACATTGCTAGCTTCTTGCTACAATGTCATTATTTTCATAGCAAATGTTCAGACAAGCTACATTCCTTGATTTCACCAGTTCAGACCTTCACAACTAGGACCCACCATGCCATATACATTAAGTCAATCCATCTTTATTCCATTCATATTCCATTGGTGAGGAGGAAGTTCCACACAATTTCTTCTTTAGAATGGTTGCAATGTGAAATGGATTCCTGAAATTATACTTCCCTGATCATTACACTCTTAACCTATCCAAGTTTAGGGCTGTTATTTATCCTATGTATCCTAGCAATATGCATCACTTGTATACTTTTAAAACAACCTCATTCAGTATCTCTGTCTTGACTGGCTCTTGAGCCTTGTATCGGCTGAATAATAGTAAATTTTAAAAAAAAGGAACTTTGGTCTTGTATTTTTCTCCTTGATTCATAGTAAAAAGTCATTTCTGAATAAAATAGTCATTGGCCATGAAAAATGGATTCATGAGAATCTTAAACAAAAGAAATTGTGGCTTGTTTTGCCTTCAGCATGTCTTTAGAAATTTAAATATAAATTTTTTTGTTGGCAATTTCTGGAACCTGTGTTCACTGTTACTGCTACAGTGAGCAAATGGCTTGTTTTGATGACATATTGGAATAAAACTTAATTGCTTTGCTGCCAATGTAGTACAAATGAGCATAGAGCGGGCATGAGAAGTTATTCTACAAGCTGTTTATTTTTCATTAATCTCACTTGTTTCATTTTCGAACTTGTTAGCATTTTTAACAAGTTCAAAATATCGAAAAAAAATAGTTTGAAGAATTCCTCAAATCAAAAGTGAAATTATTGTGGAGAGCACAGTTTAACTAAAAACAGTGGTATCTAATCATAGAATTCCAAGAAAAATACTTTACTAACTAAATAATGATGCTATGAACCAAATAATGAAAAATGCTGCAAACTTTTGTTCTTTAGTAATTTATACAAATTTTCTAGATAGTTCAGAATTATCAAATATTTCTGTTCACATGCCTATATATGCAGTAGAAATTTCATTGCATGGTAACTTTTTATATTTGCTTTTAGTTTTCTTGCATTTGTTTAATAAATCATAGAGGAAATGAAAGTCTGGATGGATTTGTTTCATAAATCCTAGCCATAATATTCCAGGTTCCATAAAGAGCTAGTATTCAAATCATTTCTAATGCATTCCTATAGTAAAATCATTTGCAATGAATTTCTATAGATGCTTTTAGTATTTGCTATATCACTAGATATGGAATCATTAGAGGGAATGAAAGTTTGGATGGATTTGTTTCATAAATCCTAGCCATACTTAAAAGTATGATGGAAAGCTGGCATATTGGACTCTATCTGGAGATGACTCTGGAATGAGAAAGTTGAAGAATATAGCCTGTCAACTTGCTGATAAACTCTTATGCCATACAACTAAACATAATATTTTTCTGAACACTTGACTGATTGCCAGCTGGTTAGTCTTAAAGAAGTTGAGAATGTTTAATCTCATGAAATTTGTGAATTTGTGTGCAAATTATTTCTGGAATGTCTCTTGTCTCTGTTGTTACTGGAAATAGAAAATCTGCCATTGCTGAGTTATATCAGTTGTTGCCAAAGGGTGTCTCAAGGAATGATTTCAGGTTTGACTCAAAAGAGAATCAAAGACGTATTTTAAAGTTTAATAGGTATCTTTTCATTTCCCTGTGAAGATAGGTGTCCTGGAGAAGACGATAAATTACATCCAGCAGCAAGGTCTCTGATCAGGAGGTTTTGAGGAGCGTGGAACAACCTCTTAATTGCTGGTATTCCCAGGTCCACCCTGACCTGGGGTGGTAGCACCTGTTAGGGTCCCGGCTATGGGCAAATAGTTAACTATTACCAGCAATACATTTTTGAAAAAAGTTATTACCAGCAATACAATTTTGAAGGAAAAATATTACCAGAAACAGATTTTTGACAAAACAAAATATTAACCAGCAATAAAAAAAATGTTGTTGGCGTTAAATAACTCATTGAGGTTGATATACTGTAAAACAAAATAAACCAAACCAATCTAAACCAAAGAATACATATTCTATTCATACGAATCTATCCTAAAATGTCGGCATTAAATAACCTATTGAGGTTGATTATGCCGTAAAACAAAATAAACCAAACCAATCTAAACCAAAGAATACATATTCTATTCATATGAATCTATCCTAAAAATGTTGTCGGCATTAAATAACCCATTGAGGTTGATATGGCTTAAAACAAAATAAAGCAAACCAATCTAAACCAAAGAATACATATTCTATTCATATGAATATATCCTAAAAATGTTGTCGGCATTAAACGACTCATTGAGGTTGATATGCCATAAAACAAACCAAACCAAACCCTGTGAAGATAGATTTTCACTTCTGCCAAATACCGAAGACAGAAAATCCTCTGTGTATTGTTCAGTGTTTGTCTCAAATTAGACCTGCTATAGCAGTTACCCAATAAAAACGAGTTTATGCCTCTTTTTGAATTCCGATATGAAGATCACATGTATAAAAGGCTAGACTGTTAGTACTCTGTCATGCCAAAAAAATCATGAGATATCAGTGTGTAAATGTAATGATAGGTAGCGCCAGTCTTGATATCTTGCAAGTGCCCTAACCTACATCAGAGTAAGGTATTATAAATTATCAAAATTTAAATAGGGCATGTTAGTGGGTTCCAGAGGGATTTGACATTCCACTTCTAAAATTATGGGGACATTTGACATCCTTTGGTTTGTGATATTAAGAATACCTGAGAGAAGTGGCCAATCACAGTTACTTAATGATTGTGACCTGATCAATCTGCTTAGGATTGCAGTAAAAACCAAGTCACACTGGCTCAGATCACAACTGTATTCAGTGCAAGGTGGTACCAGATGCATAAGTATAAAGGGCCAGGGTATCACATAGATACTCCAAGTCCATTCAGTGTTCTTTTATCTGACATGAGATATGGGAACAGAAGATCTACCAGGGTAACCCTTTCAACACATCTAGTGATATTACTTATTAGACCCTGAAAGAATGCAACATGAGACATGGTTTGACGAGTCTTGTTCAGTTTGATTATAGAGTTTGAGTGCTATTCAGACCCTGTGAGGTCATGGATCCCAAGGCACTCAGCTTGCTGGTAATGTTTTGATAATGGGGTAGGCTGTGTTCATGTGGAGTAGTTGAGTTTGCTTGACCAGTAACTACTATGTTAAACTGCTTTATGGCCACTTGCAGCTATTCATGAACTATATGTACCCCAGTCATGATGAATTATTCCAGCAGTCCCATTAGACCCAAGTTGCTCAGAATTGGTTTTTCTGAACCTACAAATATTAGTGCTGTGGACAGCTACCAAGATAGCATCGCTTGACATCTTTTCAGAAGTTTTCTAGCCACATGTGGAATTAATGAGTTGCTGCACTACACTGGGCTGGAGTTGTTCCTACACAATACTACACCAATCCCAAGACTTTTGGCACATTAGTGTCTATTTTAGAGAATGAATCATATTTTTACATTGCTGAAATATTTCATGCTTTCCAGATATCTGATGAGCCTTGTGTACAATGTTGTTTAAATCACAAATTGATTTGTCACAGTTTATTTTTACCTTATCACTAAAAATCTCGTGTTTGTGACATAATCATTTTTATTTTATAATCTTTCTTATTTCAGCTATTGCTGAATTATCTCCCTTTGAAAAAAAATGAGTGGGATTCCTGGAAAGAGAAACAAAGGTGAGATTTTTTTTTTCTTTTTTCCTTTTCTTTTTTCCTTTTCTTTTCCCTTTCTTTTCCCTTTCCTTTCCTTTCCCTTTCTTTTCTTTTCCCTTTCTTTTCTTTTCCCCCTTTTTACTTTTTTCCCCCTTTTTTCTTCCCTTTCTTTTCTTTTTCCCCCCTTTTTTCTTCCCTTTCTTTTCTTTTTCCTTTCTTTTCTTTTTTCCCCCTTTTTTCTTCCCTTTCTTTCTTTTTTATAACTGTATTTGTTTTTTGATGACAGTAGAAGCATTCACCTTTTAAATGCATTCAAAATTACTTTTCATTGTAACAGTTGTTATATCATCATGTAAAACTTTCAAAATAATGTTGTTTATTGATTTGATAATACGAGAGAAATATTTTCAATGTACATTTGTTTTTATACTAAGAGAGTCAGTTACGGTAAAAGGTTACTGTTAAAATGGTAATAATGAGGTGGTTAATATAAATAAAAGAGAATAAGAGGTGGAGATTATCAAGATAAGCAGGATAGATAATGATTGACCAGGCAGCACCAATAAAGAAGTTTGTTTCACAAAGAGGCACTAAAAAAGTCGTTCAAGTGGAAAGATAACAATGTAGCTCAAACAAAAGATTTGTAAACATTATGGAGAAGGTACTTTGACTGTTCGAACATTTGGAAAGTGGAAATTCTGACATTCTTTCATTCAGACGCTCTTTTCCTCAACACCATTTTCCTACACTCTTATCATGAAGGGCCCTTGATCAGAAAATGTAATTGAGTCATACTTACAAGATATTACACACTGATCTTTAGTAGAAAAGCCTAATGGTCATAGATAGAAACAAGCAGATAAATAGTATAGATTCTTGGTCAGAAAGCATAACTGATTCCAACTAAGAACGGCCAGGGTATCAGATAGATACTACACTCTGATCTTTGGTAGAAAAGTCTAATGGCCATAGATAGAAACAAGCAGAATAATAGTATAGATTCTTGGTCAGAAAGCATAACTGATTCCAACTAAGAATGGCCAGGGTATCAGATAGATACTACACTCTGATCTTTGATAGAAAAGTCTAATGGCCATAGATAGAAACAAGCAGAATAATAGTATAGATTCTTGGTCAGAAAGCATAACTGATTCCAACTAAGAAGGGCCAGAGGATCAGATAGATACTACACTCTGATCTTTGATAGAAAAGTCTAATGGCCATAGATAGAAACAAGCAGAATAATAGTATAGATTCTTGGTCAGAAAGCATAACTGATTCCAACTAAGAATGGAGGAATCAGATAGATACTACTCCTCTGATCTTTGGTAGAAAAGCCTAATGGTCATAGATAGAAACAAGCAGATTAATAGTATAGATTCTTGGTCAGAAAGCATAACTGATTCCAACTAAGAATGGCCAGGGTATCAGATAGATACTCCACTCTGATCTTTGGTAGAAAAGCCTAATGGTCATAGATAGAAACAAGCAGAATAATAGTATAGATTCTTGGTCAGAAAGCATAACTGATTCCAACTAAGAATGGCCAGGGTATCAGATAGATACTCCACTCTGATCTTTGATAGAAAGCCTAATGGCCATAGATAGAAACAAGCAGAATAATAGTATAGATTCTTGGTCAGAAAGCATAACTGATTCAACTAAGAATGGCCAGGGTATCAGATAGATACTACACTCTGATCTTTGGTAGAAAAGCCTAATGGTCATAGATAGAAACAAGCAGAATAATAGTATAGATTCTTGGTCAGAAAGCATAACTGATTCCAACTAAGAATGGCCAGGGTATCAGATAGATACTCCACTCTGATCTTTGGTAGAAAAGCCTAATGGTCATAGATAGAAACAAGCAGAATAATAGTATAGATTCTTGGTCCAGAAAGCATAACTGATTCCAACTAAGAATGGTCCAGGGTATCAGATAGATTCTGATCTTTGGTAGAAAAGCCTAATGGTCATAGATAGAAACAAGCAGAATAATAGTATAGATTCTTGGTCAGAAAGCATAACTGATTCCAACTAAGAATGGCCAGGTATCAGATAGATACTCCACTCTGATCTTTGTCTAATGACCATAGATAGAAAAAGCCTAATGGTCATAGATAGAAACAAGCCAGAATAATAGTATAGATTCTTGGTCAGAAAGCATAACTGATTCCAACTAAGAATGGCCAGGGTATCAGATAGATACTCCACTCTGATCTTTGATGAAAATCTTTGGCCATAGATAGAAAAAGCAGAATAATAGTATAGATTCTTGGTCAGAAAGCATAACTGATTCCAACTAAGAACGGCCAGATCAGATAGATACTCCACTCTGATCTTTGATAGAAAAGTCTAATCATAGATAGAAACAAGCAGAATAATAGTATAGATTCTTGGTCAGAAAGCATAACTGATTCCAACTAAGAATGGCCAGGGTATCAGATAGATACTCCACTCTGATCTTTGATAGAGAAGTCTAATGGCCATAGATAGAAACAAGCAGATTAATAGTATAGATTCTTGGTCAGAAAGCATAACTGATTCCAACTAAGAATGGCCAGGGTATCAGATAGATACTCCACTCTGATCTTTGATAGAGAAGTCTAATGGTCATAGATAGAAACAAGCAGAATAATAGTATAGATTCTTGGTCAGAAAGCATAACTGATTCCAACTAGAATAGGCCAGGGAATCAGATAGATACTCCACTCTGATCTTTGATAGAAGCATAAGTCTAATGGCCATAGATAGAAACAAGCAGAATAATAGTATAGATTCTTGGTCAGAAAGCATAACTGATTCCAACTAAGAACGGCCAAGGAATCAGATAGATACTCCACTCTGATCTTTGATAGAGAAGTCTAATGGCCATAGATAGAAACAAGCAGAATAATAGTATAGATTCTTGGTCAGAAAGCATAACTGATTCCAACTAAGAATGGCCAAGGAATCAGATAGATACTACACTCTGATCTTTGATAGAAAAGCCTAATGGTCATAGATAGAAACAAGCAGAATAATAGTATAGATTCTTGGTCAGAAAGCATAACTGATTCCAACTAAGAACGGCCAAGGAATCAGATAGATACTCCACTCTGATCTTTGATAGAGAAGTCTAATGGCCATAGATAGAAACAAGCAGAATAATAGTATAGATTCTTGGTCAGAAAGCATAACTGATTCCAACTAAGAATGGCCAGGGTATCAGATAGATACTCCACTCTGATCTTTGATAGAAAAGTCTAATGGCCATAGATAGAAACAAGCAGAATAATAGTATAGATTCTTGGTCAGAAAGCATAACTGATTCCAACTAAGAATGGCCAAGGAATCAGATAGATACTCCACTCTGATCTTTGATAGAAAAGCCTAATGGTCATAGATAGAAACAAGCAGAATAATAGTATAGATTCTTGGTCAGAAAGCATAACTGATTCCAACTAAGAATGGCCAGGGAATCAGATAGATACTCCACTCTGATCTTTGATAGAGAAGTCTAATGGCCATAGATAGAAACAAGCAGAATAATAGTATAGATTCTTGGTCAGAAAGCATAACTGATTCCAACTAAGAATGGCCAAGGAATCAGATAGATACTACACTCTGATCTTTGATAGAAAAGCCTAATGGTCATAGATAGAAACAAGCAGAATAATAGTATAGATTCTTGGTCAGAAAGCATAAAGATTCCAACTAAGAATGGCCAAGGAATCAGATAGATTCCTCTGATCTTTGATAGAAAAACCTAATGGCCATAGATAGAAAAAGCAGAATAATAGTATAGATTCTTGGTCAGAAACATAACTGATTCTAAGAATTGGGTAGATAGATACTCCACTCTGATCTTTGGTAGAAAAGTCTAATGGCCATAGATAGAAACAAGCAGAATAATAGTATAGATTTTTGGTCAGAAAGCATAACTGATTCCAACTAAGAATGGCCAAGGGTATCAATAGATACTCCTCTGATCTTTGGTAGAAAGACTATGGTCATGGCCATAGATAGAAACAAGCAGAATAATAGTATAGATTCTTGGTCAGAAAGCATAACTGATTCAACTAAGAATGGCCAGGGTATCAGATAGATACTCACTCTGATCTTTGATAGAAAAAAGTCTAATGGCCATAGATAGAAACAAAGCAGATTAATAGTATAGATTCTTGGTCAGAAAGCATAACTGATTCCAACTAAGAATGGCCAGGGTATCAGATAGATACTCCACTCTGATCTTTGGTAGAAAAGTCTAATGGCCATAGATAGAAACAAGCAGAATAATAGTATAGATTCTTGGTCAGAAAGCATAACTGATTCCAACTAAGAAGGGCCAGGGTATCAGATAGATACTACACTCTGATCTTTGATAGAAAAGTCTAATGGCCATAGATGAAACAAGCAGAATAATAGTATAGATTCTTGGTCAGAAAGCATAACTGATTCCAACTAAGAATGGCCAAGGAATCAGATAGATACTCCACTCTGATCTTTGATAGAAAAGTCTAATGGCCATAGATAGTATAGAAACAAGCAGATTAATAGTATAGATTCTTGGTCAGAAAAACCTAATGGCCATAGATAACAAGCAGATTAATTATAGATTCTAAAAGCGGCCAATGGAATCAGATAGATACTCCACTCTGATCTTTGATAGAAAAGTCTAATGGCCATAGATAGAAACAAGCAGATTAATAGTATAGATTCTTGGTCAGAAAGCATAACTGATTCCAACTAAGAATGGCCAGGGTATCAGATAGATACTCACTCTGATCTTTGGTAGAAAAGTCTAATGGCCATAGATAGAAACAAGCAGAATAATAGTATAGATTCTTGGTCAGAAAGCATAACTGATTCAACTAAAACGGCCAAGGATCAATAGATACTCACTCAGATCTTTGATAGAAAAGTCTAATGGCCATAGATAGAAACAAGCAGAATAATAGTATAGATTCTTTGGTCCATAGATAGAAACAAGCATTCTTGGTAGCATAATCTGATTCCAACTAAGAATGGGCAGGGTATCAGATAGATACTACACTCTGATCTTTGATAGAAAAGCCTAATGGTCATAGATAGAAACAAACAGAATAATAGTATAGATTCTTGGTCAGAAAGCATAACTGATTCCAACTAAGAATGGCCAGGGTATCAGATAGATACTACCTCTGATCTTTGATAGAAAGTCTAATGGCCATAGATAGAAACAAGCAGATTAAGAGTATAGATTCTTTCCAACTAAGAATAGGAAACAATCAGAATAATACTCCCTTATCTTCCAACTGGTGAAAAGTATAATTCTTGGTCAGAAAGCATAACTGATTCCAACTAAGAATGGCCAAGGAATCAGATAGATACTCCCTCTGATCTTTGATAGAAAGTCTAATGGCCATAGATAGAAACAAGCAGAATAATAGTATAGATTCTTGGTCAGAAAGCATAACTGATTCCAACTAAGAAGGGCCAGGGGTATCAGATAGATACTCCACTCTGATCTTTGATAGAGAAGTCTAATGGCCATAGATAGAAACAAGCAGATTAATAGTATAGATTCTTGGTCAGAAAGCATAACTGATTCCAACTAAGAAGGGCCAAGGAATCAGATAGATACTCACTCTGATCTTTGATAGAAAAGTCTAATGGCCATAGATAAAAACAAGCAGAATAATAGTATAGATTCTTGGTCAGAAAGCATAACTGATTCCAACTAAGAATGGCCAGAGGATCAGATAGATACTACACTCTGATCTTTGGTAGAAAAGCCTAATGGTCATAGATAGAAACAAGCAGAATAATAGTATAGATTCTTGGTCAGAAAGCATAACTGATTCCAACTAAGAAGGGCCAGGGAATCAGATAGATACTACCCTCTGATCTTTGGTAGAAAATTCTAATGGCCATAGATAGAAACAAGCAGAATAATAGTATAGATTCTTGGTCAGAAAGCATAACTGATTCCAACTAAGAATGGCCAGGGTATCAGATAGATACACTCTGATCTTTGGTAGAAAATACCTCTAATGGTCATAGATAGAAACAAGCAGAATAATAGTATAGATTCTTGGTCAGAAAGCATAACTGATTCCAACTAAGAAGGGCCAGGGAATCAGATAGATACTACACTCTGATCTTTGGTAGAAAAGTCTAATGGTCATAGATAGAAACAAGCAGAATAATAGTATAGATTCTTGGTCAGAAAGCATAACTGATTTAATTTCCAACTAAGAATTTGGGAATTACTTTTTCTTTTTCTTTTAGAAAAGTCTTTAGATTCAGAATTTGTTTCTTGGTCCTTTCTTCTCTTTTTGAAATTTCCTTTTTCTTCTAGATACTACCTCTGATCTTTGGTAGAAAAGTCTTTTCCTTTAATAGTATAGATTTTTCAGAAGTTTCAATTGATTCTTTTTCCTTTTTCTTTTTCTTTTTTTCACCCTTTCTTCTTTGTTTCTTTTTTTCCTTTCTTCTCTTTTCCTTTCCCTTTTTCTTCTCTTTTCCTTTCCCTTTTTCTTCTCTTTTCTTTTCCCCCTTTCGTCTCCTTTTCCCTTCCCCCCTTTCTTTTTTTCTTTCCCTTCCCCCCTTTCTTATCTTCATTCTCTCCCTCCACCTTCTCCCAACAACGTTAGAGTAAATCTGTATTTGTAATTCATGTCTCTTACATTAACACACTTGGCGGTGTGATATTTTTTAAAATTTAAAATCAATCCTGAAGATGAAAGTGAATCAGGCTAGAAATAATCATGATATGACATGTAAAAAATCTGTACTACTTAAACATAATAGATTCTTTCTTTCCACATTTAAATTCTTTTCTCCTTTTTCATGTATGTTTGTGTTCTCTTGAATTTCATGATATTAGATAAACCAGTTTTAATTATTAATTCTTTGACAAGAACTTCTTCCATCTTGAGTTCAGTTGCTTTCTATTGCCATGAATCAGACAGTCTTTCTACAGTTGTTAGTAAATGATACAAATTAGAATGAGTAGCAACTAAAATTAAGATAAAAAATATTTGTTAAAAAGTAATAATTAGTTTTTAATGTTTGATAAACTGAGACCGTCACCTAGGCCTGAGTGTAGTGCTCTTGAACCCTCTAACCTTGGCATGTCTGATTGGGGGCCCCTAGCAATGCTTTGTCATCTGTATTATCTTATCAACATTTGTGTTTTTTTACCTGCATTTTATCACGTTAAAAATTCAATTAGGCACAACTATGTAACGTTGAAAAATGTTATGGATTTTGATGTTGTTCTGGTGTCTTTTATGAATTTGTTTTCCTCATTTGTTAAAATTATTCAACTTTTAACAAGGAAAATCTCAAATCTATGTTAAAAATTGACACAAAGCATTGTCGATTCATTTAAGATGGAATGATCTATTATGACGTGTCTCTAATTTGTATTTAGATACATTGTATTTATTTTCAGTTTTAAATTGTTTACCTATATTGCATAATGAATTTATTGTAAATAATTAAGTTATTGTTAAATAAATGAACATTATTAAATAAATATTATTATACTGCACAAGTTATTTTATTACATAACTTTTGGGAAATCTCAAGTTGATGTTAAAAATTGCTGTAAAAAACATTGATTTAAGATGGAAGGATCCATTAGGAAAGCACTGTGGAGTAATGGATTATGGCTCGGATTGAGGAATCAGAGAGCCAGATTCAAATTCCAATCAGATCTATTACATTCACTTATATGCTAATAATCCTGGGAAAGGTATGAATCCTCTTCTTCTCCCCCAAGCTATGGGTAAAATAACAGGACAGACTGGGTTCTATATCCTTGGTTGATAACCAGTATATAAAGTAACTCTGAATTCAACAACCGGCCTGGAGAGGATTGGGTTCTGTCAGGCTATCTTCCCCAAGAAATAACCAATTCTACTGCAACTGCAGGACACATGGTGCCCCAATGACCCTAATGGGTGACAGAATTTGTGATCGCTTGATCTATTATGACATGTCTCTAATTTGTATTTAGATACATTGGATTTATTTTCAATTTTGAATTGTTTACCTATATTGCATATGATGAATTTACTGTAAATAATGAGGTTACAATAAAATTTACATTTCATATAAATTCTACCTTATGAAAATTGAGGTGTGGTAGAGTCTGTATGTATGGTTGTATCATAGATGGGTGGTGCACGATACCCTTGCACCGACCCTGTTCCCGCCGCTTCAATTGACTATTGTTGTTGACTAATTTCAGTTGATTTATGTACTTTCAGGGCATTGTATTCTCAGTTTGTACATGAAATGATTGTGAAACCCGGATCGACTGTAAACAATAAGAATAACGCTGATGTCACAATGGAGGACCATGTGAGTATTAAGGAATTTTGTATTAAGTCTTATTTTGACTCTGTTTTCATTGCAGTCGGATGACCCCATAGATTTTGACATCTCACTTTTGTCGATTAGTCATAGAGGCAACTGTTTTCATTGCAGTCAGCTGACACCATAGATTTTGACATCTCACTTTTGTCGATTAGTCATAGAGGCAACTGTTTTCATTGCAGTCAGCTGACACCATAGATTTTGACATCTCACTTTTGTCGATTAGTCATAGAGGCAACTGTTTTCATTGCAGTCAGATGACACCATAGATTTTGACATCTCACTTTCGTAGATTAGTCATAGAGGCAACTTCTTGATGATATTGTCTGGGGATAAAATTTCAGCATGTGGAACTGTTTGGAAGCATCTGGAAACCATGTTATATGTTGACCCAAGCAGCATGATAAGACCATAGGTTTCAAATCTCACTGTAGTTGATTAATCAAAAAGGCGATTCCTTGAGGGTATCGTACTGGGGAGATGATTCCATCTTGTGGAACAGTTTGCAGCATTTGGAAACCATGCAAAATATTGACTCAAGCCTTGTGAGTGAATACTGGACAGACAAAACTGTTTGAAAACTATTGGTGACACTGGTAATGGGCAGATAGAAGCTCTTTGGCCCTGATTAGCAATCTGTCTAGAGATGGTAACACAATAAAAACACTCATCCTCACACCCCGAGTAGCATGGCCATTCATATAGATGTGTCACCCTGAAAAACTGAGTGATATGACTGAAAATCTTGCTGTTAATGTTCTATTTGTGTCAAATATAGTCTAAGTACATGGTCAAGACACCATCTCTAGGAAAATTGCCATTCAAGGCTTCAGACCCCATCCTAACATATATATATATATATATATATATATATATATATATATATATATATATATAATATAAAATAAAAGATGAAGATGAAACAGAGCTTGATACTTCTTTAATTTAATTTTCTAATTAAATTGAAGTTTTTAGAAATATGAGAACTCTTATGTAGTGATGGAATCATATTTTTTTTAAAATAATTATAATTTAGGCTCTACTTATTGAGCACTGTTTTTTAAAAATAAAAACAAAAATACTAAAGAACTTCGGATTATTAACCTAACGTGTTCTTTCCTATTTTTCTATATATTTGCACACATATATGCACATAAAAATGGACATTGAAGTCAACACCTGTTTTATACTAAACACAATTGTCAGGTGATATGCATTGTATTTTTGCTTGACTTTTCATATATACAGGTCAGTGATGCATTGTGGGTATTCCATTATATTATTCTAATGGTTATTTTGCAGAACAATGTAATATACCAAACCACTGTAAAATCTGCAGATAACAAAGTAAAAATATACATAGGAGTAACAGAAGGATCATGGAAACAAAGAAACTAAGCACACAAAACATCCTTTACAAATAGTAAATACATGAAGAGCACAATGCTTTCTAAACATATCCGAGAAATTAAAAACGTAAAAACAAATCACACTGAAAATATTGAAAATAATGAAAAGAACATCAGCCTATAACAATGAATACAATGAATTGTCAACTGCTTGGAGGAAAAATGGCTATACCTGATCATTACCTGACCAAAACAAACTACTAAATAAATGATCAGGACTCATTTCAAAATGCAGATGTGAAAACAATTTTTTAGTATGTTACTTAAAAATTGAAAATGAACAGGAATAAATGAAAATAAATACAATAAGCAAAAACAAGTAAAATAAATTAATCCAAACAAAGAAATAAGTAAATAAACTAAATAAATAATATACAAATTAGGA
>CAHIKZ030000412.1:432500-447500 GCA_903632075.3 Acanthosepion pharaonis
GTCAATAGGCTTTTGTGCATGGGGTGGTGTGATGTGATTTGAGATGGATAGCAGCTCATAAGAAATCTGAGAGCTGAGTTTGAATTCCAGTTGGGTTTATTACTTTCACTTTTTTTTTTTTTTTTTTTATTTCACCATTCCAAACAAGGCAATAAAGCCTCTAAGATGCATGGGTTACTGAGAAATTGAGAATATGAGAAAAAGAAAAATATTATTAAGACAAGGGAACAATAAAAGTACAGGAATTAAAAAGACATCAGATTATGATAGACATTGCATTTAAATATTTGAAGATCAAAATTGACTGGGCTTATGGCCACATCATGTTAAAGCATTAGTTCCCATATTATCACCGAAGTTAAGCAACAATCAAGCCTGGCCATTACTGAGATGGATGACCACTTGGTAATACCAGGTTCTGTAATCTTAGACATGCAGGTAGTGTAATGGATAATGGCTTGGACTTGTTAATCAGAGAGCTGAGTTCCAATTCTTGTTGGGTTCATTATATTCATGTATGTGCAAATACTCTCGGGAAAGATATGAATCTACCTATCTCTCTCCAGCTATGGATTAATAAATGAGATTTGTATCACTAAAAGCATTTTTATTTTTTAAATAACCTGCAAAGTGTTAGCCCATAGAAAACAAATCAATTAATCAATGAAATATTGATTAGCTACAGAAGCATGTCTTTTAGATTTATTTACATTCTCTGGAATATAAATGTATAGAAATTACTATGGTCACAAAGTCAGGGATCAGTTTATATATTGATTGTAATGTAGAATTGATCCCCCAATTTATATCCACATTATAATTTCTTGGTTTTTGATAAGCTGTAGAAAACGAATCAATCCATCAGTCAATGAGATACTGATTAGCTACACAGGCATGTCTTAGATTTATTTACATTCTCTGGAATATAAATGAATAGAAACTACCGTGGCCACAAAGTGAGGATCACTTTACATATTGAGTGTAATGTAGAATTGTACCCCCACTTTATATTCACGTTATAATTTCTTCCTTGTTGATAAGCCGTAGAAAACGAATCAATCAAGCAGTCAATGAAATACTGATCAGCTACACATGCATGTCTTTTAGATTTATTTACATTCTTTGAAATATAAATATATAGAAATTACTCTGGCCACAAAGTGAGGAATCAGTTTATATATTGACTTTAATGTAGAATTGATCTCCCACTTTATATCCAGATTATAATTTCCTGTTTGCTTATCAAATTCTGATTAGGTATGAATCCACCTCTTCTCTCCCAAGCTATGGGTTAATTAGGAAGATTTGTATATTTTCTGGTTTTAAATAACCTGCCAAGTGTTGATAATCTGTAGAAATCAATGAAAGTTGACTGGAAAACAAGAAATTGGAGGGGAGCAACACAATCAAGAAGTGCAAAGGAAGAAACTCTTAGAATAGAACTTACAGTTGCATTTATCCATTTCAACTCTAAACTGATGAGATCTTGTTGCCAATCTTGTACTGCACTTTGTAGGTTTTGAAGAAACACAGTTGTGCCTGAGCAGGCATCTTCAATAGAGATTGGAGACCACAAAGAATTTGCAGTAATGATAAAAAAAAAATAACCTCAAAGTTGAATGAATTTAGCTGCTACAAAATTAACTCTGCATAAAAGCAGTAGAATGGACATGATGTTTTTGTGATGATGAATGTATGAATTATTATACAAATCTTAGGGTCATTTCATATTTCACTTCATAAGAACCTATCGACAACATCAAATAAAGACCTGACATAACTGTAAGCAAAACGTGACTATTCCAAAAAGTTAAAAAGTTGTCTCCCTTTGGCATGTTGTCTATTTGTGACTTGTTTCTTTTTTTTTTTTTTTTTTCCCCCATCTTAAGCCTCTAAATCCCAACCCAGACAGTGAGTGGGGTGCCTATTTTAAAGATAATGAAATGTTGGTACAGATTGACAAAGATTGCAGGTAAGTTGGTGGATTTCTTTTCCTTTGTTGACTCACTTTTTAATTCCAGTGTTAGGGCCCCTGATTTTCCATTACAAATTTTCCTTGATTCCATTTCCACTTTTTGGTAAAGTCCATTTTTACTTTAGGGAAATTTCATTTTTTTTATAGTATTTTATGAGAAAATTACAATACATTATACTATAATTCATATTAAAGCTGAAAACAAAAACATAATTTGAATTTTTATTACATATAAAGAAAATGCCCCACATAAAATTGGCCTTGTGCCACATCCTGCCTCGTGGGGAAGTTGAGTAAATACCCACTTTAGCAATGGATCTTGGTCACCACGACTGAGCCGTGACCTTCCAACTTTCACTTTGTTTGCTAAATAGAGTTTCTTAGAAAAGTTTTAAAATATTTAAAAATAGACTAGCCAACATATTCTCAGAAAATTGACAAACCAGTTTTCTTTTTTTGGTTAATTTGCATTATAGTCACGGTAATGAAAATGTTTTATTATGGTGTGAAATTGCCTGATTATTTAAAAAATGACATTAAAAATTTTCACTCTATTACCGTTTAGGATTTATTCAAAATGTAAGTTCTGTCTCTTTCATGTTGTCCAACTGCCATTACCAGTTTTGTTTACATACGTTTGCCTCGAGTAGTAATGCGTGGAAGCTTACTTAGTTAATGGCCTTTTTACTGCTTGTTCCCCTACATACTGAAGTTGTGAGGCTTTGGTTTGAATGTTACTATTTTAATATCAGATACCAAAAGAACAGTCTTGTTTGTGATAAATTTCTAGTTTTGAGTACCAGATCACATTTCCATTTTTTGAACCCTGATCTTTGAATTATTTAGTAAATTTTTTATTTTTTTATTTTTTCAATCATTGAATTTTGTATATCCCTCTTCGATAACTTTCTCTGAAACTTGAAACAAGCCCTTTATTCAATCAACTGGGATATATTGTTCTCATTCCGCTTTTTATGCTTTCAGGATATTTTATATTGGTTATTACTCCCCAGTCTTTTTATTTCCTTTTTTTGCTGCTTGTTCATTTCCTCCATTAAATCAGAGAGTGTGACTTTTCAACACTACCAGATCGAAGGATTGAACTCAGTTCCAATATGTTTTCATCCACCATGACCCTATATATCGCGCCCTCCCTATTCATGACATCTGTTCTAAGACCCAAAGTTGATGCTTGAAGCTATGGAATGTGCTTAATATGTAAGCACAGTAATTTCCCTTTGTCTTACCCATGGCAGGTATGTTTTGCAACCCCAAGTAGATACCTGAAAAATAGATATTACTGAACTCAGTACAGAGTAAACACTACCTTATCCATAACAGATGTGTTCCCAGATCCGTCAGTAGTTGATTAAAACTGTAAATAGTGCCAAACTATGTGTACTGTACTCTCTCCCATCCACGGTGGATGTGCTCTAAAACTCCAAGATCATGGACACTACTTAAACTGATCTTTTTTTTATACATATGTATATTCTTAATATATACATTATGCAAACTAAGAGATTAACACATCAATAAATATAATAATAATAAAAATCTGCACAATAAGAGATTTAACACTAATAATATGATCTATAGATTAACACTAATAACAATCTATGGATTATGCACAATAAAAGCATAACTCTCCTAAACATTATGTAACTACCAGATTTGTTGTTATGCAGATCATAGCAACTGAAGGGGACAATTTTGTTTTTCTTCCTTCATTAAGCCAAACACTTCCACCTTTTCATTTAGTGGAAGACACTTTACAGTGTCTTTTTTGGCAGATCAAAATTGCTGATATCTTTTGAGCTTTGGAAGAAACATAAAAACTTGCAAAATCCATATTTCTCGGGTTCACTGTGGAGAAACTGAAATTGCAAAAGGCAAAAATATAGATAAGATGTGATGTGTGATTGTGCATAATTCATGTACTTGATTGATTGAAATTTTAATTTTTTGTATTTGCTATCAATTACGACAAATATTTTAAATTCTTAATAAGCTGTAGGATTTCCCATAATGTGAATTTCATTTACTGAATTTATGCAAATTTAAAAAAAATTATATTCTGAAAGGAAATAACCATTTAATGATATGACTGTATCCCATAATTGAAATAAGTTTCAAATCTCTTTTCTAGAATGATAACATTCATTTATATTTTTTCTTATTTTGATTAGAATGAAGCATTGTCAAGCATTCTTCATTTTCAACTAGGATTTCTTTCATCTTCATTTCAATTACTTTCTTTCCACTAGTAGTATTAGTAGTAGTAATATACTGTGCCATTTTCATTAGATGAAGCATTGTCAAGCATTATTCATTTTGTTTTCAGACTCAATTTTATGACCATTTTGATATAGTCTACTTTGTCAATAAAGCCAATATTCTTTTGGCTATGAGTGTCTTTATGGTTGGCAAATGATCAAATTTAACCATATTGACTTAAACTCTGTTGATTGTGTAAATTGTGCTTGGATTTTTTTTTTTTTAATTTTTGTATTTTTCAATCATGAAACTGGTTTATCAGAACTGTCATACATGACCAAATTTCCTGTGGCATAAGGGCAATACAAGTGACAATCTAACCTCAAACTTTGTCTTCATTCCTTGAAACACACACACACACCATTTATTGATGGCCATGTCTGTTTGAGTAGTTGTGCTGAAAAGCAACCAAAATCAAGATGAAAATATCACTCATTAAAGACGAATTTTAGATGACAGTTGTGTGTCATAAAAAAAGTCAGAATGTGACCACTTTTATGGGATTTTTCTTGGAGAAATGAATGTGTAATAATTAATACACTTCTTGTCATCAGATGGGAAAATCTTGGACTGTAAATTGAAAGGTGACAAGTTCAATCCCTAGAGTCTGTCAGCACTTCAGTGAGGCCCAGAGTGAAAAAACCAGAGGTTGACTGACTTTTGCTATAGATGAAGAGAGAAATTGATTTTATTGTAGAACTACTGAAAAGATAAAACTCATGATATTAGCTGTTAAATTTTGAATCTGTTGTATATATAGCTGTTCATGAGAATATATTGTTTAGGTAATTATCTGAATATTCTCACTAGGCCACAATTATGGTCCACCCTGTGAGGATCAAACACACTACTCAATAGTAATTATCTGCTTGATAAACTTACTCTGCCTCCACAGTATGAAGCCTTATCTTGGGATATAGACCTTTACAGTTATTTCCAAAATTTAGCCCATTTTTTTACATGAGACAGTGAGGTACACACTGAAAACTCCTCTCTTATTCACTAGTAAGGATCTAAAAAATAATATTGTTGCTCCTTTGTGTCGTTTATTTCATTTGCTGTTAGAATTTTCTGAAAAGTCTTCAGCCCAAATGAGAAGAGATACTGAAAAAGAATTCTGATGTTTGGTTCGATAGTCAGATTTTGGTTGGGCTAAGAATATGCTTACCTCATCCCTTGTTGAGAGGGTAACATTCCCCACCATAAAGGGTTAACTTACCATATGGCTGAACAATGTTTGCTATTGACTGTGGCCTAAACCCGGCCAGCGCCTGCCTGTCGACTCTGGCCTAAACCCGGCCAGCGCCTGCCTGTCGACTCTGGCCTAAACCCGGTCAGTGCCTGCCTGTCGACTCTGGCATATACCCGACCAGATTTCAAGATCTTTCCAGCACCTTTTCTAAACTAAATATTTGTTAAGCTTAAGAAAGGAAATGGGAAAAGGCAGTTAGTTTTGTTGTCATCTCCAAATAGGAATGGCTCAAATTGTCTGGATAATCATCATTGAAAATCCTGATTTTTTACCTGTGCTTGAATACCCACTTTCTGGAACTTGTATGTCTCAGCCACTTGAGCCTTCTTAATTTGTATTGTCTTGTCCTTTCAGACGACTGTGCCCTGATCTATTTTTCTTTCAAAGACCAACTGAATACCCGTGTGAAGAAATGGTAAATGCTAGCAATAAAGTGGAAACCTTGCGGAAACGTGTTGAACAGTGTGTCCTACAATCTGAGACAGTTTCCAGAAATTGGCTTGGTATAACAAATGTAATTAAACTTATTTATTATTGCCCTGATTCTAATATAACCTTTGTTAATGCAATTATGGTCAGTTTCTTTGAACATTCATTCAAATTGTAATCTCCCTTGTAGAAACTGTTTTGAAAATATGCATTTAATAGAATTTTCTCATTACTGAATAAGACATTTGGGTTACATGGCGGAGGGGGTGATTTGTGCATGGTAGGGTAATGTATAGCAGCTTGGATTGAGGAATCGGACAGCTGAGTTCAAATATCAGTCGGATCCACTTATGAAGAAGAGGATTCATACCTTAAAAAAAGTATGAATCTTCTTTTTCTCCCCCCCCAACTATGGTTAAATAGCAGGACAGATTGGGTTCTATAAACTTGGATGGTAATTGGTCTAGGAGAAAGTAACTGTGAATTCAAAACTGTATGTAATCCTGATGTAGCACATACTATGCAGCTAAAAAAAAGGATCATTCACATTGGCTTGATGATCCCAACTATGGTCGAATAATGATGACGACTCATCACATGACTGGTCATTTATTTGAATTCAAATAAAAGCCAAGCTTACTTGCTTCTATCCTCTAATCCTGTTATGTGCACTTGTTATGAGACAATAGCTGTCATTCTTTTTGTGTATGTATATGTGTGTGTGTGTGTGTGTGTGTGTGTGTTTAAAAGTCGAGTTCAAATTTCGGTTGAATCTATTACATTCACTTATGAAGAAGAAAGGTATGAATCTTCTCCCCCCAACTATGGTTAAATAGCAAGACTTGGGTTCTATAGCCTTGGGTGGTAATTGGTCTAAGAAAAAGTAACTCTGAATTCAAAACTGTATGTAGCCCTGGTGTAGCACATACTATACAGCTAAAAAAAAAGGATCATTCACATTGGCTTGATGATCCTGACTACGGTTGAATAATGATGACGATTCATTACATGATTGGTCATTTATTTGAATTCAAATAAAAGCCAGGCTTACTTGCTTCTATCCTCTACTCCTGTTATGTGCAATAGCTGTCATTCCTTTTGTTTGACTGTCTGTCTGTTTGTATATATATATATATATATATATATATATATACACACACACACAAACCTTGGGTCACAAACTCCTCTCATCATGAACAAATCAGTTCATGAAAAATTTTCTGAAGAAAAACATCTTGGGTGAACATAAGCTGCCAACAATCTGGGGGGTTACAGACTACAAGTATCAGTGAGAGTGTCAGTTTTGGTGTAGCTTTTGCTCCATACACATACCTGCTCGAATTCTATGTGCCTTCTCTTGATTTGTATGCTTTCTTTTTTTTTTTTTTTTAAATAAGGCCACAGGTAGGTGTGAAAGAAAGATAATGGTGGAAGCAAGGTGAAAAGAAAAATCACCCGAATCATGATAAAAGGTGCAGAAAGAAATTATAAACAAATATGAAAAGGGCTTTTTTTCTTCTTTTTTTTCTTTTTCTCTTTTGTTTTTTTTTTTTTTTTTTTTTTTTCTCTTCTTTTTCTCTTCTTTTTTCTTCTTTTTTTGTCTTCTTTTTTTCTTTTTGTCTTCTTTTTTTCTTCTTTCTTCTTTTTTTTCTTTTCTCTTTTTTCTCTTTTTTCTCTTTTTTCTTTTTCTCTTTTTTCTTTTTTTTTCTTTTTTCTTTTTTTCTTTTTCTTTTTTCTTTTTCTCTCTTTTTCTCTTTTTCTTTTTCTTTCTTTTTCTCTCTTTTGCTTTCTTTTTCTTTCTTTTTCTCTTTTCTCTTTATTTTTTCTCTTTTTCTTTTCTCTTTTCTCTTTTTCTTTTTTCTTTTTTTTCTTTTTTCTCTTCTTTTTCTTTTTCTCTACTTTTTTCTTTTTTTTTCTTTTTTCTTTTTTTCTTCTTTTTTTTCTTTTTTCTTTTTTTCTTTTTTTTATCTTTTTTTTATCTTTTTTGTTCTTTTTTATCTTTTTTTTTCTTTTTTAGTTCTTTTTTTTTTTTTTTGCTAAGAACTGGAACAACTTCAACAGCAGCAATAAAAGTTGATTGTTGAACAAATGTCTTCAGAAGAAAAGATAAGAAGGGAAGGATGTTCCTAGTTCTCCTGATCCATGAATATATATACAAATCCCATTTATTTTAAATAGCAAATATATTTTTTAAAATTAAAAAAACTGTAATCCCATTATAATACATAACTGCACCAGTATTGCGATAATCAGATATTCAAATTTAAATTACGTAACAATCAGTCTATACTCGGCTCTCGAAGATTGCATTGTGCATGAAACTTCAAGCTGTGCTATCAGCAAGAGATATGCATAATTATTAATATATACTTAATAGCTCTGTTGTCTTACATCGAGCACTATTTTATTAACACTAGCACTATAAGTAAGATATATATATATATATATGTATAATTGAATGATATGCAATTTTTTTGTTTTTTAAATTGTCAGATGATGTCGAGTCGTAAAAAAGCCCATGAAGAATACTCTGTGTTGTCTGAAGGAGAAGAAGCTCATTGGGAAGTTGTTGAACGTATTCTCTTCATTTACGCCAAATTAAATCCCGGTCTTGGATATATACAGGTAAATGTTTTATTTTTATATCTACATACACCAAGCCAAGTAAAAAACAAAAAAAAAAAAAACTACTAAACAAGAAAAAATGAAAAAAGTGAGCAATTGAAGACATATAAACAAATATTTCTTTTACCATTTAAGCATTTAAAAAAAAAAAAAAAATTGTGACCGAACAATTCAATTTTACTCTCATCTGTCCAAAGAACTCTTTCTCAATAAGAATTTTCCTTATCTTTATGCTCCGTCGCAAATTTCAACCTGGCATCTCTATGCTGTTTCAGGAGTGGTGTCTTTCTCGGGGAGTGCTATTTTATACCGCCTGTGTAGTTCATTACTAATTGTCTGCTTAGTTACATTAACTCCTGACAAACTCGCATCAACTTTCTTCGTAATCTGGGAGAGATCTTCCTGGGAGTACCAGGTCTGCCTTTGTTCTCAACAGTATTACATCTTTTAAATCTTGTAAGAAATGAACCAATTGTTGAAAAAGGTATGTTCGTGTCACTGGAGATGTTTCTGTAACTTTTTCCATTGTTCCATAGCTTAATAATTAGCTCTTTTTGAGCACAAGTCATTTCCTTACGTCTAGCCATTAGAACTGTTATCAGTGAACAGTGACTGCAGAATGATCCACTTTTGAACTGAATGTTGCAACAGAGTTACTGAGAATATTCTAGAACAGTTTAGAATCTTCTGCTTTGAAGTACAACCAAAATCTACTGTATTATAATGCAAAAATTGATACTGTACGAACACTTTTTTCTACTATTCGAAATATAAAAATTTGCATAACTATCACTTATTCTAATTTTAAATTACAGATTCTGATTCTATGCCCCAAAATACATATATAACATTTTCATTTGCTATAAGTGAGAATAACAAGCATTTGTTTGCTGTACGAGCACTTATTCAACCTCATTGTGTGTATGTGTGTGTATATATATATATATATATATAGTAGAGCCTTGGGTCATAAATCCCTCTCATCACATTTGTAGGTGTGTTGTGTGTATACACAAACACAAACCCTTCTCATCACATTTTGTGTGTGTATATATATATATATATATATATATATATATATATATATATATAATCTCAAATATGTGGTGCAGTTTAATTTATATTACAATGAATCATTCATACAAAAAGTAAATTAGTAAAGTTATTATTCGCCATTTTATATCGTTAACTTTACTAAGTTACTCTTTGAATGATTCATTGTAATTGTGTGTGTGTGTGTGTGTGAAAATATATATATATATATACACACACAGACAGTGGAGCCTCGGGTCATAGATCCCTCTCATCACATTTGGTAGCAATGTGGGTGCACTGAAAGATATCCATACTTGAGTAGGCACCCGATTTATTTTTTTTAACAGCATTTTGCTTTGTCTATCGGCCTGAACATTTGAGAAATGTTAGTGGAAAAAAAGCAAATGTTTCAAAAAATAAACGAACCATCTACTCAATGGATATCTGCTAAAAATAATGTTTAAAGTGATAAAAATATGTTGGGTTAATAAATAAAATATCTATTACCTCTTTAGAAATTGCTTTATTTACATTTTGGCTATGAAACTGAGCAGTTATGAATCTTCAAACATCTGGATGAGGAAAAGTGTGCTTGAAATGCAAAATAAAACCTCACTAAATAGCAACACCCTTTCTGTAGCCAAGATAATTAAAGTATGTTGGAACTAATGATGGTTTCTCCACAAAGGAAGACGCAGGTTTGAATCTAGACAGAGGACGCTTTTTTTCTCTAATAAGATTTTTCAAATGTTCAGGCTGGTAGAGGAAATAAAATACTGTTTAAGAAATAAACGGAGTATCTACATTTATATACACCCTTTCATGCTGGCAATAGTCTTGATTCAGTCATATGTTGCTTTCTTTTTTCTGTCATCTTCCGCCAGGTGATTAATAGTTGGTTTGTTCAGAGGTAAAATGAGAACTTCAACAAAAGTGATTTTTAAACTTATCTATTTTATTAAACATGTGGACGTGAATCTTTCTAACTAGTCAGTGGGGTCGCTATATGACCCCCACTGGGGAGCAAGTTCCCCAAGACACGAAATAACCCCTCTGATTTCTTCGACATGTAAAATGTAACTTCTCAAAAACACTTTCTAAATCTAACATTCCCACATTCAGCTTGGCCGATCAAAATAGAGATCTCTATTTTGTTTACCATGTGACCTTAAAGGTCAGCCTCAGAAGGTCTGAGCCAAATACACTGTCACTAAAAAATTATAGTCTGAAACTATTATTTAACACTACTCAAGTATTGGATATCCACTAAAAATAATGTTTATAGTAATAAAAATAACATTACTGTCTGAATTTTTGGAATGATGCGTTATTATTTACACATGTACTATTCTCCAGAGTCTGTCTATATCTCTGAGATGAGGTATTATGTACAGTATTTACATTAGTCGGACTATTGTCGTCATCTTTGTCGCCATATTTGTCATAACGTTTCGGCCGTTGTACGCTCTGGCCTTCTTCAGGCGGTTGGAATTTCGAACTGAACCCTTTATTTCGATCACTGGGGTAGACTGTTCTAGTTCCACATGCCATGTTTGATGGATGTCAGTTATCAGTTGTCTCCTGCTAATTTTCCCTTTGAAAGTTCTCCACTGCCTTAACCGGGTATTAAACTCACATTTTTGGGGTCTGTCATTGGATCTAACCAACGCCTTTATCCACTGTGCCATGTGTCACTTTCAGATGGAAAATTAGCAGGAGATAACTGATAACTGACATCCAAAGATGAGGACAATGGTCTGACTAATGTAAATACTGTACTATTCTCCTCATCTTTGTTGTTATTACAGGTTGAGAATCCTTTATCCAAAACTCTTGGGGCTGGAAGTGCTTTGGTTTTCAGATTTTTTTTTTGATTTTGGAATACAGGCATCCTAATTTGTATATAGCATCTATAAAATGGATCAACTTAGGAATGGAACCCAAGCATAAACAGGATATCCCTTTACATTTCATAGTACAGCTTATATAGATACCCTTAAGGTAGTTTTATATAAATAACATATACCGTGAAAGTAGTTTTATATAAAATTTAATAGATTTTGTATACAGGTACTGATGCTAGTCATATAATGCTCACACGGATTTTTAAGTGGTGAAATTAAGATTTCACATAAGAATAATATTTTGTACTTTCTGTACATGTAAAAAAAAAAAGAAAGAAACCTGATGACTATTGATAAATATAATGGATGTAACAGCAAAATTGTCCAAGTTGTGAAACATTATAATTGTCCATCCCATAAAATATTTAATATCTTAAAAACCACTAAATTAATTGGGTTTCTTTTTTTCCAGGTTTTCTGATAATATGTTTAGCTATCTTGACACCAATTCTTGTAAGAATCACACACAAAAAAAACCCTTTGGATTAATCAGTTAAAAAGAGAACAGGTTGAAATCTTGTTGTGTCAGACCTACTGTCTTCGCAACTGAGCAATGGTGAGAGGAAAAAGATCATTCAGGCCTTCAGTAATCATATAAACATACTCTGACTTCCCATCTTCAAAGTTCATTCAAGAACCATCAAGAGAATGGTGAAAAAGTTTAAAAACGATGGAATAGTACAGAGGAAAATTGGATCAGGAGGTCACAACAGGAAGAGGGATCATCATTTCAATTTAGTACCAAAGAGATCAATTAGAAAAGATCCAACTCAATCCAGAAGATGTTTGCACGTGAGAGAGGAGTTTCAGCTATGACAATCGAAAGAGCAGTGAAAAAAAGACTTAAAAATCGTACGTGAAATGTGTGAGGACAGAAAGTTAGATCATTTTGAACAATTTGAAAAATGATCTTGGAATAATATATATATTTGAGTTAATTTCAATCCTTCATGAATTTACAATCCTTAGCTTTGATTAATTAATGATGAACATGTCATTTTTGTTGATCAATTTCATCACGATTCTTTTGTTACGCTTGGAGAATAATTATACATTCTTATTGCTCAAAGTAGAGTCCAATAGTGTTATAAAAACCTCAAAGTATTCCAATAAGATATCTTTAATCATTTCTATGATGCATTGATTCAAAGCTTAATCTAACAAATGGACAATTTTGCTTTTACACCTGCTATATAAATGCAGGACTTTTTGACATTTTGAATGATATTTGAGCATGAAACACTTGGTAAGTAATCCACGAACAAAGGTATTGCTGTGATGATCACTAACAAAAAACCTGTGTGAATGTAAGCTATGTAGCTGGGATTTTTTAAATTTTCTATTTGTGGCAAATCCTGTCAGCATCTGAAAAACTTTCAGGTTTTGGGATTTTGGAATTTCAGATAAAATAAACTCGATTAAAATACTCTGCTTGTTCTTCTCTCAAGGCTTCTTCACTTCATTCTTTAATTGTTTTTTTTTTTCTCTTGTCCATGATATGACACTGTTAAAAAAATCAATAAAAAATAAGTTAATTTACAATATCTGTCTATATTTCTGAGATGAGGTATTATGTACATTATTTACATTATTCGGACTATTGTCCTCATCTTTGTCACCATATTTATTACAACGTTTCAGCTGACATCTATTAAAACATGACATGTGGAAATAGAACAGTCTACCCCAATGAGTGAAATAAAGGGTTCAGTCTGACATTCCAACCACCTGAAGAAGGCCGGAGCGTACCACGGCCGAAACGTTGTAATAAATATGGCGACAGAGATGAGGACAATAGTCTGAATAATGTAAATAGTGTTAATTTACAATGTTTTATAAATTGAGCTTTCGTCCTTCTTAATCTTTGCAAATTTTTAATACACCAATATTAATCGCTAATCATTAATCCTTCTTAATCCTTGCAAGTATTTAATACATCAATTTCCTGGTTGAAAGCTATTTTATTTAATCCCATTTGTTTTTGTTTGGTTATATATAAGAACAAACCAATTACTGAAGAATTACTGGACTTTATTTTTTTAATCCGACATATTTTATTACTTTAAATATTATTTTTAGTGGATATTCTTATTTGAGTAGACGCTCCATTTTATTTTAAACTGTTATTGCATCTACTGGCTTGTATGCTCAAGAAAATATTAGCAGATATGCCTTTTGAGAAAATCTGAACAAGTGAATGTGCTTTAAATGCAAATAGAACCCTGTTCAATTGTGAAGCTCTTTATAGCTGAGCAGTTAAAGCACATCAGATCAAATGGTGGTTTCTCTGGTAAATAGGGATGTAGGTTCAAATCCTGCTGGAGGGGATATTTTTCTCTAATAAGTTTTCTCATGTATACAGTGGCTTACAACCATATCATGTTGAAACACCAGCTTCAGTAAGATCAACAAATTTATGAAATGACAAGTCTGGTAAGCATCTAGGTAGGTGACTGCTTGGAAATACCAGGTGATATAAGCTTGGATGTGTGGGTGATGTAATAGATAAAAACTCAGAATTGTTAATTGGAGAGTTAAGTTCTAATTTCAGTTGAGTTTATTATATTCACTTATTTTATGGCTTTAAATAACCTGCAAAGGGTTGATAAGCTGTAAAAAATGAATGACTTGATCACTTGTTGCTGCTATCACAATGCTTTAGCCATTATGCTCTTTAGCCTTCATCAGGTGCATGTTGAGCCAGGTAACTGACAGACAATTTTGAACTGAAAATATTGTAAACGCATAAGAAATCTTTGTTTATTTTTATTTTTTAATCTAAGTTATTTTTACTTTAAAACTAAATCTATTTATACTGAATAGAACTTTGTATTTTCCTGGATTTAACAATATAAATTTTGATAACGTCAAAATTTAAAAAATATATATAAAACTAAACTATCAGCCTGTAAGATTCATTTTTGAGATTTACTCCGGCCACTTTTATTCGACACTCCATGACCCAGCAACTTTCATGGATATATTTCTGAGATGAGGTATTATGTACACTATTTACATTATTCGGACTATTGTCCTCATCTTTGTTGCCATATTTATTACAACGTTTCAGCCTTTCAGTATCTGTCTATATTTCTGAGATGAGGTATTATGTACACTATTTACATTATTCGAACTATTGTCCTTCTCTTTGTTGCCATATTTATTACAACGTTTCGGCCTTTCAGTATCTGTCTATATTTCTGAGATGAGGTATTATGTACACTATTTACATTATTCGGACTATTGTCCTCATCTTTGTTGCCATATTTATTACAACGTTTCGGCCTTTCAGTATCTGTCTATATTTCTGAGATGAGGTATTATGTACACTATTTACACTATTCGGATATTGTGCTGATCTTTGTTGCCATATTTATTACAACGTTTCGGCCTTTCAGTATCTGTCTATATTTCTGAGATGAGGTATTATGTACACTATTTACATTATTTGGAGTATTGTCCTCATCTTTGTTGCCATATTTATTACAACGTTTCAGCCTTTC
>CAHIKZ030000412.1:452500-472500 GCA_903632075.3 Acanthosepion pharaonis
CTAGCCTGGGTGTACGCACTCGGGCTCCCCACATTAAACCAACCTTGTGTCACAACCTGACCTCGTGGGGTGGGGGTGAGTAAAACCAAATTACAAAATTAGTCAGTAACATGTTTATTTATCATCTCTCGGTTGCATCTCTGTCTTTGGGCAGAGGGTGCTCAGGGGCAGCTCTGTCAAAGGACAGAGATTCCATGATATAGGTTTTATTTAATTAGCTGTAATGTTTCTCTAACTCTACAAATGTTGAATGTCTAACTAATTCTAATTTCTATTTTCCCATCTTTACACTATATTAATTTTATCTTCTACATTGTCCCATGTTCTGTCACCCATGAAATAAAAATAATTGTTTGTATGGACATCAAATTGTCTTTAAATTAAGTGGCAGCAGAAGAATTATTGTTGAACTTTTAAAAGGTAAACTTAAACATTAATTCAATACTTAAATGCGGCAAACAATTTTGAGTTCTTCTGTAGTTTATTAATGCCTATCGCATCTACTCCTCCCTAGCTATTGTGATGATGGCCAAACCAAGAGTTCTCCACAGGAGCTAGCTTAAATTCCACCTGATAGGGAAGCTTTTAAGCTAGTTTATAATGAAATGTGCACTCCAATTTTGGATACAAAAATGAAATGAGAGTTACTCCCCTTGAACCATGAAAGCAACGATAATGTCTAGATTAATATATTAATATATAATTTTATCTTGCATAATCTGGCAACCCTGAATCTGAGTTCAATGAAAATCATTTCCTGCGCCTAACTTTTCGAGGGCTTTTGAATGAGCTATGAATCATTGAAATTGGACCAGTGGGAGCGGAGGAGTTGTTTCAACACACACTGTACTTTATATATAAACAACTAAATAATAGCATCTTTGTACATACTTACGCGTCCATGAAATGATTGACATCATTATCTGTCATGTATACAATCATCCTTCCTCCCCCACAACCTATCAATATAAAAACCACTATTTTAAAAAAATTATCATTAATGTACCACTCAAGTACCTTTTTATGACCCCCAAGGTAATATTTATACTCAAATAGACAGTATTGCAATGGGATCTCCTTTAAGCCCCCTTTTTTCTAATTATATGGCACTTTTAGAAAATAAAACATTTAATGACACTAATAAACCCCCTATATATTTAAGATACATAGATGGCACAAATGATATCTTCTTCCAAAACCATTTTCTATAAAGAATTACATAACATTAAACAAAAACTTGTTAATAATGGATTTACTGTCTTTAATTCAGGTCAAATTTACTGTATTTAAATTTCAATCTTCCATGAATCTCTCGCGTACATTCATATCTGCTCATGGCATATCAAATGTAAACAAATGACATCACACATTATGACCTTGCTAACCGAATGCTCCTTCGTGGCGAAATCGGTAAAGGCACATCAAGCTAAATGACAGTTCCATATAGGATACAGGTTCAAATCCTGTCGGAAGACGAATATTTTCTGTGAAAATTTCTCAGACATTCAGGCCGGTAAATGTTATTTCATACTGTTTATTATAAACAGAGCATTTACTTAAATATTTGTATCCATAAAAAGAATGTATAAACATAAAAATGTCTAAAAATATATATATATATATATATATATATATTGTTTGGAGACATCTATGTACATCCCTTAACATATTTAAGTATAGGTATTACTGTGAGATTGTTGATAGCTGTAAATACTGTGTGTGTATGTGTTTCAACATTCAGGTCATTCTCTCAACATCAGCCATTTTTTTGGTAAGAAAATAAAAAAATTATTGCCCTTGTTCCACACTCAGTTATGCTTCATAAATGATTAAATTATAAGAAATATACAAAAATCTTCTTTCTTTAATGAATACCATTTCTTCTCAAGAAAAAAAAAAAATTTGTTAACACATAAAAACCACCTCCATTTACTTACATGTCAAAATGTTGGTTCATTGTGTCGTTTCAAACATTTTTTCCTTTTAGTATCCATAGTGCATATTTATAAATCTACCATTCATCCATGTATTGAATATTGCTACCATATCTGGCTCTACTGGTCTCCAGATTGTAGACAATATCTGCAATGTAATCTGCCTTGAGCTGGCATCTCAACTTTTTCTTGCCACTCAGAAGTAGCTTCCATTTGTCTATTCTATAAATATTTTCATAGCAATGTTATAGTTTTTGCATAGAGATATAAATGTTTACTCAGTTCATGTTTGTCTGGTCCAAGGACACCAGCTTGGGTCACTTTGTGATAATTGAACTCTTTTACACTCTCTCAGTGGTCTGTAAGATTAAACATCCATTGCTCTGGAGCATATATCCCATCTTTGTAATACATGAATTTATTTTCAGGAAAAATTTTAATGCTTCCCAAAACAAAATCTATGCTATCATTTAATCACCTTCTCTGAACCTCCATCAGAATGGCTGATGCTAACCACCTGGAGAGCAACTCATTGTGCCTTCTTGGGCTCATGTTTTCTACTGACCTGAAGTGGAGTGATTTTATTGACGCAATTGCGAGGTCTCCTGCTAGGAAAGTTGGTTTGCTGTATCGTACCAGACAATTTTTCTCATCAGAATCTATCTTGTGCATTTATAAATCTAACATATGACTATGCATTGAATATTCCTATCATATCTGGTCTGGTGCTCCTGTTCTGTTATTGTCTTTTCTCCTCACTAAAATCTTCTCATTCTCTTTCCCTCCTAGTAACCCCTTGCATCTTAGTAGATTATGTCCTTGATTGGGGTTTAAATGATTTAAAAAATATATTGAAATACTAGTCTAGGTAAAAAGTGCTGATAGTCTACAACAGCTGACCAGATATGTCAACTTTGCATCTAAAACTCTTTTACTATGCTAGTTAACACGACCATTACGTCCTGCCAATAGCTCATAAATAATGGACTATTCTATTTTAATTGCGAGGAATGAATGGAGGGAAGGCACTACTTGGTTTCAGTGAGAAAATGAAAGAATGGATAGAAGTGTTTAATGGCTGTTTCAGTGAAATGGAAAATGTTGCCAATTTCAAATCATTTCATTTGTTTTTTCTTAAAATAGCGGCCAGCATTCATATTTATTATTTGTTATTGTGACATTTTGTTAAAGTTATTAAGTTATAAATATTTAACGATATGATAGGGGAATTTCTACAGAGATTATTCAGTTATTAACTGAAGAATTAAGATACATCACAAATTTGAAATAGGAAAACCCTGAAATTATTATGGGTCTTTCTGGTTTTGTTAAGGTTGTTAAGCTCAAATATTTAACAATGTGATAGGGGAATTTCTATGGTTATTTTATTGTCATAGAACTCACCATGAGATTATTCATTAATTTTATAATTTAGATTCATCAGAAAATTCAAATAGGAAAACTAAAATTTTCAAGGTTTAAAACAAGTTTTGATTAATATAAAAATATAGTTAGAACGCTGTAGAAACACTAGGCAACAGGATTTCCGCAGCTTTCCATATGAACTTCCCCTATTTATAAGTAGTAGTTATTCATCTCAACCAACTACCTTAACTTTGCACATTAAGACTTACAAGAAATATTTTCTGATAGAACTATTTTTCTTTTGTTGAGATGTGGGTGGTTTGTCTTCAGAATTGGTAATTCCAGCATGACCTGACCAAAAACAAATTCATTGCCAGTTTCTTGTGTTTCATATTAATCTGTTTTATTTTTTTTATTTCTTGAATTGCCAGGATGTGCGGAAGCAGATTCTTTTTTCTGTTTTACGAATTTAATGTCTGAAATCAGAGATAATTTCAACAAAACAATGGATGATTCAGATTTTGGAATTGGTAAGTCAATTCTTTTATGCACCCACCATTCGTTTTTATGTCTTTGTCTTCAATAAGCGAATTACATTCAAAAATAAGGGGTCATTTATATTCTCTCTAGAGTTGGGTGAGCCGCTCGGATGGGTGATGTGAGAATCCTGTGTACGAAATAATTTATTCAGTATTTCCATACAGGGATGCTTGCTTAAGAATATTAAAAATGAATGTAAAAACATTGTGATAAAAAAAATAAGAGAAATATGACTAAAGAAAGACTACTTAAATAATAATGACAATGTTTCATCTAAGAAATTCCCACAGCTCAAGGCATCTAATCAAAATGGCAGTGAATATTACTACTACTAATACTACTAGTGGAAAGAAAGTAATTGAAATGAAGATGAAAGAAATCCTAGACCAAAATGAAGAATGCTTGACAATGATTCATCTAATCAAAATGGCAGAGAATATTACTACTACTAATACTACTAGTGGAAAGAAAGTAATTGAAATGAAGATGAAAGAAATCCTAGACCAAAATGAAGAATGCTTGACAATGATTCATCTAATCAAAATGGCAGTGAATATTACTACTACTAATACTACTAGTGGAAAGAAAGTAATTGAAATGAAGATGAAAGAAATCCTAGACCAAAATGAAGAATGCTTGACAATGATTCATCTAATCAAAATGGCAGAGAATATTACTACTACTAATACTACTAGTGGAAAGAAAGTAATTGAAATGAAGATGAAAGAAATCCTAGACCAAAATGAAGAATGCTTGACAATGCTTCATCTAATCAAAATGGCAGAGTATATTACTACTACTAATACTACTAGTGGAAAGAAAGTAATTGAAATGAAGATGAAAGAAATCCTAGACCAAAATGAAGAATGCTTGACAATGATTCATCTAATCAAAATGGCAGAGAATATTACTACTACTAATACTACTAGTGGAAAGAAAGCAATTGAAATGAAGATGAAAGAAATCCTAGACCAAAATGAAGAATGCTTGACAATGATTCATCTAATCAAAATGGCAGAGAATATTACTACTACTAATACTACTAGTGGAAAGAAAGTAATTGAAATGAAGATGAAAGAAATCCTAGACCAAAATGAAGAATGCTTGACAATGCTTCATCTAATCAAAATGGCAGAGAATATTACTACTACTAATACTACTAGTGGAAAGAAAGTAATTGAAATGAAGATGAAAGAAATCCTAGACCAAAATGAAGAATGCTTGACAATGCTTCATCTAATCAAAATGGCAGAGAATATTACTACTACTAATACTACTAGTGGAAAGAAAGCAATTGAAATGAAGATGAAAGAAATCCTAGACCAAAATGAAGAATGTTTGACAATGCTTCATCTAATCAAAAATGGCAGAGAATATTACTACTACTAATACTACTGGAAAAGTAATTGAAATGAAGATGAAAGAAATTGACCAAAATGAAGAATGAAAGCTTTATCTAATCAAAATGGCAGAGTATATTACTACTACAAATACTACTAGTGGAAAGAAAAGTAATTGAAATGAAATGAAAAGAAATGACCTTGACAATGATTCATCTAATCAAAATGGCAGAGTATATTTACTACTAATACTACTAGTGGAAAGAAAGTAATTGAAATGAAGATGAAAGAAATCCTAGACCAAAATGAAGAATGCTTGACAATGCTTCATCTAATCAAAATGGCAGAGAATATTACTACTACTAATACTACTAGTGGAAAGAAAGTAATTGAAATGAAGATGAAAGAAATCCTAGACCAAAATGAAGAATGCTTGACAATGCTTCATCTAATCAAAATGGCAGAGTATATTACTACTACTAATACTACTAGTGGAAAGAAAGTAATTGAAATGAAGATGAAAGAAATCCTAGACCAAAATGAAGAATGCTTGACAATGATTCATCTAATCAAAATGGCAGAGTATATTACTACTACTAATACTACTAGTGGAAAGAAAGTAATTGAAATGAAGATGAAAGAAATCCTAGACCAAAATGAAGAATGCTTGACAATGATTCATCTAATCAAAATGGCAGAGTATATTACTACTACTAATACTACTAATGGAAAGAAAGTAATTGAAATGAAGATGAAAGAAATCCTAGACCAAAATGAAGAATGCTTGACAATGCTTCATCTAATCAAAATGGCAGAGTATATTACTACTACTAATACTACTAGTGGAAAGAAAGTAATTGAAATGAAGATGAAAGAAATCCTAGACCAAAATGAAGAATGCTTGACAATGCTTCATCTAATCAAAAATGGCAGAGAATATTACTACTAATACTACTAGTGGAAAGAAAAGTAATGGATGAAGATGAAAGAAATCCTAGACCAAAAATGAAGAATGCTTGAAATCCATCTAACCAAAATGAAGAATATTTTACTACTAGTGGAAAGAAAGTAAAAATGAAGATGAAAGAAATTCATCTAATCTAAAAATGGCAGAGTATATTACTACTACTAATACTACTAGTGGAAAGAAAGTAATTGAAATGAAGATGAAAGAAATCCTAGACCAAAATGAAGAATGTTTGACAATGCTTCATCTAATCAAAATGGCAGAGAGTATATTACTACTACTAATACTACTAGTGGAAAGAAAGTAATTGAAATGAAGATGAAAGAAATCCTAGACCAAAATGAAGAATGCTTGACAATGATTCATCTAATCAAAATGGCAGAGAATATTACTACTACTAATACTACTAGTGGAAAGAAAGTAATTGAAATGAAGATGAAAGAAATCCTAGACCAAAATGAAGAATGCTTGACAATGATTCATCTAATCAAAATGGCAGAGAATATTACTACTACTAATACTACTAGTGGAAAGAAAGTAATTGAAATGAAGATGAAAAGAAATCCTAGACCAAAATGAAGAATGCTTGACAATGATTCATCTAATCAAATGGCAGAGTATATTACTACTACTAATACTACTAGTGGAAAGAAAGTAAATTGAAATGAAGATGAAAGAAATCCTAGACCAAAATGAAGAATGCTTGACAATGATTCATCTAATCAAAATGGCAGAGTATATTACTACTACTAATACTACTAGTGGAAAGAAAGTAATTGAAATGAAGATGAAAGAAATCCTAGACCAAAATGAAGAATGCTTGACAATGATTCATCTAATCAAAATGGCAGAGTATATTACTACTACTAATACTACTAGTGGAAAGAAAGTAATTGAAATGAAGATGAAAGAAATCCTAGACCAAAAAAAAAATGAAGAATGCTTGACAATGATTCATCTAATCAAAATGGCAGAGAATATTACTACTACTAATACTACTAGTGGAAAGAAAGTAATTGAAATGAAGATGAAAGAAATCCTAGACCAAAATGAAGAATGCTTGACAATGATTCATCTAATCAAAATGGCAGAGAATATTACTACTACTAATACTACTAGTGGAAAGAAAGTAATTGAAATGAAGATGAAAGAAATCCTAGACCAAATGAAGAATGCTTGACAATGATTCATCTAATCAAAATGGCAGAGTAATATTACTAATACTACTGGAAAGAAATACTGAAATGAAGATGAAAGAAAAGACCAAATGAAGAATTGACAAAATCTAAAAATGAAAAATCCTAGACCAAAATGATTGAAATGAAGATGAAAGAAATCCCAGACCAAAATGAAGAATTCATTAATCTAATCAAAATGGCAGAGAATATTACTACTACTAATACTACTAGTGGAAAGAAAGTAATTGAAATGAAGATGAAAGAAATCCTAGACCAAAATGAAGAATGCTTGACAATGATTCATCTAATCAAAATGGCAGAGAATATTACTACTACTAATACTACTAGTGGAAAGAAAGTAATTGAAATGAAGATGAAAGAAATCCTAGACCAAAATGAAGAATGCTTGACAATGCTTCATCTAATCAAAATGGCAGAGAATATTACTACTACTAATACTACTAGTGGAAAGAAAGTAATTCAAATGAAGATGAAAGAAATCCTAGACCAAAATGAAGAATGTTTGACAATGCTTCATCTAATGAAAACGGCAGAGAATATTACTACTACTAATACTACTAGTGGAAAGAAAGTAATTGAAATGAAGATGAAAGAAATCCTAGACCAAAATGAAGAATGTTTGACAATGCTTCATCTAATCAAAATGGCAGAGAATATTACTACTACTAATACTACTAGTGGAAAGAAAGTAATTCAAATGAAGATGAAAGAAATCCTAGACCAAAATGAAAAATGCAGAGTAATGCTTCATCTAATCAAAATGAAGATGAAAGAAATCCTAGACCAAAAATGAAGAATGCTTGACAATGATTCATTACTACTACTAATACTACTAGTGGAAAGAAAGTAATTGAAATGAAGATGAAAGAAATCCTAGACCAAAATGAAGAATGTTTGACAATGCTTCATCTAATCAAAATGGCAGAGAATATTACTACTACTAATACTACTAGTGGAAAGAAAAGTAATTGAAATGAAGATGAAAGAAATCCTAGACCAAAATGAAGAATGTTTGACAATGCTTCATCTAATCAAAATGGCAGAGAATATTACTACTACTAATACTACTAGTGGAAAGAAAGTAATTGAAATGAAGATGAAAGAAATCCTAGACCAAAATGAAGAATGTTTGACAATGCTTCATCTAATCAAAATGGCAGAGAATATTACTACTACTAATACTACTAGTGGAAAGAAAGTAATTGAAATGAAGATGAAAGAAATCCTAGACCAAAATGAAGAATGCTTGACAATGCTTCATCTAATCAAAATGGCAGAGAATATTACTACTACTAATACTACAAGTTGAAAGAAAGTAATTGAAATGAAGATGAAAGAAATCCTAGACCAAAATGAAGAATGCTTGACAATGATTCATCTAATCAAAATGGCAGAGTATATTACTACTACTAATACTACTAGTGGAAAGAAAGTAATTGAAATGAAGATGAAAGAAATCCTAGACCAAAATGAAGAATGTTTGACAATGCTTCATCTAATCAAAATGGCAGAGAATATTACTACTACTAATACTACTAGTGGAAAGAAAGCAATTGAAATGAAGATGAAAGAAATCCTAGACCAAAATGAAGAATGCTTGACAATGATTCATCTAATCAAAATGGCAGAGTATATTACTACTACTAATACTACTAGTGGAAGAAAAAGATGAAAGAAATTGAAAATGAAGAATGAAGATCAAAATGGCAGAGTATAAAGAAATCCTAAACAAAAATGAAAGAAAGAAATCTAGACCAAAATGAAGAATGCTTGACAATGATTCATCTAATCAAAATGGCAGAGTATATTACTACTACTAATACTACTAGTGGAAAGAAAGCAATTGAAATGAAGATGAAAGAAATCCTAGACCAAAATGAAGAATGTTTGACAATGCTTCATCTAATAAAAATGGCAGAGAATATTACTACTACTAATACTACTAGTGGAAAGAAAGTAATTGAAATGAAGATGAAAGAAATCCTAGACCAAAATGAAGAATGTTTGACAATGCTTCATCTAATCAAAATGGCAGAGAATATTACTACTACTAATACTACTAGTGGAAAGAAAGCAATTGAAATGAAGATGAAAGAAATCCTAGACCAAAATGAAGAATGTTTGACAATGCTTCATCTAATCAAAATGGCAGAGAATATTACTACTACTAATACTACTAGTGGAAAGAAAGCAATTGAAATGAAGATGAAAGAAATCCTAGACCAAAATGAAGAATGTTTGACAATGCTTCATCTAATCAAAATGGCAGAGAATATTACTACTACTAATACTACTAGTGGAAAGAAAGTAATTGAAATGAAGATGAAAGAAATCCTAGACCAAAATGAAGAATGTTTGACAATGCTTCATCTAATCAAAATGGCAGAGAATATTACTACTACTAATACTACTAGTGGAAAGAAAAAGTAACTGAAGATGAAAGAAATCCTAGACCAAAAATGAAAATGCTTGACAAATCTAATCAAAAATGGCAGAGAATATTACTACTACTAATACTACTAGTGGAAAGAAAGTAATTGAAATGAAGATGAAAGAAATGACCAAAATGAATGTTTGACAATGCTTCATCTAATCAAAATGGCAGAGAATATTACTACTACTAATACTACTAGTGGAAAGAAAGCAATTGAAATGAAGATGAAAGAAATCCTAGACCAAAATGAAGAATGTTTGACAATGCTTCATCTAATCAAAATGGCAGAGAATATTACTACTACTACTACTAGTGGAAAGAAAGTAATTGAAATGAAGATGAAAGAAACTAGACCAAAATGAAGAATGCTTGAAAGCTTCATCTAATCAAAATGAAATGAAGATGAAATGAAGATGAAAGAAATCCTAGACCAAAATGAAGAATGCTTGACAATGCTTCATCTAATCAAAATGGCAGAGAATATTACTACTACTAATACTACTAGTGGAAAGAAAGTAATTGAAATGAAGATGAAAGAAATCCTAGACCAAAATGAAGAATGTTTGACAATGCTTCATCTAATCCAAATGGCAGAGAATATTACTACTACTAATACTACTAGTGGAAAGAAAGTAATTGAAATGAAGATGAAAGAAATCCTAGACCAAAATGAAGAATGCTTGACAATGCTTCATCTAATCAAAATGGCAGAGAATATTACTACTACTAATACTACTAGTGGAAAAAAGCAATTGAAATGAAGATGAAAGAAATCCTAGACCAAAATGAAGAATGCTTGACAATGCTTCATCTAATCAAAATGGCAGAGAATATTACTACTACTAATACTACTAGTGGAAAGAAAGTAATTGAAATGAAGATGAAAGAAATCCTAGACCAAAATGAAGAATGCTTGACAATGATTCATCTAATCAAAATGGCAGAGAATATTACTACTACTAATACTACTAGTGGAAAGAAAGTAATTGAAATGAAGATGAAAGAAATCCTAGACCAAAATGAAGAATGCTTGACAATGATTCATCTAATCAAAATGGCAGAGAATATTACTACTACTAATACTACTAGTGGAAAGAAAGTAATTGAAATGAAGATGAAAGAAATCCTAGACCAAAATGAAGAATGCTTGACAATGATTCATCTAATCAAAATGGTAGAGAATATTACTACTACTAATACTACTAGTGGAAAGAAAGTAATTGAAATGAAGATGAAAGAAATCCTAGACCAAAATGAAGAATGCTTGACAATGATTCATCTAATCAAAATGGCAGAGAATATTACTACTACTAATACTACTAGTGGAAAGAAAGTAATTGAAATGAAGATGAAAGAAATCCTAGACCAAAATGAAGAATGCTTGACAATGATTCATCTAATCAAAATGGTAGAGAATATTACTACTACTAATACTACTAGTGGAAAGAAAGTAATTGAAATGAAGATGAAAGAAATCCTAGACCAAAATGAAGAATGCTTGACAATGCTTCATCTAATCAAAATGGCAGAGAATATTACTACTACTAATACTACTAGTGGAAAGAAAGTAATTGAAATGAAGATGAAAGAAATCCTAGACCAAAATGAAGAATGCTTGACAATGCTTCATCTAATCAAAATGGCAGAGAATATTACTACTACTAATACTACTAGTGGAAAGAAAGTAATTGAAATGAAGATGAAAGAAATCCTAGACCAAAATGAAGAATGCTTGACAATGCTTCATCTAATCAAAATGGCAGAGAATATTACTACTACTAATACTACTAGTGGAAAGAAAGTAATTGAAATGAAGATGAAAGAAATCCTAGACCAAATGAAGAATGCTTGACAATGATTCATCTAATCAAAATGGCAGAGAATATTACTACTACTAATACTACTAGTGGAAAGAAAGTAATTCAAATGAAGATGAAAAGAAATCCTAGACCAAAATGAAGAATGTTTGACAATGCTTCATCTAATCAAAATGGCAGAGAATATTACTACTACTAATACTACTAGTGGAAAGAAAGTAATTGAAATGAAGATGAAAGAAATCCTAGACCAAAATGAAGAATGCTTGACAATGCTTCATCTAATCAAAATGGCAGAGTATATTACTACTACTAATACTACTAGTGAAAAGAAAGCAATTGAAATGAAGATGAAAGAAATCCTAGACCAAAATGAAGAATGTTTGACAATGCTTCATCTAATGAAAACGGCAGAGAATATTACTACTACTAATACTACTAGTGGAAAGAAAGTAATTGAAATGAAGATGAAAGAAATCCTAGACCAAAATGAAGAATGCTTGACAATGATTCATCTAATCAAAATGGCAGAGAATATTACTACTACTAATACTACTAGTGGAAAGAAAGTAATTGAAATGAAGATGAAAGAAATCCTAGACCAAAATGAAGAATGCTTGACAATGCTTTATCTAATCAAAATGGCAGAGAATATTACTACTACTAATACTACTAGTGGAAAGAAAGTAATTGAAATGAAGATGAAAGAAATCCTAGACCAAAATGAAGAATGCTTGACAATGCTTCATCTAATCAAAATGGCAGAGTATATTACTACTACTAATACTACTAGTGGAAAGAAAGCAATTGAAATGAAGATGAAAGAAATCCTAGACCAAAATGAAGAATGCTTGACAATGATTCATCTAATCAAAATGGCAGAGAATATTACTACTACTAATACTACTAGTGGAAAGAAAGCAATTGAAATGAAGATGAAAGAAATCCTAGACCAAAATGAAGAATGCTTGACAATGATTCATCTAATCAAAATGGCAGAGAATATTACTACTACTAATACTACTAGTGGAAAGAAAGTAATTGAAATGAAGATGAAAGAAATCCTAGACCAAAATGAAGAATGCTTGACAATGCTTTATCTAATCAAAATGGCAGAGTATATTACTACTACTAATACTACTAGTGGAAAGAAAGCAATTGAAATGAAGATGAAAGAAATCCTAGACCAAAATGAAGAATGCTTGACAATGATTCATCTAATCAAAATGGCAGAGAATATTACTACTACTAATACTACTAGTGGAAAGAAAGTAATTGAAATGAAGATGAAAGAAATCCTAGACCAAAATGAAGAATGCTTGACAATGATTCATCTAATCAAAATGGCAGAGAATATTACTACTACTAATACTACTAGTGGAAAGAAAGTAATTGAAATGAAGATGAAAGAAATCCTAGACCAAAATGAAGAATGCTTGACAATGATTCATCTAATCAAAATGGCAGAGAATATTACTACTACTAATACTACTAGTGGAAAGAAAGTAATTGAAATGAAGATGAAAGAAATCCTAGACCAAAATGAAGAATGCTTGACAATGCTTTATCTAATCAAAATGGCAGAGTATATTACTACTACTAATACTACTAGTGGAAAGAAAGCAATTGAAATGAAGATGAAAGAAATCCTAGACCAAAATGAAGAATGCTTGACAATGCTTTATCTAATCAAAATGGCAGAGTATATTACTACTACTAATACTACTAGTGGAAAGAAAGCAATTGAAATGAAGATGAAAGAAATCCTAGACCAAAATGAAGAATGCTTGACAATGCTTCATCTAATCAAAATGGCAGAGTATATTACTACTACTAATACTACTAGTGGAAAGAAAGCAATTGAAATGATGAAAGAAATCCTGATTTCATAATCCTTACTCCACCATTTTATAAACTATTCAATCTTTGTATTAGTAGTTAAGTACTAACTGTAACTAAATACTAATATGGTTTTGTTATTTAACTGCATCAATTGGTCTATTTTTTCTGCTTAGTCGAATAGAAACTTGAAACATCAGGTTGAACAAATAAGTTTTCTTTTCTTTGCTTTTTTTTTTTTGTTTCAAATTAACTTTATAAAAAAAAAATAATTAAAAAAATTGAAGTCATGAGATAATTTTTGAAAACATCTTTTGATTAATTGAAATTTGATTAATCACAAATTATTTTATTAATATTTCTATCTGTATCATATCATTTTTAGAACATTTTCCAGTCGTTAATTGAACATTGATTACCTTTTCAAGAATGTTTTTTTTTTTCCTTGCTAGTTTAAGCCTTTGTTTGTGGGTTATCTCTTTTTGCAAAGCGTTTCTTCTTATTTTCTTAGTTTTTGATTTTTCGTTCTATTTGCAGGCAGTATGATGAAACAGTTGATGCAGATGCTGAAAGAGAAGGATCCAGCCTGCGCCCGTAAATTAGAAGAACAAGAGCTAAAGCCCCAATATTATGCCTTTCGCTATCTAACTCTGCTATTGTCTCAGGAATTTCCGCTGCCTGGTCAGTTTTATTTTTATCTTTTCTTCAATAAATCAAATGTGTGCTTCACTAAAATTTCCTCAACTTTATCAGACCTAATCGAAACATTGTGTGAAATCGGGTAAATGAATTGGATCATTTAAGCGTATAATTATTTTTTTAAATACGATGTGACTTTAAGTAATAGGCAATCGTGGCTCCCCACAGCTTCCTTTTTATCTGTAAATTGCCATGACTTTTTGGAATAGATAGTGGTTTCCTGTTGCCTTTGACATAACTTGGAATTCAGATATGTCCTTTGCTTAGAATAAGCTGCCAACCAAGGTTAGAGATGCCAGTCTACTATTTAATCCATAGCTGAAGGGAGAAGAAACAGATTCATGCTTTTTCTGAAGGCTACTGCTATTACTAGTGTAAATAAAGCAATTGAAATTAAGAAAGAAACACTAGTCCAAAATTAGTAATGGTTGACAATACTTCATCTAATAAAAATACAAGATAATATTATTCTTCTGTGGTTTGTTGCTCCAAGACGCAGGTGATCATAGCCCTCCACAGTTTCTTCTTTCATATCTGTGAATTGCCATAACTTTGGATTGATATTAGAGTAATTTCTCATATTTTCTATGGCTTTGAATTCAGAGTGGTCATTCTTCTAGACTGGGTGTATTGTACATAAGCCCATAGCTAGGGTGAAAAAAAATAGACCCATGTGAAAGTGAATGCAAAGGTTTAGCCAAGAACTTTGAACTCTGCTCCCTGAATCCACCTTTTGAATTAGTATCCTTTAAACTACCTGAGCATTTTTTAATATTAATTAGGGGATTGATTACTATAAAAAGAAAAAAATTTTATTCTTTTAATCTTCATTTCGTATTTTTGATTTTGGCTAATTTGGCCAGTCCACCATTTTGGTTTCAGGAGAATAAAAACTCTGAAATGAGTATTGCGTATTTCTCAGTTGATCCTGATGTCAAAAATATTCAGAATTTGAAAAATCTCATTTTTTCTGGTCCTACTCCTTGTAAGATTGGTGCACTACAATCTTCCAAATCCTGTTTTCTTCTGTTTAGCCCCATAGTCTGCTCAGTAAAAATGATTAAGAATGAGAAAGTCTATGTGTTTGGTGTCTTCTACTGTAGACAAGCTTCCCCCTCGCCTCCTACCCCCATTTGTCTTCCTCTCATGATCTCTGCTCAAATTTCATGAATTATTGTCATTGTTTCATGACTTACTTTGACTAATATCAATATCTTTTATTTTTTTTTTTTTTTCTTGACAATACCTTCCTTGACCTTCTTCAGGTCATATATGTTTTTTTTCTTGTTATTGTGTATTTTTATTTATGTATCTTTTTTTTTTTTTTTTTTCCTTTTAGTTGAAGATCTGAGCTATAAATTCTTGTGCATATCTCCTTTGGAATGAGGCCAGAATAATAGGCACTCTCTTTGGAGGGCATTTTGGGTGAAAGAAGTTTTGTACACATGCTTGTGAAAGGCTTGCATAAACAAGTCTGGAATAGAATTCAGTTCTGTTTTGGGGGGACCTGTGCTCAATAGTACAACTCCCTCTGCCAAAAAAAAAAAAAAAAAAAAACTATACCCATTTAGGCCTTCTGCTGTTGACAAAAGGATAATGTTGTGTGTCTATCAAGAAAATTGACACATTGTTCCTTATCGGACATAACAGAAGAATTTTTCTTTTTTTTTTTCTTAGACTGGATTGCTTTTGTCTTCAGGAATCTTAGATATTTTGATACCGAATCATTTTTGGATGAGGAAAAGATTCCAACTGGCTAAACAATTCACTTGGAGGAGGCTTCTCAATGTGTTAGGGAAAATGGAATACTGACCTGACTTGGAATACATTTTATTGTTAGCTGTAATATGAAGAAAATAGACTTCAGTTAGAATGGTCATAATTTATTGCTCGGAAATTAAATTCTTTGATCACACATATACATTCTTTTTATTCTGCATTGATGATCTTGTAAATATCGTTAGCTTGTCATATAAGTTGAAGAATATTTTCATTTAGAAAGTTTGAAAAATATTTTAAATATGAATTGTTAAGAATGTGCAAAAATTTATAGTGAAAAAACTTTCAACTGTATTCAATCTTCTTCTATTTGCTGTGTACCTTGAGGATGTTGGCGAGCATAGCTCTCCACAATTTCTTGTCCATTGTAGCTCTTAATAACTTTCGTCTTTTTCTTGCAAACCCTGTGCTGCCTTTCATTCACTCAAGTTCACCAGGTAGGTTGTGTGTTGCGTTCCTCTGGCCCTCTTATGTTCAATCTGTCCTGTGAGTATCAGATTTTCCAAGTCATCTTTCCTCATTATGTGCCCCAGAAATTTCAACTAACTCTTCTTGATGTTAATTATCAGTGTCCTTTTTGTTGTCAGTGTACATAGAACTTTGATGTTGCTCATATGTTCGGTCCATGGTATTCTCAGTATCCTTCTGTAGAACCACATTTCTGTTGCTTCAAGTCTCTTCTTCATCTGTGAGGAGATTGTCCAGCAATCACTGAGGACTAGTACTACATAACAGTTCAGTTCTCTTTTGTTTGTTTGTAATAGTATTTTTCTGTTTCTTAATAATTTGTTCAGCTTTTAGAAGGCATCTTTTGCAATCCCAATACACCTTTGGATTTCCATGTTGCATTTTCTGTCCTCTGTTAATACACTTCCCAGATATCTAAATTGTTGCATTTGTTTGCTTTCATTATCTCCGTTCTGTAATTTGCATGTTTGGCTGTCTCTTTTATAAACAACCATGCACCTGGAAAGTTTTGCACATGCCTAATAATGAAGGCATTGTTGATAATTTTACAATAAAACTGCATAGAACAATAATATATAGTTTTATTAGTGTGATTGAAGAGAAAAATAAAAATATAATTGCACAGAGTAATGGATAGCAGCTCAGATTAAGAAATCTGAGAGCCGAGTTCAAATTCCAGTCGAATCCATTACATTCACTTACATGCTAATAATAACCTTGGGAAATGTATGAACACTTTTCTTCTCCCCCAGCTATGGGTAAATAACAGGACAGACCAGGTTCTATAGCCTTGGATGGCAGCTGGTCTACTGCAGAAAGAAATGGCAACCTACTGTAGGAAAAAAAATCTGCCTCGTCAGTCATGTATCGAAAGATAAATGATTGCTTAAGTGTTTATCATGCATGGCACACAACTGACTGACTCTGCACCAGGAGTGTGCTTACAACATTCAGTCATCCAGATAGTCCTTGGTAAGACAATAAACTACATCCAGCAACAAGGCCTCTGTTCGGGAGATTGGAGGTTTTGAAGAGCATGGAACCACCTCTAAATTGTTTCTAGGTCCACCTTGACCTGAAGTGGTAGAGCCTCTTAGGGTCCCAGATATGAGCAATTAGTGAAACCCCAAACAAAAACAAAGCACTATGAGAGTATAAGAATACATTTTTATAATGAAAATACCAGCAATACATTTTTACATAAAAAGTTACCAGCAATACATATTTATAGTAACATTACCAACAATACGCACATACTAACAAACTGTAGTGACTTCACCTGAATCTATTTATACTACCCAACAACTATCATGAAAGAACTCTTAGTTACCTAAAATAAAGCAGGGTCATTTGAAAGGTCAGTAATTTCAAACTTCACAGGGAACTCAGTTTTGGCTTTGTGCCAAACTAAATTTTAGAATGCATATTAACTTTTGTTTTCCTGAAGGGATCGAGTAACACCATCAGATATATACCTATCACTCATTATGTAATGGTTTTTGCATAGGGATATAAATAGTTACTCAATTCATCTTTGTCTGGTACAAGGATATCATCTTGGGTCACTTTGAGATAATTGAACTTTTATACTCTCAGTGGTCTGTAAGATTAACCATCCATTGCTCTACAGTAGTTGCCCCATCTTTGTAATACATGAAATTATTTTTGAGAAAAATTTTAATGCCTCCTGAAACAAAAATGCTATCATTTAATCACCTTCTCTGAACCTCCATCAGAACAGCTGATGCTAACCGCCTGGAGAGCAACTCATTGTGCTTTCTTGGGCTCAGGTCTGCTGCTTTTGTTATATATCTCTAGATTCTCAACAAATTCCAAAGAAGGGTCTTGTGGCTGAATGTGTGTTAGTACAGATGCAAAAGAGTCCCCAGATCACATGTGGACATATTTGTCAATATCAGTAAGATCCGGGTTTTCACTGTTAACAGCGGGACAGCTTGGCATATCTAGATACAGTCCTCTCTGCAACTGGTCAAGATCCAGGTCTTTGTAAAATGCCTCATGCTAATAAAAGGAACAGGAAAACCAGTTGGCAAGACACAGTGTCTTGTGAAGTTGGCCCTTTGTTCCTAAAGTAGCTGTGGTTTTTGAGGTAGTATCATTTTTGTTACCTCCCTTCTCTTTCCCCTCTGTGCCTATTACTGTCGTAGTTAGTTGGTGGGAGAGCAATTGGTTAGGTGTTTTCCCCAATCTCAACACACTCTTTGCTTACAGGTCTGTAATGTAATCCGTCCTGACCTGGCATCTTGACTTCAATTACTTTCACACTACTATAATGTAGCCTCCCTATGTCTTTTCTATAAATATTTACATGACAATTGTTCTAATGAACTTTCTTCCTTGGTACCCAACTGCATGAATTTAAGCATATTACTAGATTGGTAATTAGGTCTCATTATTTTATTGTTGAAACAGCTAGATGTAACTATTTTCTTGCACTTCTCACTTGTGGAAATTTTTTTTGGTTTCTTGCTTCCCTACAATTTTGAAAAATTTAAATGCAACATCAATCACAATATTCTGTCTTTCCAAATCCTGTCCTTTTATTTTTCTTTTGCTGTACTAAAGTCTTCTCATTCTCTTTCAGTCTCAGTAACCCTTTGTGTCTTAGTGGCATTATTGCCTTGCAGGGAGTGACATGATTTATAAAGAATAAAAAGTATCACTGTTTTCTGGTCTCAAGACATAGTGATCATCACCTTACCTGCAAAGTGTGCTGCTGTAAACTTCTTTTCTGGATGAATCTGGGTTGGAGCCTTTCCATAAATATTCTCTAACCTCTTGTGAATGTTTGTAGCACTTTCTCCCTCACAAAACTGAAATTATATAACAGCTTTTTACATGTGCCCAGAGGGGCAGCCATTTTAAAATAGGAGTAGGAAAACATAGCTTTCCCCTCTCTTTTCTATAAATATTTTCATAGTAATTGTTCTGATGAGTTTTTCCTGTTTGGCACCTCAACTTTATGAACTTAAGGGCCGTAATAGATTGGTCTCATTGTTTTACAGTTGAAATTGTTAAATGTATCTGTAACAATTTCTTCTCACTTATGGCACTCTCTTTCCCCTTCAAAAATTTAAATGCAGTGTCAATTGTTGTCTTTTTAATTCCTCTTCTTGTCCTCTCTCCTTCATAATATTTTTTTTTCTTAGTAAATCTCTTCTGCTTTAGTGGCTTTCTTGCCGTTCTTGGGGTAAAATGAATATATTTTTTTTTTTTTTAAACTTAGATACAGTCTGTTGAGACTACTTGAATCTAAGAAGGATGTTGCCTGTAATAGAGCAAATATTTCTGGAATATTGTGGCATATAGGAAGTCATATGGGAAATCATTGAAATATATTGTATCAAACTTCCTAAAGTTGACTCTAAAGTATAACACTCTTGCTCTTTTTTTTTTTTTTTCTTCTTCTTAAATCTTGATTGATAAAAGGTCCAACATGGAATTTGCTTCATTTGTCTTTTATTTTGGTAGTGGAATGTGTGGTTACTGGTTCTATCTCATAATTTTGGTCTTTCCTCTTTAAGGAATTGGTATAAGCAAAGAAACCTCCAAGATTCAGATTTCTTGCAGAATTATCTGTTATTTCTTTCGTTTCATG
>CAHIKZ030000412.1:480000-495000 GCA_903632075.3 Acanthosepion pharaonis
CTGTTTCACTGTATCACAGCTTAACAGTGTGGCTAGACGTCCGGTTATAAATATAATCAAGAACAGTTTTGAAAGAAAAGATGTATGACAAATTAAAAAAAAGTTTTTGTGACATGTTTCATCCTTTAGGACTTCATCAGACTAAATTTCTTAAGTTGGTACGACTACACTATACACGAACAAGAGATTCTCACAGTTTTGATATTTAGAAAAAATTTTTTTTTTTCTTTTTTGTTTCTTGCAATCCAGCCGAATTCGTCTAGATTCTTTTTCTTTCCATCATCTTTGTTATCAATCTCATATTGTGATTGATTGAGATATATATATATATATATATATATATATATATATATATATATATATATGTTGAAAAGTTCTAATCAGCTCTACCCATTTGCTAAACTCTAAATATGTTTTTTTAAGGATTCCTTAGCCATGACAAGATCTTTTCAGTGCCCCACCTAAATATATATAGGTATAATTTTTCCTCATCTATGAAAGTGATTTGTTAATGCAGAAATTGTTAGAAGTAGATACAAGGGATAATGAATCGCAGGTGATAGTAAGCTGATTATATGATGACTTTTTTTTTTTTTTTTTTTTTGACCAACTCATGATGAGCAATTTTCAGGTAATATGCATTAACCAGACAAAAAGGTGCTCCTTCTAAATTGCATCAAAATGAACTCCTTTCACCTGTATTGATGCTAAATGAATTTTGACCCCACTGCTTTCTGTTTTTTTTTTTTTTTTTCCTTCTTTTAAATAATCTTCTTGCCTCTTTGCTTTGAGGGCCTTCATCAGGAGGATGCCATGTTTTTTTTATAAGGTTCTGCTTTTCAGTCTCACTCTTTTTTGTTACAGCCCTCTTGTAATTTATTCCTCTACTAACAATTGCTTGGCTGACTTGTTAATATAATGGTCAATTTTCTTTGAGGATTTTCAGCATTTATTTTTCTTAAAAGCCCCCACCCTTTCACCCCCCCAACTATTTTTTACCTTTTTTAGAGTTCATTTTTACAAAGTAATGTGTATCTCAGTGGTTCTCAACCTCCTTCTTTTTTTTTTTTTTTTGCCCAATGCACTCTTTTCAGAATGTCATCCCCCCCCTTCAACATTGTGCGACTCAAAAGGTGTATTCCAAATAATATGTGTAGATTATTGAAAATCTTCATTCTTTTCCATATTTGTACATATATACATTTACACAGATTATTTTTTTTCGAGGAGTTATACAAATTTAACAGCAACAGAAAATATTGATGAATTTTTAAATTTGAATACATGTATAGTACATTTCATTGTTTTAATTCATAACTAATTACTTAATAAACTGAAGCATACTTCATAGTCATAGACAAGTTCACCTATTTTCTGGTTCACACTCCTCCCTGATCTTTTGAACAGGAGTAGAGGTTCATCCCTTGTTCCCTGTTTAGGATTGGATTTCCGGTTCCTTCTAAAGTCTTCTCATTCTCTTTCACTCCCAGTAGCCCATTGGTTCTTAGTGACATTATCGTCAGTCTTTTGAACAGGAGTAAAGATTTATCCCTTGTTTCCTGTTTAGGATTGAGTTTCCGGTTCTTTCTAAAGTCTTCTCATTCTTTTTCACTTCCAGTAGCCCCTTGCGTCTTAGTGGAATTATCAACTCGCTTGAGGTGAATTGATTAAAAAAGAAATATTTTCATTATTTTGCAATCTAGCCAAATTCATCTAGATTCTTTTTCTTTCCATCATCTTTGTTATCAATCTCATATTGTGATTGAGATTATATATATATATATATATATATATATATATATATATATATATACACACATACAATGTCAAGGTATTGTAATTCAATAAACAAGATTCTGTGAATAAAAAACAAGAACAAGCAAAATATCCGCCATCCCAAAACCAGTGACGTTAATATTTGTTTCATTGATTGTTTCTGGTCTTTCAAAATCATATCTAACCACCACTGATTTTGTGATATCTCACACACAGAGTGTAGGGAAGTAGATATTCTTTTTCTATGTGATTTCAGAACATGGTTGATCATGGCTCTTCACAATTTCTTGTCCTTTGTAGCACTTAGTGAATTTTGTCTTTTTGCTATCTATTTTAAACCATATGATCTCTCAAGCATTTTACATACACTTGTTAACTATTTACTGCTCTCCTGTTCATCTTCCTTTTAATATATCTTGTGAGTGTCACTTTTCTAAGCCCTCTTTTCTCACTGTCCTAGGAAATTCACTTAAATCTTTCTGATGTTAGGTATAATTATCATTTTTGTTTCCATTTTTTCTAAAACTTTGTCATTGCTCACATATTTTGTTCATGATATTCTCAACATTCTTCTGTAGAATCATGTTTCTGTTGCCTAAAGTCTTTTCTTCATCTGTGTTGAGATTATCCAGCATTCACTGATATATAGGGGGAGCAATAATACATGACAGTTTAGTCCTTTTCTTTGTTTCAAATGATATTTTGCTTTGCTTAGCTTTTCAAAGTTAGCTTTTGCTATCCCAGTGTGCCTTTGCATATCGGTGTCACACTTTCTTTGTTTTTTTTTTTTAATTTTTTTGTAATCATATCACCCCATTCAAGGCAGTAAAGCCACTAAGAAACAAGCAGTTCCTGAGTGTGAAAGAATAAAAAAATGTTAAACATTATTAAGAAGTGAAAACAATAGAACAGTGATCAAGAAGACAGTAGATAACAATTTAGATTTTGACAAAATTGGCCGGAAAGCATGGCACCAGAAGAGAGTTCCACAAGCGAGAAGTGTGAGAAAAGAGACTGTTAGCATACACCTTACGGTTATATCTAGCCAATTAAACTGAGTCTTGATAAGAACTTGCTGCCAATGTAGTCCTGCTCTTAAATTCACAAATTCTTCATTTTGCAAGAATCAGATTAGACCAAAATGAAATATTGCTGCCATATCTAGGCTGGAGCTGCACAATTCTCACTTTCCAGCTTTGATAGTCCTTTTGTTATGCTTAATTTTTACAAGAATCAAATTAGACCAAAATGAAGTATTGCGGCCATATTTGGGCTGGAGCTACACAATCTTCACTTTCCAGCTTTGATAGAGTCCTTCTGCCATGTTTCATCTTACAAGAATCAGATTAGACCAAAATGAAGTATTGCTACCATACCTGGGCTGGAGTTACACAATCCTCACTTTTCAGCTTTGATAGAGTCTTTCTGTCATACTTCATCCTTACAAGTGTTAGATCGGGCTAAAATGGAGTATTGCTGCCTGGAGTTGCCCTGTCATCACTTTCCATCTTTGTAAGAGTTCAAAAGCCTTTACGTGGCCTTGTGGTTGACTAATTATTTTCCAATCTACAACCTCTTTTCCATAGATGAATCCTTGCTAGCCTCTTGCTACTCTATCACTCTTTACATGGTAGATATTTAGATCAGTGACATCCTTCTGTTCCAGACCCCCAAAGTAAAGATCCACCGTGCCATGTACAGTTGACTTTCATATTCCATTGGTAAGAAGGAAGTTCCACTCAGCTTCTTCCCCAGAACTATTGAACAGTCTCTTGAGAAGATGCTTCCCTGATCACTACAATCTTAACATTTTTTAGTCTAGGGTGCTCTAGCTTCTATCCTATATATCCTTGTAATTTGTGTGAGGAAACAGGGGTGGGGGAGGGGTAAACAACTTCTTGCGAACCTGAAACGAACACCTTCTCTTCCGAAGGAACACTTTGCGACAGCACACGATCCAGACAGCACCCAAGACTGCTGCCTACGGACGACCGACCGCAACGGCTTTTGTCATCCAAGAAAAGACACCAAACAACTCGCGCGTCTTCTTCTTGTAGTCCTCGGTCGAGTCCACTATGGTACTCCAAGGTGTGCCCAGCAACAACACACACGCAGTTTGAGGACGCTTCCGTGCGTGCTCATTACCTCTTACTCCCTCTTTGCACATATTTACAGTAACCTCATTGAGTACCTTAAGTGACTCTTGGGCCTTGTATTAGGCAAACAATAGTATAAAAAGTTCACTCTTTAGGAGTATTATTAGTTGATGCTTTTATTCTTTCTAGATAGCAAAATTGGTGGGGTGAATCATTTAGTCTGTAGCCAGATATATAGCTTTTCGTTGAACTTTGATCTGAAATTTTGACTGACTGAATATTTAATCTCTGTGATTGTTATTTGCCATTGTATTTAGTGCATTAATGAGGAATGAGATTATGTTTAAATGGATTTGAATAAAATCTTGTTTTATTCCCTATTATTAATCTGCACGCTTATTTATGTACACAGTATCGCATCCTGGGTAAGACGATAAACTACATCCGCATCCATAGTAAGACAATAAACTACGTCCAACAGCAAAGCCTCTGATCAGTAGGTTTTGAGGAGTATGGAACCACCACTTAATTGCTGGTGTTCCCAGGTCCACCCTGACCCAAGGTGGTAGCACCTGTTAGGGTCCCAGCTATGGGCAAATAGTTAACCTCGAAACTGAGGCAAAAAACATTATGAAAGTGTAAAAATAGGTTTTAATACCAGAAATATTTTGTACGAACATTATTATCAGAACTAAATTTTTGAAGAAAAAAACTATTACCAGCAATACATTTTTTAAAAAAATATTACCAGCTATACAATTTTGAGGAAAAAAATATTACCAGAAATAGATTTTTGACAAAACAAAAATATTATCAGGAAAAAAAAGTTGTCAGCATTAAATGACCCATTGAGGTTGATATGCCGTAAAACAAAAACCATACCAAACCAAATGTACACTGTATTACTGCCTTTGGGTAAAGATCAGGCATTGGTTAGTGATGCTTTGTTTCATTGCCTAATAATTTCTGGTGTTTATGGTATAAATTATCCACTTTTTTCATTAAAGTGTTTATGGTGTGAAATATCCACTTTTCATTGTCACAAAAAAAAAGAATTTTGTTACATTTTAAGTCAGTAGTTCCATAATTTTTTTTTCTCTGGGCTGCTTTTTCAGAATTAAAATTTGCTTGTGCCTCACCAGATTTTATGTGATAAAGAGTACATTTAAAAAGAAAACAACAAAAAAAAACCCAGAAAGAGTCTTAAAAGGAGATAACTGTGGATTCAAAGTCAGAACATTATCATTGATAACTCTCTCCTCCAGTTTGTGAACCCTGGTTAATATATTCTGAATTTTTGAAAACTTTTTAATTCTTTGATTGTCTTTCAATCATACTGCCTCACCTGCTATCCTCTTCCACTGCACCTATGAGGCGTGCCACACTGTTTGGGAACCACTGATTTTAAATATTGAATTGTATACACTAGTATGAGCCAGGCAGTGTTTTTTTTTTTTTTGCTTAGATTATGTGGAAGCTATACATCAAAGAGACTAACATAACCAAGTTGGTGCAAGTAATTTTCAGCACTTAATTTCCATATTTTGAGTATATTAGCTAACATTGCATCATGTTATTTTCAAGTCGTGTCGTGATTTCATTACTGTCAACCTCAACTGGTTGATAGCAAACCACTTTAGATATGTTTGATCATGCACATTACCTTCATAAAATGTTTAATTTTTTCTGCATTTGAGTTGCATTTTTACTTAAATTAAAACTACATAATTTGCTAGAATTAATTTTCGGTTGAAATTTTAAAAATCTTTCTCTTAAAACAACAACTTAAGATAGATTTCTCAAGTCCAGTAGCTGTTATTGCTCTTTCCAGTATAAATGGGGAGGTTTCCTTCCTAACTTTTTATTTGAAGTCATGTAGGCAGCAAGAACTGAGTTATCTTTTTGCATAACCAACAAAAAATTGTTAAACAGATTTAAGAACTTGTATGTGTCTAACGGAAAAAAGAATAGCATTGATTTTTACATAAATGCTTTTCAGCATAATTTCCACCTTCAGATGATTGGAATTTTGAACTGAACCCTTTATTTCATCCACCAGGGTAGATTGTTCTAGTTCCACGTGCCATGCCTCTTTTGGATGTCTCAGTTATCTCCCTTTAACTCAACTCATCAAGTTTTTGTTCACCACTCCTGCAGACAGGTATTGAACACCCAACTCTTTTGGGTCAAGTCACTAGATCTAAGGGCACATGGCCCAGTGGATAAAAGTTGGATCCAGTGAAGGCCAGAATGTACAATGGCCAAAATGTCATGAACATGATAATAAAGATGAGGATGACAGTCTGAAGAACGTATATAATTACAACACTTTATCTCAGAAATACAGACAGATAATCTCCCTTATGAAACTTTATGCAGGGAAAATTTCAAACTTAATTATCCGCCTTGTGTGTGCATATAAATGGCTGGCTGCTCGTTTTTAAGTATGCCCCGTCTGCTGGAGGTGGTGGGGTAATTAATCCCTAATGCTGACACCTGCTCAGGCATATTTGTGTTGCTTCAGCAATCACAGAGGCATCTTGTAGTTTATACTGCGTCAATGCTAAGCTGACAATAGTTATAGTTTCTGAAAGAGAGCATATAATCTAGCGTGATTAACAGTCTGAACAAGGCCAGTGCACTCAAACCCTCACTCACGAGGACTTATGACTTCATGTTGACACAACAATTGACAGGTTCAGAACAGTTCTGTATATCAGTTTCACTCATAAGGCTTGGGTCAACTTGTACTATGGTTTACAGTCACTTCCTAACAGAGCCGCTCACAGGGATTGTCTCCCCAGGTCGATATTATCAAGAAGTCATTTCCCCGACAAATTGACCAGGATCTCAATGTTAGTATGCTAGTGTTCTAATCACAATCACATGCTCACTAATATATACTATGCAGCAAAACATGTAGAATGTATACTTCAGTAGGTATTAAATATATGTAAGCAGCATATTGCTGAAGAAAGAATCAAATCAAGAGAAAATATAGTTTGGGGTAGATGCTTGGGGTCTGTATTGTGTGGCTAGGTGTGAAGAAAGGCTTCCAAAGATCAGGTATATATGTGCGATTATGGGATAACGGGCCCCCTGGTCAATTACCCCATACGACAACTGCCCTCAGACAATGGAAGAAAATTTTTTAGAAGTTTTGCTTTTAGTGCAATAACAAAGATAAATTTCAAAACGCCATCTTGAAGTTTATGGGATTATCCTGACTTGACCTGATAGGTTTGGGGAGTAGCAAGAAGACAACGTCTAGTCTGAATTCAGTGTTTCAACTGATCACAGTGCATTTACAACTCTCCAAGTATAATAAACATTTTTATAATACCCCATCATGGAGTTCGTCCAATGTGAACATGTTAAAAAGGAAGCTTATTTATGTTGGCTACTTGTATACAAAGCAGGAAGAACTGGCAAATAGTGTTATATTTCTTTTGAATGTGAGAAATGTCAGCATAGCAACTATAATAATAGCAATTTTAGTTGTATAATTCTAGCAATATAGAAATATAAATATTATTATTGAATAATTCTTCTTATTGGATAAGAGATAAAACATGAAAATAAAACCCTAATTAGTTTTATTAGTATTCCAATCCCTGCCCCTCCTGATACCATGTGTACCTATGTAGACTTATTAACTGATTCAGTGTTATGGAGTGATTTCACAGTGGAGGCTTGTATTTGCACTAAGTCGGTCCTAAAATAGGTTCAACGTACAAAACGTTAGGAACTTGATATAATAGGTATGACGCAGAGAAAATCTAGTTGTGGTTGCTGATACTTTAGTATCCGACTAACGGTCATCCGGCATCGACTGACTGATCGAACCACTGAACGACTCCTCGTTACTCTTACTACTCCTACTTATTACAGGTGGGAGAGTCTATTAACTATAGAATAGGTGTGTTCCACTATAACAATTAGCTGGAAAGATATATATATATATATATATATATATATATATATAAACCTAGTGAGCCAGACAAACCTACCTAGGTTTCACCTAAGCGGATTGTCAGGGAAAAGCGGCTTTCCCTGACGATCTGTTTAGGTGAAACCTAAAGGTTTGTCTGGCTCACTAGGTTTATCTAGGTCTGCTCTATGGTTGTATTGAGCTCTTTTTGTTAGTTGTTTACTAGTATCGGGTTTTTTCTTTGGGCTTCAAACCTGTATCTATGCGATATTTTTCGACAGACTTTCATGTTTGTAGCTCTCTTTTTTTTTTTTTTTAAAACCTTTTTTCCCCTCGTGATTGATTTGATTATTGTTCAAATCAAAAATTTGAGGGTTTTTTAAACGAGTATAGTTATCTATATATATATATATATATATATATATATATATATATATATATATATATATATATATATATATATATATACAAGTATATAATTGGTATATACAGAATGAATTCCAATAACCAACAATTACTATTCTTAAGAGTGCTCAATACAAAGTAGAGCAGATATAAGTATTTTTTATAAAAAATTATAACATAAGTATGTTATAAAATCACTACAAAAATAGCCATTTTGTTTCTAAGACAGTGTGTTGAAAGAAAATGGCTATTTTTGTAGTGATTTTATAACATACTTATGTTATAATTTTTTTTATAAAAAATAATTTTATATATGTGTGTGTGTGTGTGTGTGTGTGTGTGTGTGTGTGAAAAATGTGTGTATATAAATATCTCTCTCTCTCTCTCTATATATATATATATATATATATATATATATATAATTATATATTATATGTGCAGTGCTTATTAGAAAGCTCAATATCAGAGATAGAGCTAACATATTTGGTTCGATTGATGTGAGTTTGATATATATATATATATATATATATATGCTTGATGTAATAAATCTTAATCTTTAATGTTTTTCTTTCTAATATATACTTTTTTTTTAAATTTTCAGATGTCCTTCGAATATGGGATTCTCTCCTTTCAGATGAGAAAAGATTCCAGTTTTTAATTACCATGTGCTGTGCTATGCTGATGTAAGTAAATTATCAAAAGCACTGCTGTCTAAATAGAAAGTATTCAGTTATTGTAGTGTTAACAAAGAGAAATCACCTGTCTTCAACAATGCCATTATCTTCAAAGTATTGCTTGATTGCATTTCACATACCTAACCCAGTGTCCATTGGACTTTCCAAACCTGCTTACAAAATCTCTTTGGGATTGCCATCAGCTGTTTTGTTTCCTTCTCCTTAATCTCGTCCATGGTCTGAAAGCTCTTTCTTTTTCAACCCTGGCTTTAGGAAAAGCTGGAAATCCCAGAGAGCCAAATTTTGGTATGGGTGGATGGCACTAACAGACTGGAGTAATGTGATATTTTGCCTTTAAATCCCTGTATGATATGTGAAAAATGGGCATTGTCATGAGGAATGTGAAGGTCACCCAGTGAACGAACTCACTCAATATCTTACTCCTAATTTAGTAACTACAGGAAAATTTTATAATGTATATGCAGTAAGGTCATCTAGGATTGGCTGCCAGGTTACATCAGGCTTGTGCAACCAGTTCTCAAAAAATCCAAAATGCCTGGAAACTTTCCTCAGATAAGTAATCCCCCCATTTTTGATTTACTTTTTCTTTTCTAGAATAGATTCTTTCAATTTGTCAAGCAGAGAAGATATGAAACTAACACAGCAGGAAAATTATTTTCTAGGTTGTAAAATAACTGGGATATACCTCATACTGAGTCATGGAATATGATAACAAACCAATACTGGTGCCCTATTTTTTTTTTTTTTTTTGCTTAACCTATTACTCGTGGAAAAAAAAATTTTCATGATTCAGTCTTGATTTAAAAACAAGAATATTAAATTTAATCTTCAGTTACTTTATTTGATACAATATGGTATTACTTTCTAATGGCATTCAATACCACTCTTTTTAGCAGCATTCAGTACCACTCATTTTAGCGGCATTCAATACCAGTCTTTTTAACGACATTCAATACCACACTTCTTTAAATGTCAGGCATTACTACCCTTTGTTTTTAAACATCATAACATACCACTCTTTTTAATGGCATGCCATTGCACACCTTACATGCAAGACTTACTTTTCAACAATTCACAAAACTTTTTTTAATTGTATACAATATGATACTTTTTAATGCCATACAAGACCCTACGTTTTAATGGCATGCAATTCCCCACTTTTTAATAGTGTACAAGACCCATTTTCTTTTTTAAAACATTATACAGAGCTCCCTTTTTTAATGGCATATAAGACTCACTTTTCCTCCAAATATTGGAATTTCATAAATTTGTAATAAATCCACCAAAAAACCTTTTTTTTTTTTTTTTTTTTTTTTTTTTGAACTGGCTCTAACTGGGAAGTTGGAGGAAGTTCCAGTAATATTTGATGTTCCGTCAACAGTTTATTTCTTAATATTCTCTCCCAGTATAGGTCTTTGAACAAATATTGTACAAAAAGTTTTATTTAGTATTAAATAATTATTATTTATTAATTTTTACAATATTAGTATAGAAATATTATATAAATGATTTCTTTTTTTTTTTTTTTTTTTCAATATACTTAAAATATATTTGTTACTTATTACATGCAATAATTGCCTGAGGCAGCCAAAGGTTAATCATTTGATTGGTGACCACATGACCCACAGTTTTTTAATCACCCAGGTTATATTGAGCTGCTAACTGAATTTTTAGTTGACTTCACAGTTCTATCTAAGGGAAGAGAGACTTTATGCAGAATTACAATCCCAGGAAAACAAAAGTTCAATATATTTTGCTGACAACTTTTGGTTTAATTTCATTAATTATATTCGGACTATTGTCCTCATCTTTGTTATTGTTACCATATTTCAGCCATTCTGAACCCTCCAGGATTCTTCAGTTGTCTCTTGATCCAGGTGACCTTCAGGAAATTTTGAATTGAGTCCTTTTTTTTTTTTTTTTTTTTTTTTAAAGAACTTGATGGCTTTGGGTAGTACAGACTTAATGGAAACTGTGCAAGCAATCACTGAGCAGTACTAAAAGTTGAACCAGAGACCTTGAAACATGGATTCAGAACAATCTACCTCCATAGATTAAGTAATGGGTTCTGTTTGAAATTTGCTGAAATTTATCTGGATTGACAGCTTTGTGGAACTGACTCCCAATAGGAGGCTTCCCCGATCACTACAATCTTAACCTGTTCAAGTCTAGGGTTAACCGTTAACTGCCCCACATGTCCTCATGAACTTTGCGTCTTAATCTATATTTGGGTAGATAGAGCTTGACAGCCCAGGAAGGCAATTAGTCTAAGGGAAGGAGAGACCTGATTTTAAACCTCTGCTGCCTTGCAGTCATATCCAAAACATGAAAAAGGCTATGGAAGTAAACCTAGACAGAAAACCTGGAGTGGAACCCCGAAGGCAATTGGCTATCCACACTGATAACTTTCTTGCAACTTCTGTAGTTAAGCTGTCACCATGACCTGTATTACTTTGGTATGTCTGAGAGGGGTGCCCAAGTAGTCTGGGTAGCACATGGCCCCATGCACCATTGCCCAGACCTGTGTCCTGGATTGGTCACTTCAGTTTCACCACCAAAGGACTGAATTTTTACCAAGCATGATGCTATCTTAAAGATAAATGGATGCCTACTATACTCTGTAACCATCTACCTTGAGTGGCTCTTGATCTTTGTACATTGTTAAAAAAAAAAAGAACCTGAATACTGGAGGGTACAATGAGAAAAAGTATGCTGGTTTCTGCTATGGGAGGCTTTAATTGTTAAAATTAGATATTTCTGGTTGTTGTTTTCCAAACTACTTGTTTGTGGATTGGATTCATGTAAACACTCAACTTTTGGACACTTTATATATTGGACTTAACTCTTAAAATTTTGGCTTCAAATTTTTTTTTAATGTGCACATTTTTTAGAAAAAAAAATTAAAAATATTTAACTCTCTTCATTTTCTTCAATTTTAAACAATACCTGCTGGTAGAGTAAACTTTTTGACAACTTACAAAAACTCTTCTCAATTTGTAAATAAAGATGGTCATTTTGTAAAAATCTTAAACTTTAAATGTTGAATTTCAAGTTTAATTGGATACTGTCTTCACATAGTTTTCTCCCCTTTGTTTTTGTCTGTTTTTTTTTATTTTGTAAATTCTAAAATCACCAATTTTATATACAGCATGAAGGCTGATTTGTATTATTCATTTTTAACAGATTACTTCGAAGTGATATATTAAAAGATGATTTTCCAACTAACATGAAACTTTTACAAGTAAGTCATTTCTTCTTTAATTTTCTTTTCCAAAAATGCTTCAGATAAGGATTTTCATCTTTATTCTTTTTTATTGGGCTTTTAGTTGATCTGATCTCCAACCTGTTAGTGTTACTAATGATTATTGAGTATCTTTGTGTGTATATATATATATATATATATATATATATATATATAATGTGTATGGAAAAGCATATGCTTATCCAATATGTGTTTTTGTATTAACATATTCAAACAAAACCCATATTTATAAAAGAATTTCAACAAAATAAAAAAAAATGTATGAATCAGCCCTAAGAAACAGCAGATATTCAATAAACTAGAATACAAAAATGAAAACAAGGCAAACAAAAACAACAAAAAAAGAAACAATGATACAATAAAACAAAAATAAGGAAAATATTCTTTAAAATAATTGACAAACACTTCCCTAAAAACAGAAAATTATCAATAAAAAATAAAATCAAAATTAGTTACAGCTGTAAGGATAACATGGAGAAAATAATAACTAAGCATAATAGAAAAAAAAATTCAACAAAACCAATTACAACAACATCCATTAAAATAATGTCATCAAATGTAACTGAAGAAACAAATAAAATTACCCACTTAACAGTAAATGTTTAACCAATAACATAGTATACAAAGTTATCATAACTAATAACATTAGCACAGACAAAAAAATTTATATAAGAGCCACAGAAAAAAAAAATTGAAAGATATTATAACTGCAAAGAAATTTGAAAGAACTACAAAAACAATACACCCCTATCAAAATATGTATGTAGTCAAAAAAAAAAAAACAATATTGCCACCAAAATTAAATGAGAAATTATAAAAAGAGCAGACCCATGCAGTATTAACAGTAAAAATTTTAAACTATGCTTAGAGGAAAAATTAGCAATAATTAGTTTTAAAAAAATAAAATAAACTCTTAAACAAGAAGACTGAAATAATGTGTAAATGAAGGCATATAAACAAATACTTACTTTGCTATCTAAGCACTAATCAAAATAACCAATTAAACTTTAAATAAATGAAATAAATTTAATACAAACTTAAAAAATTATTTGTAAGTAAATAAACAAACAAATACTAAATATGCACATCTATATGAATTTGGGAGTGTACATATATACACACACACACACATACAACTCTACAAATGAACAAACTTAAGCTCCCATAATTAATACTTCAATATATAACACTAATACCAAAACAAATAAACATTAAATAACTGAAAACATATGATATAAGCAAATATTCTATTTACTATGTGTACACTATTTAAAATTACATGTACGAAAGTATATACTGTATACTTTATATACATATAAATATATATATACATATATTCAAACAGCAAAAAAAAAAAAAAATACTCCATAAACCCAAACAAATGCATCCTGGGTAAGATGATAAGCTACATCCAACAAGAAGTCCTCTGATCAGGTTTTGAGGAGTGTGGGACCATCTCTTAATTGTTGGTGTTCCCACATCAACCCTGACCTGGAGTGCTAGCACCTGTTAGGGTCCCAGCTATGGACAAATGGTTAACCGCCAAACTGGGGTCAAAACCCTATGAGAGTGTAAAAATAGGTTTTAATACCAGCAATACATTTTTGTAAAAAATTATTACCAGCAATACATTTTTGAAAAAAATACTACCTGCAATAAAAAAAAAAAAAAAAAATATCTTGTCGGCATTAATCCATTAAGGTTTATATGCTGTTAAAAAAAAAAACAAACCCCAAACAGCCAGAATTAATTCTCTAAAAATAGAAAAAACACTAGTTTATCATTAACAATGCACAGACAAGTGTATATGTGCTAATGTTTGCATGTGTATATATGTGCACAACTGTATAAATACAGGCATATGCACATAAATTCAAACAATAATGAATAAAAATTTAATTTTAAACCTAATCTCCTACAATTAATATTTTAATAGTACTCGACTTAAGATACCACCATACCAAATAAGAAAACAAAAGAATAGCCAAATGAAGACATATATATAAATATCTACTTTATCATTTAAGCATTAAAATCAATTATTTATGTAAAAAATGAAATACAATTTTTCTAACTAAAGAAAAGATTAGAATGCTCAAAAATTAAAAACAGTATGTCGAGGAAAATAATTGGAAATCAAATAGCATCAAATGCCTACAATTGAAAGTAACAAGGAAAAAACAAAAAAGAGGAGGAGTCAGTATGAAATAAAGTAAAATGAAGGAAAAGACAAATAATCATGACATCTTACACATCCACATAGACAGGTGCATGGATGCACACACACAAACGTATGCACACACACACACACACATTACAAAAAAAACTTACATCAATAAGAAGTACATATAAAAAAGAAAAATTGAGAGATATGCTGTTATCCCCTGACAAGAGGATGGATGGGTCAATCCATGAAACTCTGGAGTCGGGATGCTGAAGGTAGCATCAATCAGCTAAGTGATAAACCTTTTACTTACACTAATTCTCTCTCTCTCTCCCTATATATATATATATATATATATATATATATTTTTTTTTATTATAATTTTTTCATATAGACAAAAACAATTTACTCACTACAAAGATGCAACCTTGTTTCAGTGCATTTATTGCACCTCAAATGGTTACTATTTTTGCTTCTCACCAGTTGAGGTGCAACTAAATACACTGAAACAAGGTTGCATCTTTGTAGTGAGTAAATTGTTTTTGACTATATGAAAAAAATTATAATTGCTCTACTATCGGTATTTATATATTATTCTCATTCTCATTATATTGGAATGTAATGATAATAAAATCACACACACACACACACACACACACATATATATATAT
>CAHIKZ030000412.1:497500-640000 GCA_903632075.3 Acanthosepion pharaonis
GAGTTAAGCCCACAAACTTTATAATTCCCCCTCTTTTTTTCTTTTTTCATAAAAAAGGTTGTATTTTGCTTTTAAATAAATTGTTCATTTGCCAGTAATTTACACTCACCTGATACGCATCAAAACACAACTGCTTATTGTATCGATATTTTTACATGTTTATAGTGTAATATCCTTATTTATATATATATATATATATATATATATATATATATATATATATATATATTTCCACATGCATTCACATAAAATGAGTGAATTACAAGAAAGGAAAACAAAGTGGACTTGCTTGGCATTCTTCAACAATGAATGTGTACATCCATTAGGTTCCAAAAATGCTAGCAAACTGACATCTTAGAGATCGTTTGTCCACACAAGAGTTGACACATATGTATCAACATCATTATCCTCATCTGAATCAGTCAATTTGCCACTTTTAATGTCAGAAATGTTGATTACATTCCTTCTACTTTTTTGCGGTTTTTCCTCAGATTCTTGAATGATTTGGGCTGAAAATGAAATGAGCGCTCCAAATCACTAAACTCCATGTCATTGGGATGTTTGATTTCTCATTGGAAAGAAAAGATGTAAAAACGTTTGTAAAACTTGTATTTTCTTCACTAATCAAACATGGAGCAGATGGTTGAAGTAGCAATGCTTGAGGCTTAAAAAAGAGAAGAAAATGAATGACTTTTAAAAAATTGTTTAACATTTTACATTCTCTGTCTTTAGTGGTCAAGATTTGAGATTTAATTTGGTTTTGTGGATAATCCCGAGGAGTTAGTAAAAAATGAAAATCCAGGTAAAACTCCTAGAAGAGAGCTAATAATAACAAATTATATAGAGCAATATAATTGTTTTGTTTGGAATTTTGTGCATAACAATAACAATGATTTTAAATAAAGATTCTGATTACCGATGAGATCACCTCTTAGTCTCAGCTTGTCTTCTGGTCTTAGAGTTTCTTGAAACCAGTCCCTTCCAAAATACCTAAGCAATCAACATATTTCTGATATATTGATAATTTATTAATACATTACCACAGAACAACAATACTTATGACAGAAATAAACAATACATTACTTTTTCTTCCTGTCATGTTAAACTGTTCACAAAATGCCTTACAACTAAGTGTCTATAGTAAATCTACTAATATATATATATATATATATATATATATATATATATATATATATGTGTGTGTGTGTGTGTACAGTAGGACCTCGCAGTACAGGTTTAATTATTTCCCAGGCCAAACTTGTATTGCAAATTACATGTATTTCAAAGCATTTTCTTCTCACTGAACTTAGTGGAAGATTAATCCATTCCAGTTCCCCCAAAGCATCCAAAATGTCTATTCTAGAATTAAAAAAAAAGAGAACGGACAGTAAGAAATTAAATCCCAAAATGTAATAAGAACATGATAAGAGGGAATGAAAGAAATAAACAGGTTTTATTAAATTACAAACTTGCCATCAGAAAGTTTCTGGTGTTTTCACTCAGAACTTAAGGAATTTTGTGGCATTTGATTTGCTTTCGGCATTTACAGGTTGTTTCTTTAGAAACTTAACAATAGAGCGATAGAAAAGGAGACCTGTAATCAATGAATAGTGAATGATAGATTTATAAATCTGTAAGGTGAATTCTGGCCAGAAAAATTTTCTTTTATCACACGCTGAACCAACTTTCTTTGCAGTAGACATGGCAAGTAATTTGATATAGTTGTAATAAATATATCTTATCAATTTTCTTTAAAAGAAACATGGATTAAAGAGGGAATGTCACCTTAAGTACCCCACTATATAAATGTGTGTGTGTGATTTAACACTTCAAATAGTAACCGTTCCTTTCATCAGATGTATAGACTGACAACGATAAATAGCCAAGAAACAAAATATGGCATCTGATGTCCTAATCATTGTGTATTGTGTTTGGGGAACCTTCACTTGATTATAAATCTTCGCTATGGAAGCCACTAATGGTCATTCTTATTAAGGATTTCTTGATGGCAAGAATCTATTTGGAACAACAATGATTAACATATGCAAATTCTGTTGGTAAAAGAGTGTGATAAAAATGAGATGATGCCAGATTGGGAGGATGCTTTAAACTGAAAAGGATTACTTTAAAATTATTTGATGTTTATAAATTTAAAGCATTTCTTTATTTAAAAGTTGATTGAATTTTTAAGAACTCTATTGGAAATTGAGAAAATTGTTTTTGTTTTGTTTTTTTGTTTTTTAAAAATTGAGAAGTTCTTTTGCAGAATTAACTAGATTTTTAAAATGTTCTTGTTGATAAAATGCTTTCATTTTTGACTCGTCTTTCTTTCATCTTATTTCTCTTGCTTCTTTACACCTAGTAGTAGTAGTAGTAGTGTTAAGTTGGGTGAATTTCTTAGATGAAGCCTTGTCATTATTATTCATTTGTGACTCGTCTTTCTTTCATCTTATTTCTTTTGCTTCTTTACACCTAGTAGTAGTAGTAGTATTGTTAAGTTGGGTGAATTTCATTGATGAAGCCTTGTGACTATTAATAAAAGAACTCCAAAAAACATCCTGGAGCAAAAGAGAATATGTAAAGAAGAATGGAGTAAAATATCAACGAAAACTTGCAAATCATTGATTAAAAGCTACGGAAGATGACTGATTGTTGCTGAATTGAGTGAAGGAAATGCTACAAAGTATTAAAGAAGTATTTGACTCCATTTTTTTTCATTTCATATAATTTCATTAACATAACAAATTTTTCTGATTCTTTTTTTTTTTTGTTTACATATTGCATATATTATGCCATGGTATAGAAATATTGCATGAATTATAAAATTCTTTTATAAAGTCTATGGTAATTAAAAAAACTCATGCTGTACGAATATTTCTTTCCCCTCACTATTTATATATATATATATATATATATATATATATATATATAATGTACAATGAATTATTCATACAAAAAGTAAATTAGTAAAGTTAATGATATAATCTCCACTTGAAATCTCTTAACTAACAAAATTTTGTTAGTGAAGAGATTTCGCCAGTTTATATTATCAACTTTAATTTACTTTTTTGTATGAATGATTCATTGTAATATAAATTGAACTGTATATATATAATATATATATATATATATATATATATATATATATATATATATGTGTATTAGTAACAATATTTTTATAAATATTGTAAAATTCTAAAATTAAATGATATTATTGCATAGGCATGGTGGAATAATAGATTGTGGCTTAGATTGAGGAATCCAGAATTTAGTTTGAATTCCAGTCTAGTTCATTTCATTCACAAGTGCTAATATCATATGGAAAGGTTTGAATCCAGCTCTTCTCCTCCCTCCCAGTTATGGGTAAATAGCAGAACAGACTGGTTTCTATAGCCTTGGTAGGTCTGATTTTCAACCAACCTGGAGACAGTGGGGCTCTGTCTGGCTTTCTTACCCAGACACACCACTTCTTCTGCAGAAACTGTACATGTGGTACCCCCTACAACTTGAAAGAGTTACAGGACTGATGATCGTAATCGTGACTATTGCATATATGCAGTCTCAAGTTCTTAAGGAAAGATAAGTTAACCTATTAACTGCCAAATATTTTAATGCGTATTTTTGGCCCAGACATGTGTCTTAGGAGTTTATCTATTCCTTATATTTAATTTCAATAGTTACTATTGTCATCTTTATAGAAACTAGAACATCAAATATATATGTGTATAAAACATCAGAAAATAATATTGATTAGAAATAATAAAAAAAATACTTTCAAAATAGTCGTTATTTTTCTACTCGTAAAATGTAAAATTATGACAGAAAGTGTTTTCTTACGGCTAATAATAAAAACTTTAAAGGCTAAGTGTTGTAAAATATACCTCTCCAGTTCAATGTAAATACAAGGAATGACATGTAGTGAGTTTAATTTTAACAGATCTCCAAATGGGGCTCATGGCAGGTAATGGGTTAATGGCTTTTTAGGCTTCTTCCACATGATTAGTTCACTTTTTGAATAATAAGAATTATATGTCACAGGGTGGGGAGGGCATTGGGATTTTAGAGATGCTGTGGTGGGGCATGACCAAAAAAATGGTTAGAAAGCAATACTCTAGCTCCAAGCATCTAAAGCATATGGATTTAAAATTGATTTTTTTTTTTTTTTTTTTTAACTACTTCCTCCCTGTTGATATTAAAAAAAATTAGAAATATTTAATTATAAGTGATCAGCCGAATTTTATGGATATTCCTATTGGAATTTTCTTATAAATCTTAATTCTTAATGATTGAATAAGCTCCTTGCGAGTTTCACGACGACAAAATGCCTATGGAAATTCCTCATAATGCATCATTAAATATTTGAGCCTGACAACTTTCACCAAATATTGCAATAATAATCATAAGTATGAATGCAAGTCATTATGCGAAGAAGTAAGAGGGTACAAATGAAAGAAAAAAAATGAAATTGACAAGTTTTTCCATTTCACTGAAATAGACATTAAACATATGTGAGTGTAATCACTTCCCTCCCTTCCTTCCTTTTCCTAAAATCAAACAGTGATTTTGATCTATACTTGCAATTAAATACGAATGGTCCATTGTTTATCTGAGGTAATGGCAAGGCATAATGTTGATGCTAACTAACAAAGAAACAAGCAGTATTATAATATGAAAATGCTGAAAATACCTTCCTTCCACCTGAGAAGAAAAAAAACTGGGGTTTCTTATAGTAAAAACTAAACTGTTTTTAACCATACATCAATTTAGGTCAATCTTGGGAGTTTTTTGTCATGGTTAACATAACCACAATCTCACCTTTCTTTATTTTGCCCCCCCCCTTTTTTTTTTTACACCTTTTGCTTGTCCTTTTTTCAGTTTTTCTTATCCTGCTTCTTTGTAACTTTCTCTTGTTTTGGTGACATTGTGTTGTTGGAAGGCTTGGGTGTGTCTTATTCATCTACTTCTAAAGCATTTTGGAACAGAGAGAGAGAGAGAGTGTGTGTGTCAGGTATGAAAGGCTCCCCTTGCCTGAAGGAGAGGAGGGTTATATCCCGCCCTGTAAAATAGCATTTCTCTAGTCAGCCTTCCTGCTTTAAAGAGTTGTTTCCTTTGTACTGTGCGTTGGGATTGAGTGGCCAACGAAAATGGCTATTGTGGTTAGCCAGGGAAAAAGTGCACAATCTCAAGTACCCACTGGTTATGGGGAAGCTAAGAAAGAAAAAAAAAATCAGCATAGGGTTACTGGATTGTCAGGGGCCAAATCATAAATTGGGTAAAGATGAAATGGGTTCAGGATGCTAACTCTGCAGTCCCCCCCCCCGCGCTTTTCTCTCTTTTCTATCTCCCTCATCAGCATTTGGCTTCTCACCTTTTTGTCTCTCTGTCTTTTTTATTTCTCTCTCTTTTTCTTTTCTCTCTCTTTTTCTTTTCTCTCTCTTTTTCTTTTCTCTTTTCTCCCTTACTTTCCTTTTCTCTTCCCCCTTTCTCTTTTTTTTTCTCCATTTTCTTCTGCCTTCTGTTTATCTGTTCTCTCCATACCTTCTCACTCATTTTTTATCTGTTTCATTGTCCCACCTTCTGTTTCTTTTTCCCTTACCTTTTCTCTCATTGTTTCTCTCCGTGTTTCTCTCACACACACACACTCTCTCTCTCTCTCTCTCTCTCACTGTCTCTGTCTCACACACAAACACTCTCTCTCTCTGTCTCACACACACACACTCTCTCTCTCTGTCTCACACACACCACACCTCTCTCTCTCTGTCTCACACACACACACTCTCTCTCTCTGTCTCACACACACACACTCTCTCTCTCTGTCTCACACACACACACTCTCTCTCTCTGTCTCACACACACACTCTCTCTCTCTCTCTCTCACACACACACTCTCTCTCTCTGTCTCACACTCTCTCTCTCTCTGTCTCACACACACACTCTCTCTCTGCGTCTCACACACACACTCTCTCTCTGCGTCTCACACACACACTCTCTCTCTGCGTCTCACACACACACTCTCTCTCTGCGTCTCACACACACACTCTCTCTCTGCGTCTCACACACTCTTGCTCTCTTACCTTCTCTCAGACTCTTTCTTTTATTTTCCATCTCTCACTCTTTATCTTTCCGTTTCCAGTCCTTCACTCTCTATCTTTCCGTTTCCAGTCCTTCACTCTCTATCTTTCCGTTTCCAGTCCTTCACTCTCTATCTTTCCGTTTCCAGTCCTTCACTCTCTATCTTTCCGTTTCCAGTCCTTCACTCTCTATCTTTCCGTTTTCCAGTCCTTCCTCTCTATCTTTCCGTTTCCAGTCCTTCACTCTCTATCTTTCCGTTTCAGTCCTTCCTCTCTATCTTTCCGTTTCCAGTCCTTCACTCTCTATCTTTCCGTTTCCAGTCCTTCACTCTCTATCTTTCCGTTTCCAGTCCTTCACTCTCTATCTTTCCGTTTCCAGTCCTTCACTCTCTCTTCTGTTTCCCGTCTCTCACTCTCTCTTCTGTTTCCCGTCTCTCTCTCTCTTCTGTTTCCCGTCTCTCACTCTCTCTCACTCTCTCTGTGTTTCCAGTCTCTCACTCTCTCTGTGTTTCCCGTCTCTCACTCTCTCTGTGTTTCCCGTCTCTCACTCTCTGTGTTTCCCGTCTCTCACTCTCTGTGTTTCCCGTCTCTCTCTCTCTCTCTGTGTTTCCCGTCTCTCACTCTCTCTCTCTGTATCCCGTTGTTCTCTTTCCCTGTGTATCCTGTTGTTCTCTCTCCCATTGCTCTCTCTCTCCGTTTCCCCCCATTTCTCTCTCTCTATTTCCTGTTTTTTGCTCTGTTTCCTATGTCACTGTTTCTTCTCTTCCTCTCTCTCTGTTTCCATCTCTCTCTCTTCTGCCTGTTGTTTTTTTTTTTTTTTTGTTCTCCTTGTTAAAAAAAAAAAGAAAAAAAAAAAAGGACTCAAAATTATTCTCAGATCAGAACTCAAACAAGACTGACTACAATAGAAACCCCCTGGGGTGTGAAGAACACTCAGGAGCCAAACTGCTCTGTGGTGCTTGTTACACTAACCCTTTATTGTCAGCAAGTCCGCTGCCACCCATAATTGTTGTAAAGAAAGATGAAGAATGAATAAACTTGTCCCATCTTTTCCCTGGCTCTTATAACGGGTTCCCACCCAACACTGACCAGCTTCCTGGCACATACCTGTTTGTACCTTAAAGTGGCGGGGCTCAAATTACCCTCCCCTACCACTGATTTCTGTCTTCAGTATAAATACAAGTTGTTTCAATTGTCAGTGATTAGTTCTAAACTGCAGTCGGCTTGCAGTGGAGCAAAGCGGGGGGGGGGGGTGCTGTAGTATTCCATTGCAAAACCTCCCTCCCTCCTCCTTGCAAGAGCAAAATCGCATATTATTATTATCACGATGACTTTCATTGTCTTTGCTTCACGTTTATGAAGCCATAGGCCAGACATGATTATTTCCTAAATGCTCAGCTTACCCCAAACTCAACTCGGAAAATTTTCAAACCCTAACTCCTCTACCACAAAAGCTACCCCCAGCCTCCTGCTTATGCCATTTAGCTATTATTAAGTATTTTATATCCCTCTTTCTCACTTTTTTCTCTCTCTCTCTCTCTCTCTCTCTCTCTCTCAAGGTCCGGTCTGTTAAGTTGTGTTGTCTTTTCCTCTTTAATTAGCCAATTGTATCACTGCAACCGCCTTGTTCTTCGTGTCATCAGTAATCTTTGGCCCCAGCCACTGAATCAGCCTCATGACTGCTTGATGGGCCCTCGGACAAAATAATTTTCAGAATTACACACACTCACAGAAGGAATAGGTACAGGGATGAGGAAAGTTGGGAGTTGAAGGTCGGGGTGTGAGAGGGATAACTTCAAAAATTGGACGTTGTTGCTAACGGCTAATTCATACACACGTCAGCAAGCATTAAACACCTATAATCTTGTCTGGACAATCGGCCAAAACCCAGTTACTGGGTTTCCTTCTTCCTTTTGCTGGAACTTATCACAGGACTTTCATGACAAATCTGTTATTTCCTTCTTACTAATGATATGTGGAAATCTTTCTTTCCTCAAACTTCATTTGTCTCTGTCTCTCTCTCACTGTCAGTTGGTCTCTGTCTCTCTCTCACTGTCAGTTGGTCTCTGTCTCTCTCTCACTGTCAGTTGGTCTCTCTCTCACTGTCAGTTGGTCTCTCTCTCACTGTCAGTTGGTCTCTCTCTCACTGTCAGTTGGTCTCTCTCTCACTGTCAGTTGGTCTCTCTCTCTCTCTCTCTCACTGTCCGTTGGTCTCTCTCTCTCTCTCACTGTCCGTTGGTCTCTCTCTCTCTCTCACTGTCAGTTGGTCTCTCTCTCTCTCTCACTGTCAGTTGGTCTCTCTCACTGTCAGTTGGTCTCACTCTCTCTCTCTTGCTGAAACTGTCAGCTGGTCCCTATCTCTCTCTGTCACTATCCATTGGTCCCTATCTCTCTCTGTCACTATCCATTGGTCCCTATCTCTCTCTGTCAATATTAATTGGTCTCTCTCTCTCTGTCTCACTGCCCATTTGGTCTCTCTGTCTCACTGCCCATTTGGTCTCTCTGTCTCTCTCACTGTCCATTTGATCTCTCTCTCTCTCACTGTCCATTTGGTCTCTCTCTCTCTCACTGTACATTTGCCCTACTCTCTCTTTCACCATATATTAGTCATGTTCTCGGTCATTGTCTGCTCATATCCCCCTTCCTCTTTCTGTGTATATTGTCATTTCTCTTTTCATCTCTTTCTCTCTCTCTTGCTATATATATATATATTATTTCTTTCTCTCTGTCTTTATGTTGTCATTTCTTTCTCTCTCACTGTACTTTATTTCTTTTCTCCCTCTCTCTTTCTTTACCATATCATTTCCCTTGCTGTACACCTTGTCGTTTGTCCATCTCTCTCTGTACCTTGTCATTTGTCTCTCTCTCTGTACCTTGTCATTTGTCTCTCTCTCTCTGTACTTTGTCATTTGTCTCTCTCTCTGTACCTTGTCATTTGTCTCTCTCTCCCTCTGTACCTTGTCATTTGTCTCTCTCTCCCTCTGTACCTTGTCATTTTCTCTCTCTCCCTCTGTACCTTGTCATTTGTCTCTCTCTCTGTGTACCTTGTCATTTGTCTCTCTCTCTGTGTACCTTGTCTTTTCTCTCTCTGTGTACCTTGTCTTTTCTCTCTCTGTGTACCTTGTCTTTTCTCTCTCTGTGTACCTTGTCTTTTCTCTCTCTGTGTACCTTGTCTTTTCTCTCTCTGTGTACCTTGTCTTTTCTCTCTCTGTGTACCTTGTCTTTTCTCTCTCTCTGCACCTTGTCTTTTCTCTCTCCCTCTCTCTCTGTACCTTGTCTTTTCTCTCTCCCTCTCTCTCTGTACCTTGTCTTTTCTCTCTCCCTCTCTCTCTCTTTTCTCCCTCTCTCTCTCTTTTCTCTCTCTCTCTGTACCTTGTCTTTTCTCTCTCTCTCTGTGCCTTGTCTTTTCTCTCTCTCTCTGTGCCTTGTCAATTCTCTCTCTCTCTCTGTGCCTTGTCAATTCTCTCTCTCTCTCTGTGCCTTGTCAATTCTCTCTCTCTCTCTGTGCCTTGTCAATTCTCTCTCTCTCTCTCTTCCTTTGTCAATTCTCTTTCTCCATTTACTCTCTCAACGTGTACCCTGTTCTCTTTCTCTCTCCCACTCATGCACAAAACTGTTATGTTATTGAAATTGCTTTCTAAAGAAGATAATTTCACAATTTCTTAAGTAGAAATAATGTCCTGTCTTTATTCCTTTCTCTTGCTTACTTTTTTTTTTTATTTCTGACCTCCCCATCTCCCTCGTTACTTCCATCAAGCCAATGGGTGGGGATGAGAAACAGGAAGAAGATGGCTATGGTTTTGTAATCAGCTGTTAAATGGACAATACCTCCCACCCCCCTTCCTTTTTAAACATTGCTTTTACTTTCATATTCAGTCAATATTATATATTTGATAATTTCTGAGGATTCAATTCATTCATCTTTCATAATAGTTTCCTTGGCAAGCCTACTTACCATTACACCAAATGGCAATGCAGCTATTTTCTTTGATATTACAGTGTATGTCATTTTGCATGAACCTAAAATAGATAACTACTACTACTATATAGGTATGTGTTTTTTTTCTTGTTTTGCCATAGTAATTTGAGGCAAAGGTTTTACTAGGCTGAATGCCCTGTCTGCTACCCAACTCGGACACTCACAGGGGTCCAAATGCACCAGTGTCTTCATCGGCACACCATCACTAGGAAAGTTGCCATTCAAGACTGGAGAAACCATCCTATTCTTTTATATATATATATATATATATATATTTATATATATAGATAATATTAGTGGAAAATATATATACATATGAAAAATATATATCTAAAAAAATTTCCATACATGTATATTTTCAGAAAAAAAATTTTCCAAGAGGAAGGATCCAGGTAGAACTCAATGTCTAGGACAGAGTAAGGATATAATAAAAAGGCTTAAACACTATATATATATATATATATATATTATAAATTAACTGATTTAAAAAATGGTTTTAACCATGTTTTAAAAATGGAAGCTAAGAGCTTCAAATTTAATTTTGTAATTAAATTAAAAACATTAGTTCCATTTCATCCTCAAGCAAATTTTGGAGTAACTTATTTTTTAAATTTACTGAGTTTTAAGGCACAGAAAAATTCATAATTCACTGTTTCCAAGGATACAGAGAGATACATTCATTCAGACAAGGGGTGGTAGTGTGTTCAGTTTTATTAACTTTTGTTGTATCAGTTATTAGTTACAAAAAACATATTTTAAATCAGTTAATTTATGATATTAATGCTCTGTAAATTTACACTGAGCACTATTTTGTAAAAATAAAAATATCAAAAAGAACACTGGATTATATATCTTACTGTACTTTCTTTTTATTTTATTTATATATACATATATGTATAACTATTTTATTTATATATACATATATGTATAACTAGGGACATATTTTTTAGTATCTTTATTAAAAGAAGAAAGAAAATTACTATGTTGATGTTTGTCGTGTACTTACATCATAAAATTTAAAAATCGTACACTACATAACCTCAGTGTTTTTCACTTCACAAGTAAAAATGTAATTTTCAGATGAACACAAGAATTTTTTGTTTTAGAAAAAACAAGCCCCTGATGATGACATGCTAATGTCGAAAGTATTAAGAATAAAATGAATATGCATCAATATGGTAATGGGCAAGTTTCTTAGTATCCTTAAACAAAACATGTTTAAATTATTTAATGAGACATGTCTTAATGAAGACATGCTACCAAAATATATATATATATATATATATATAAAATATATATATATATATAAATATATATATATATATATATATATATATATATATATATATATATATATATATATATATATATATATATATATATATATATATATATATATATATATATATATAAATATATATATATATATATATATATTTTTGTAACCCTATGTTCCTCTATCATGAATCGATGAACTTTTGTTCAAAAGTAATGAAAAGGCATTAATGCATTTTAGTTTTTGAAAAAAGGTCCTCCGAAACTGAAAATTCAATTTTATTAGGGTAAAAAAATGAAAATATTTCAGCTTCATTTTTCAATTTGTTAATGATGTAATTGGATAGTAATTTTTGAATAAATACTATGTGCTCTACTCTGTATTGAGCACTCTTTTAAGAATAGTGTTTTTTCAACTGTTTTCCTCCCGGATGAACAATCTAGAAACTATGTTTTACCAGATATTTTGCCTGATGTTGGCCTTCTTCAGTATGTTCTACATGCAATCTTTACACCTCAGCTTCTGTGCTATTTTTTTTTACTTTTGCTAACCCACGATATATAAACTGTTTAGAGATTTAATTATCAGTCATCCTTTTATTTTTAAAAATATGATTCTCTCACTACATAGGAATTGCCATGTTTCAAAACCAGAAGCTAAAAACTTCCAATTCAATTTTAGAAATTAAAGTACCTAGTTTTGTTTCATCCTCAAGCAAATTAACTGATTTTGAAATTTACGGAGCTTTATAAGCATATACCTTCGTAATATTAGTTTCTATGGATATGGAGAAAACCAATCATTTTAATAAGGGGCGGTAGGGTTTTCATTTTCACTGACAACTATTGTATCATCATATTAGTTACATACATACATACACACACACACACACACACACACACACACATATATATATATATATATTCACAGTAAGGTTTACGTGGTACAAGTCCCAGGAGGCCACTTGAGGTAGAGGGTTATATTAAGGTGTAGTTTATATAGATAGGACGGGAAAATAATGGATAACCCCAGACCTGAACAGGTTAAGATTGTAGTGATTGGGGAAGTATCCTCTTGAGAGTCAGTTCCATAGAGCAGTGGGGATGTAGGAAGAATCTGTTTGAGTAGAACATTACTCCTCACCGATAGATTATGGAGGGAACATGGGTGATTTGCTATAGTCTAGGTGGCATGGCACATCCTAGCCATGAAGGTTATGACTAGCAGACCCAAGCAATGTAGTTCATTTGATCACTTCCCATGTAAATTGTGATATATATTAAAATAATGAGAAAGAACACTAAGATTTATAATTAGGTGTTCTACATTTTTTTTTTTTTTTTTTTTTAAATCAGTGCTGACTACAATTCCATAGAGCATAACCATTATAATTTTACTAATTTAAAAATATGGTGTGATTGAATTTCCCATAGCCTTAACAACTTAAAATTGTATGTGCTTATAAATTCAGTAAATTTCAAAATAAGTTATCCCAAAAATCACTTGAAAATGAAACAGAACTAGGGATTTTAAATTAATTTTAAAATTAAATTTAAAGTTTTAGTTTCTGTTTTTGAAATATGGTAATTCCTGTGTAACGATGGGGCCATATTTTTAAATTAGCAAGTATATATATATATATATATATATATATATAGCATAATGAGAAGCCACGTATACTTTCTTAATATGTATATATAGAAAAAGTTTCAAATTAAAAATTATAATGTTTTATTTTATGAAAGTATTTATTTATTTATATATATATTTGATATTTCAAATTGTCCTCAATTTTTCATCAGAAATAACTGTTTGTTACAAATAAATTAAAATTACTGTTTGTTGGCAAGTAGCGTCCTTCGCGAGACTATTAATAATTATTAATAATTATATAATTATTAATATATATATTATATAAATATTATTAATATTAATAATATATATATTATATAAATATTATTAATATTAATAATATATATATTATATAAATATTATTAATATTAATAATAATATATTAATAATCTATTAATTAGAAAACTGCAAATGTTTATTAATAGATTCCGATTTTACTTCCACATTCACGCATGAAAAAAAAACATATTGGATTTTAAAATTAAATACACATAAATTAGGGTTGAATAGGGACTTAGGTGTTTTAAATCTTTATAAATATTTCAATAGCTAAGCAATTTCTTTAGATATAGTAAAAAAATATTTTTTTAAAATATTTATGACAGTTAGATTTAAGTTAGGAATATCTGAACAGTGACGTTCCATATCACGTGACGTCCGCGTCTCATGAAGGACGCTACTTGCCAACAAACAGTAATTTTAATTTATTTGTAACAAACAGTTATTTCTGATGAAAATTGAGGACAATTTGAAATATCAAATATATATATAAATAAATAAATACTTTCATAAAATAAAACATTATAATTTTTAATTTGAAACTTTTTTATATATATATATATATATATAATGTTAGGCAAATTAATAAGAAGGTGGAAAAATTCTGTGTAACACATTTCTTTGTTTAGGACTTCATCAGACTCTGTCATTCATTTGCTTAATATATATAAGCACACACACTCAGTAGCTGCTTCATTTTTGTCAATATATAAAATAAATACTTATTGGAATGTAAATGTTGTTGATTGATGCTAATGTCTATTTGCATAACTAGGATGAAGGTCTTTTGATTTTGCACAGATGTAGATAATGGCAGTCATTTGTATAAGGTTTCTTGAATTTCAAAGCCATGTTGTCGGTTTGAAGCCTTAAAATGGATTATAAAGCTGTTTTGACAAAGATAAAAAAAAAGTGGAAAAAAGTTTTCTTGTGACATCAGACTAAATTTGTCAAGTTGGTGCATGATCAACCAACAGAAGCGATCTAATGAATTTCTATCCTCATCATAACAACAAGATAAAATCCGGTATAATCATTGGAGTCTACTTAAGAGCACTCAGAATTTGCAGCCCTCAATATTTACATGAAGAGGAGAAATACATTGAAAACATTTTCAAGCTTTTTCAGTACCTTAATTATTTCATATACAGTGCAAAACAAGAGGCTCATAAAATATTCCAAATTAGAAAAATGGCTCCTCCTGACAAACACAATGAATCAAAAAAAAAAATACTGTTCTACCAATTAACTTGATCATGTCTACAATCAAAAACACTCTATCTAAACTCAACATAAAATTTGTTACAACTACATCTAAAACAATAAAAGACTTTGTCAATACTAAAAACATTAAGCTAAAACTTGAAGGAGGAATTTACTTGATTGCTTGTAATAATTGTCACAAAAAATACATAAAAGTAACTTCAAGGAATCTAAATAAAATATATGAATAAAAGAGACATTTTACAAAACAATATATCAAGTGTGTTGGTTGCCCACCATAATGACACTGCCCACAATTTTGACATAAAAGATGTTACACTGATCAAAGGAGAAAACTTTTCACTACAACTAAAATGTGTAGAAAGTGCCTTGATTGCAAGTTCATCTACAGTAAATTTGTGTTTGGGTTCTTACAACCTTTCACCATTCCTGGCAGAACTTCTATTATCCCCGTCTTGGATATCTAGTAACAAAAGTGATGAAAAAGAATCGAAATGAAGTCAGCTAGATTAAAAAAAAAAAAATTAAATTTAAAATTCCCAGCATCCCTCGTCTGTGTGCATGTATAGTCACACCAATGTAACAAATTTAGTCCAATGAAGTCCTGAAGGATGAAATGTGTAACAAGAAAACTTTTTCTACTTTGTCATACATTTTTCCACAATATTGTTCTTGAGATATATACATATATATATTTTCTGTTTATACGTTATTTTTATATATACAAATATTTAAGTAAATGCTCTGTTTATAATAAACAGTATTAACTTCATTTACCAGTTAGAATGTCTGAGAAAATTTCATTGAAAATATGTGTTCTCTGACAGGAATCAAACCAGTATCCTACACAGAACCGTGATATAGCTTAATGCGCTATACCATTTAGCTACAGAGGAAGTCAAATTACGGTTTTTAAACAACAAATTTCCCACGATTTTTCTCGAAAGCTCAAAGCTGCTCAAATTGTATCTTAACATAAACAAATGACATCATATATTATGAAAGGTACTAAGACTGACAATTATTTTAATATATTTTCTGTTTATATGTTATTCATGGGAAATTTGTAGTTTAAAAATAGTAATTTTGACCTTTGCTAAAAACAAAAAATAAAGAACAAATACATTACCAATTTAACATACTTTAACTTTTATTACTCTGTGTGGAGTTCTGGGAGTGCAATAAGAAGCAAAATGGCTAAGAAGGCTTTCATTTCATCAAAAGTAATGTCCTTCCACGTATTTACATATGAGAAGACACCAGCATTTGTTTGGTCTTTCTTTCACCTGACTAGCATATTTAATTGTTTCATTGACAAATAAAGGTATTATTTCATCGTTTATGAATAGACAAAATAATTCACCTTCAGAAAGGCTATCAGGTACATCCATGGGGGCCAGTAGTTTCCATAAATTAGTCAGCCATGTAATCATCATCGTTTTTCTCCACGCCACAAGTGTGGTTATCATCTTCTGATCACTTCACCGTCAATATCCACTTGAGTAAAGTTTTTAAAATCATCATTGGAGTCCGAATCAAAGAGAAACTCCTGAATAAAGGCTTCGTTGGATGTTGATGTGGCCATTTTGGCTTACAAAAAATTGCAAAATATTTAACGTGGGTTTAATTGATATTAGATCAAATGGTGTTGGAAAACGGAAGTTTAGTCCTGTTTCAAAGCAGTAGTAGGTGATTTCCAGCTTAAAATATGGGAAATAACAGTTGACAAATGTTTATTTATAGCATCCCTCTTGAGGCAACAGAATGTACCAACAGCTGCAAAGGGAGAGAATTCTACAATGACAGTTTTTACCTCCAATATGCTAAAGGTTAATTCCCTTTAGTAACTAAACTCTCCAAGTTTTTATTCACCTCTGCTGTGGCCAGGGATTGAACTTGTAACTCTCAAGGCCAAGTCCAAGGTTTCGGATTATTTCAACCAATGTTTGGTGGATAAAAGGCTGGAGTGTACAATGACCGAAACATTGTGAATATGACAATAAAGATAAGAACAGTCCAAACAATGTAAATAGTGTAAATAGTTACAGTGTCTCATCTCAGAAAAAGACAGATTCTGAAGAAGGTTGAAGTATACAGCAGCTGAAATGTCATGAGTATGGTAATAAAGATGAGGACAACAGTCTGAATAATATATACAGTTTAAATAGTTACAATACTTCATCTCGGAAATATACACAGATCCTGAAGAAGGCCAGAGTTTTACACTGGCTGAAATGTGAATATGGCAGCAAAGATGAGGACAACAGTTCGAATAATGTACATAGTGTAAATAGTTACAATACCTCATCTCAGAAATTTAGATAGATATTTTGAATGAAAACAGGCAATGCTTTTTGACAGTTCCTCATGTCAGCAATCTCTTATGGCTTTGTTAAACGGTTTGTTAATTTACATAAAAGTTTTAATTAAGAAAAATTTTGATATTATTTACTAAGCTTAGTGTTGTCACAAGGCCACCACATGTATGAAACACTCAGTGAGGACCATACTCAGCACTCTGTATTAATAGTAAACCAGACTAGCTTCCTCATCATTACCACATGATCAAAAATTATTTTCTATGCTTAATTTCGTTTGGCACAAGGCTACAAGTATGGAGAACCTCGAGAGGATCGATCTCTCTACTTGGTAGTAATAGTCAACCTGATTAGCTTGTTAACCATCACCCCACACCCAGGCATCACAAAGTCTTGTTATTTTGTCATGTTTATTTTATTAGTCATGCTATAAAGGCATGGATTAGTTCAAGATAACTTCATAATTGTAATCGCAAGAAGGAAATCGCTTAAATGCGGTTATGATAATGGACTTGTTTCTTTTGCTATTTTATTTTCAAAAGCCCCTCCATGACACTCGTCCTCATCATTGAGTCAAAACCAAGGGTAAATAACTCTTCAAATCCTTGCCGTCAAAACAAAACCTTTCTTCCTCCTCCAACCAGATTTTAATACGAATGAAAGAGTTAAAGAGATCCCATTGACTGTGTCCGCCTCCAGTTGTTCTTTTCCGTGTTTTTCTTTTCTTCGTCTTTTTTTGGGTACGAGGGTGGGAGAGATGGAGACAACAACAACAAAAAAAAACATACTAAGAGGGTGTGACCCTCTCCTCCTCCTCCTCCACCTCACTCATCTGTCAGAACAATGTGGGTAAATTTTGAGAAAAGGCTCTTCATTCAAGCAAAGCAGACCGGATATAGACTCATTTCGATGGACGTGTTTGTTTGCTGTAGAACAACGAGGAAATGAGTTTGATGACAACAGAACAATTATCCTCTACAGGCTTTCTTTATTTCTTTTTACAGAAACCTACACGTGTGTGTGTGTGTGTGCGTGTGTTTGTGTACACATGCATAAAATACTGTGTAATACATTTTTTAAGAGATTTTTTAATAAAAATTTTTATGCATGAATTGTATCTACACACACACACACACACTAATTTTCATGTAGACCCAGTTATAGACACATGTATAAGTGGCTGGATGCAGAAAAGTTCACAGCCTGACCCACTTTCTAAAATCTGAACAAATAAGCAAACATCAGGTGTTTTTTTTATTTTATTTTTATTTATTTATTTTTTTTTTTTTTTTTAAGGTTTCTTGGTCAATTCACTAAATTTTTCAGCATCCCATTTATCAACAAGGGGGGTGCTGAAAAGTTATTAAACTGACCAAGAAGAGATCTAATGTTTGGTCATATTTTGGAAGTTTGGTCAGTAGAACTGAGAACGTTTCAATACTTCCACAGACACACACACACTAAGAATAAATATATATTTGCTCCTTAACCCACAATGCTATTCAGAGTTTCATGTAATCATTAGGTAAAAATTAAAAGCTTATTTTTTATTATTACTAGCACTGTGTGATACTTCATATATATATATATATATATATATATATATCCGAATGTAATGAGAACAAAAATAATATATAAATTCCAATGTTCACAGCATTAATTCAAAGAGGGCTTAATACTGATAGTAGAGCAATCTATTATAATTTTTTCCTATAGACAAGAACAATTTACTTACTACAAAGATGCAACTTCGTTTCAGTGCATTTAGTTGCACCTTGACTGGTGAGAACCAAAATGGTTATGAACAATTTTATTTGTAAGCAGGCCACATGTGGAACATCACTTCCTTTTAGAATAGAACAAATAGAAAAAACTTTCAAAATATTATTGAGTTCCTCAGAAATGCATGTGTAATATTAGTTCATGGAGACTGCCATTTTTAAATTCCAAGATTATACAGCGATATGAGAATCACATTTACCAGCAGTAAGTATAAATATCAGCATCTTATGGAAATATGTAGGGGTCAGGATTCAAACACTGAAGAATAGTTTTCTCATCCTATCTAGAGGTGCTTGGTCAGTCAGTTGTTCACACAAAATGGAAAAAATATTTTGTCTTTGTTTTTTTGTCTGTACTTTCTACACCATACATCGAAGTTAGAAAAATAATAAGAATTTCTTTGTTTTCTGTTTTTTTCATACTATCTTTTGATTTTGTTTCGTTTTTTTTGTTTGTTTGTTTGTTTCACGGAAAATTAATTTGTAGACAATAAATGGAAAAAATGATTGAACTTTTTATTGAAATAGAAATGGCCACACATTGAAATCCTTTTGAAAGCTTGTCTAATTGACGTTCACAATAAGTATGAGAAAATGCTTTGGGGGACGGGATCTCTCTCATGAGATGTTTAGTGTATAATTTTCAACCTCCCCACACACACATGTATGTATGTGTCTATATATATATATATATATAAGTAGTTTTTATTTATATATATATATATAGAGAGAGAGAGAGAGAAGTAGTTTATTTATATATATTTATATATATATATATATACATACATATGATGAAGTAGTTATATACGCACACACACGCCTACCTGTATATATATAATGTGTGTATTTAATTGGATTGATGTGAGTTTGTGACCCTGTGTTTCAGCCTATTTGTGATTGGCTGACGATCAAAAATTGCATGAAATGCAGGATCACAAACTCACATCAATCCAACTAAATATGTCAGCTCTATCACTGATATTGAGTGATTTCCAATAAGTACCGTGCATATATAAATTATATACACACACACACATTCATTTTATTATTAATAATCATTAGCGTGTGACCAATTATGTAATTATTAGCAATAAAATAATTATCTTATATAAATCTGTACTTTCATGGATTTTTTTACATAGCTTTCTGCATGTATTTTTGCTTTTTTGAAAATTGTATTAAGTACTCTCTTACAGTAGCTGTTCTTTTTGACAAATATCACTTTTTGCCTAAGATTGAATTTATAAAGTAATATATATATATATATATATATATATATATATATATATATAAAATATATGGTACATTTTGGTTGCAAGTATTCATCCAATTATGGGCATGTGGCCGATTGTGACCATGAGACCTGGGTTCTAATCTCACTATGGTCGATTTGTCAGGAAGGAGACTTCCTGATGTTATCAGACTGGAGGGGTCAATCCCAGCATGTGGCACCTTTGGAAAGTTCCTGAAAATCATACCATGGGTTGACCCAAGCCTTGTGAGTGAAATTGAGTAGACAGAACCATTGGTGGGTGGCATAAATAGCTGTGTTAGCATGAAGTCTCAAGTAGGGATTGGCTAGCTGCTCTAGTAGGTAGGTATCCTTCAATACGAGTGGCCAGCTATACAGTATTCATCCAAACAAGTTTGATTATAAATTGTTTACTTTTTTTTTATCATATTTATCCAATTTTCAAATAAGGTGTTGAGGATTGCACTCAAATTTGTGAATAAACTATCAGAAATTAATATTTTGTTATTTTTGTTGAACTACCACACAGACCCCACATTGGTTCTTGATAATAAATGAAAAGTCAAAAGTACATTGACAATGTGAAACCTGTGAATGAACCAAAGTTATGTTGTTTTAATGCCACAATACTGCTGTGTGTAGGAGACACATCTTGGTTGTTATCATATAATTTTCAGTTATTTTCCTTGACAGAAATTCATTTGAGAGCGTGTTGCTGTATTTTTGATCTTTTGGGCCTTGTAAGAGGGAGTGACTATGCAATTTTGTAGGGGCAGGGAGAGAGGAATCAAACTGAAGAGCTACCCTGAGCAGCACCCATTCTAATCATGTCAATGCTTGAAAGTAATGCTTTCTTATTTATTTCCATAGAAACTACAACAGATAGAAAAAGTATTCTTCATTTTGTGGGTTGACAGCAATATGACCCTCACCCCTGACTATAAATATGGTTCGTTTGACACATTGCTCTTATTACTGCTGAAGTGCATTACCCACTGCCTAAATGTGCTCACAGTAACTTTCTGAGACATCTCACATGTAACCTATGAAGAGATTCACTGATACTCTTTTGCATTGTCAAAAGTACTTTTGCCAGAGTGCAATCTGTAACAAGGCAAAAAGACCATAAGCATCCACATCTGACTTCATGGGTCAATATTATAAAGTAGGAGGCAGTACTTTTGAAGTACTAACTAATGGCTACTAACTTTCTGCACAAGGACAAATACCAAAGTGACTGAGATAGATGAAGTGATCTTTCTATCAGTCTGTGGAAACCGAAGAGTACCAACATAATTATTTATAGTCATTCATTTATAGTCAGCATTAGACAGCCCTGATTGGATGACAAGGACTAGTCAAGATAATGTGAAACTGCATGTGCCAAATACAATTAAAGTCATCTGATAGTAAGACATTGGTGTGGTTGTTAATGGCTGAATCATATTTTGATCATATAACCTCTGGCAGAAGTTACACACACACATATATATATATATATATATATATATATATATATATATATATATATATATATATATATATATATATATACAATTGCTCATTTCTAAATATGTTGTCTACTAGGACAGTTAGTTAATCCCTGTTGCAGATGCCTGATCAGGCATGTTTACGTTTGTTAAACACCCATAGGGCCAACCTTTGGTTTATACCACAACTATCTTAGAATTAATGAGAGAGAGAGAGAGAGAGAGCATAAATCATCTGGCATGATCAGTAATTGAACAAAGCCAGTGAACTTGAACTTTTGATCACAATGACCTTTGACCATGTTAAATCACATGGATTCGGTGAACATGTAGCATGGTTTTTGAGTACTTTTCATATATATTATATGCATGCATGTAAAGCCACATGCAGAGAGTGATGGAAAATAATCAGCTCTTATTTTATTTATATATATATATATATATATATATAATATTGTACATGTTATTGCTGATAAAATAGTCCTTGATGTATAATAACAAAGCTAAAATTTATATTAATAATAAATATACATTTTTTTTCCTCATTGGTAACACAACTCTGAGTTTCCTTCGTTCTGGGTCTGATGGTAAACTACATTCAGCAGTGTTGTAATGAAATATTCCACTCTCCCTATTGGGGACTGACTATATCAGTAAATATATATATATATAGTGTGCACAGGACATACCTGAGACTTGCTTTGGGAAGTGCTAGCCTGCTAACCAATTCCCTGTCTTTCAGTAGTGTATTCTCTTTTACGATAAACATCACTTTCTTTCATCTGTGCCCGTGTTGCTGTTCCTTTCACTTGAGTACCACCTTTGCCTGTAACCTTCTTTAAGGATACAACAAAGTTTAGTATCTGTTCTCCTCATCTCTAAAGGTAATGGTAATATTAGCCATTTCCTTATAAAGAAACATTCAGCATTCATTGACTGAGCATTCAGTGCTACTCTAGTTGTGTCAGCCATTGGGCTGGGATTAAAGTGTGTTGTCATAGAATATCCCACACTACCTATTGCCTAATGTGGACTGACTATACCAGTAAATACATATAGTGTGAACAGGACATACCTGGCGGACTTGCTTCGGGAATTACTAGCCTGCTAACCGATTTCCTGTCTTTCAGTAGTGTATTCTCTTTTACAATAAACTTTTCTTTCTTTCATTTGTGCCTGTGTTGCTGTTCCTTTCACTCGAGTACCACCTTAGTCTGTTTGTAACCTTCTTTAAGGATGCAACAAGAATCAAGGCCGCTGATTGGGTGATTGGAGGTATTGAGGAGTGTGGACCTACTTAATTGCCGTTGTTCCCAGGTCTACTCTGACCTGTGTTGGTAGCACCTGTTAGGGTCTCAGCTATGGGTAAATTGTTAACTGCCAAACTGGGATCAAAACACTATAAAAGTATAAAAATACATTTTCATAGTTAAAAATCAGCAGCAACACATTTTTGATTAAAAAAAAAAAGCAATACATTATTTTTATTGTCCCCAAGAAAATTAAATTTTGGCATTAAATGACCCATAAGTATTTGATATGCCATTAAACAAAACCAGCAGGTTCACTTTGACCTGGGGTGGTAGTGGCTGTTAGGGTCCCAGCTGTGGGCAAATAGTGAACCCCTAAATAAATCAAAACACTATGAAAGTATAAAAATACCAGCAATACATTTTTCTATAAAAAAAAATACCAACAATACATCAACCAATTTCCCATAAACAACAAATTTCCCATGATTTTTTTTTGAACACTCATATCTGCTCAAAGTGTATCTTCATGTAAACAAATGACACCATCTATTATGAAATGGACTAAGTCCGACAATTATTTTAATATATTTTAATAGTTTACATTAAAATACGCTTTGAACAGATATGAACGTTTGAGAAAAATCATGGGAAATTTGTTGTTTAAAAACAGTAATTTGACTTTGCTAACCAGACGCTTCCTCTGTAGCTAAATGATATAGCATGTGAGGCTGTGTGTGTATATATATATATATATTTTTGTGGGTGGGAGTAAGTCATTGTTTTAAATGGTGTGTTCCTTCAGGACATGTGTGATAATGACCTTCCTCAGCTTCCCATTCCTTGTATTTCTTAATAATGTTTGTCCTTTTGCCATCTTTCCCATCTCTGTTCTGCCATCCATTCACACAAACTGCTCAGGTAGGTAACCCACTGCCCCCCCCCTTCATTTTGCTTTCAATATGTCCTGTGAGTGTCAAATTTTCCAAGCCGTCCTTTTTTTTGTCTGAATTTCTGGGATGGAGAATTATTATCATCTTATTATAATTCTGCTTGTCTCTCCCTTCATTCCTTAGTTAACACGACCGTTACACCCTGTCAATGCCACATAAATAATGGATTATTCCATTTGATTGGAGAAAGATGGAAAAGACATATCAGAGATGCCACCTGGTTTCAGTCAGAAAATGAAATAAAGAACGCAAGATAACAGTGAAATGGGAAAAGTTGCCAATTTCAAATCTTTTCATTTGTATCCCCTTACTACTTCTGTTTTGATGGTGTGGAAAGAGGAAAATAGGCACTACTTGGTTTCAGTGAAAAAATAAATGAAAGAAAGAAGGGAAGATAAAATGTTTAACCGGCTGTTTCAGTTGAAATGAAAATCATTGTCAATTACAAATCTTTTCATTTGTACCCCCTTACTTCTTAAAATAACAACCAGCATTCATATTTATGATTGTCATTGTAACATTTTGTTAAGGTTGTTAAGCTCAATTATTTGATGATGCATTAGTGGAATTTATAGGGATATTTTATTGTCGCAAAACTCATCATGAACTTATTCAATCATTAGCTGAAGAATTAAGATTCATCAACAAATTTAAATAGAAAAGCCGTAAAATTTTTACAGTTAATTCTAGTTATACATTAAACTCTGAGTAGTGTCCTCCTCTTGGTTTTTATAGTCAACTATTTTCAACCATTTTACCCTCCTCCCATATTGGCTAACTAAAGTAAGGACACTCAATCCGGATTGACGAAAATTTAATATATTTATTTTTTATTTCCTCATTGTTTTGTGTTGAACATGCATGGGTAAACTTTCTTGTATGGGAAATAAGAAGGCAATTAAAAACAAATAAAATGAAGTTGTTGTAGAATAATTATATTTTCTAGTTGGCTCCATAAAATTATCTTTTTCTTTTTTTTTTTTTTTACTTTTTCTTAAATTGTCCTCCTCAGCAAGTTCCAATTGTCATCAGTCTGTCATCGTTGTCTTAACAAACGAATACTTACCAACATTTTTTTTTTCTCTTTTTCTCGCACGCACACACACATATGCACAGAATACACAATTGCTTTACAAACATAAAGAACTAATTAGAAGCAGACATTGGTGGGGCTGGATGAGAGAATAAGCAGCATTTGGGAGGGAGGAATATGAAAAATTAAACAAATGTGGTGGGTGATGTAAGGGCGGAGCTAATGAAAAATAAGGAAGCAATGGACGTGTGTGTGTTGAAGTGGGGGGGGGCGATGTTTTGTTACCAAATACTTGTTTTCTTGCCAGAGTGTTTGCCACGTGTGTTTTAAAAGAGAAGTCCGAGGTGATCAATGAATAATTACTGCTAACGAGGAAGACGATCATCGGCAATCAGTGAGAAATCGATTGCGTTTTGCAGGAAGGAAGTGGATAATTTGAAATTGTGTGCTGAGAATGAAAGCTTTATGATGGGAATTAGTTTGAGATTGATGCTTGTTAGAATATTTACCCATTACATGATTAAATTTTATATATATATATATATATATATATATATATATATATATATATGGTAACAACCTTTCTTTTATACATGTTTCATTGAAATTGACAGACAAGGAAAATTGAATAAGTTTTTCTAATTATCTTAGAATTTTTCTTTTGGTAGGTGCTAAGAGAGTGGAACTGTAATGATTATTGTCTTGAGCGCTTTTAGCCAATGCATTAGCCATTTTCAAGGGATTAATTGTTAATGTTTTTAATGTTTGTGTTCAAAGTTGTATTTGAAATTTGTAGAAATTATAAGTTATGTGAGAAGAAACATGGTTGTGATTCCATGAAAATTTCTATTATGGCAGTAGGAAAGTGACTTAAGCCAGGATGCCAGGTTGAGTCCAGTAACATTGCAGATTCTGTTTTTGAATTTTATCTAGAATCTCTAAGCACATAGCAGAAACACTAGACCAGATGTGACAGCAATATTCAATGCATGGATGAATGGTAGACTTATAAATGTGTAAGATAGATCCTGGTGTGAAAAATTAACTCGTACGACACAGTGAACCAACTTTCCTAGCTGCAGACCTAGCAATTGAACATACTGAATATAGCAATTGAATATCCAATTTATTTCTATTACAACAGGTTCAAAAGATATGAATACAACAGTTATACGGTACTAATGGTTTGAATAAAGTTTTTAATGTTCTATCAATTGATAGTTTTGAATGAGAGAGAAGAAAAATAGAAGTGTAGTTACTTGGCAACAGAGTCTGTTGTCTAAATTCCATAACGATAACAACTTCTTGCACTTCCCGACAGTGGAACTCCCTTCCTCTTTCTTGCTTCCCTGATAGCTATAATCTTTGAATATTCAAATATGATGTCAATCGACATCTTCTGATGCCTTAATCTTGATCCCTGTCCTTCTCTATATCCTTTCCTCAAACACCCCTCTTTAATCTTGCTTTCACTCTCCATAACCCCTCCCTCTTTACTCTTACTTTCACTTTCTGTAACCCCTTGCATGTTAGTGGCACTCCCACCTTGATTTTCCATTGTGTGTGTCGAGTAATGCTTATCAATATAGAAAGTGAAATCAACATGCAGAGTTCAAATTCTGCTTTTTGTTCACTTTGCGCTATTACTCTTGGAAAAGTTGAAAAGCCACCATCTCTGAGCTAAAGGGCAGACTGGGATCTCTTGCTTTGGCAACTAGTCGAGGAGAAGGAAAACTTTTTATTTAAAGCCAAATTGAAAAGGGATATATGCTATCTTGCCCTAGACACACCCACTGCTGCTACATTGGCACTATAAGTTGTAGCCCTAAGGCAGTTGTTCTCAACCTTTTTTTACCTATGGATCACTTTTCTTCTTAATTTTTTTTGGTGGACCCATAACCATTTGATAAAAAAAAAAAAAGCTAATTGTATTTTTTACAAATTGATAGGTTTAGGAATTGTATTATAGAAATAGTAAATGTATATGCTTTATTTTGAAGTAAAACTAATTTAATGAAAATAAACGTATTTAACAACTAATTTCTGTGGAACATTTATGTACACTAGTAAAATAACTCATAATAAGCCATTTTAAAAGTTGTGAGTAATTGATAAATTTAAAAAAGTGCAGATTTATTCAATGAAATCCTTATGATTGATGCTGTTGAAGAGGTTAATGCTATTAATTCTTCCTTTATATATAATCTTTACACAATTTATATATTAATTTTATTATTTTACTTTTTTTAATATTTTATATTAATATTTTATTAATATTTAAAATTGATATTATTATTTATTAAATTTATATAATAAATTATAATCTTTATATAATTTTTTTTTATATATATATATATATATATATATATACACACACAAAAAGGAATAATATATATATATATATATATATATATATATATATATATCTCTGTCTATATTTCTGAGATGAGGTATTTACATTATTCGGACTTTTGTCCTCAAGGACATATGGCACAGTGGATAAAGGCATTCGTTAGATCCAGTGACAGGACCCAAAGAGTGTGAGTTCAATACACGGTTAAGGCAGTGGAGAACTTTCAGAGTGGAATTAACAGGAGATAACTGATAACTGACATCCATTAAAACATGGCACATGGAACTAGAACAGTCTACCCCAGTGAGCAAAATAAAGGGTTCAGTTCGACATTCCAACCACCTGAAGAAGGCCAGCGTGTACAACGGCTGAAACGTAATAAATATAGAGACAAAGATGAGGACAATAGTCTGAATAATGTAAATAATAAATATTTCCTTTCTTTGTATATCCTTCCCAGTTTTTATTCAACTTTCCCAATCAAAGCTTCCGGTAGAGTAAAATGGATGCTAATTTACATTACTTGATCCCATTTTCTGCTAGTTTTACAGTTGTTCTTTCTACTTTTAGTATTTTAATAGATTACGGTAGAAATTCCAATTCTTAGTTGTAACAACCTTTCTGAAGTAAAATTGTTCTATGGACGACTAGAATATTACTGCGGACCCCCAGCTTGCTTCTTTTTTTTTTTTTTTTTTGTGGACAACCAGTAACGTTACATGGACCCCAGTTGAGAACTCCTGCCCTAAGAGTGAGGGAACTCAGCATTGGGTCAGAACAAATTAGTTTTTGTCCATCAGTTGTTCTGTCGTCATGAGGAGCTATGCTCAGAGAGTCTTCTTTTTATTGTCACTTCATAAGTTATTTAAACACTGTACTCAGTGTCATGTTGCAAAATGGTGGTTTGTGAAAGATAATGAAAATAAGTTGCTTTTTTTTCCTATTTAATTAACATTAAATATTCTCTTTGTCTCTCTGCCATGTATCTTCAGTGTTAACTCAGCTGACACCTCCCTAGGATTGAACTCGCTATCCTTGACTAACAAATTAAACTCCTACTCTTCAGTCTAATGGATGTGTTTTGAGTAGTGGCAGTAGCTTATTGCCCTTTCTGACAAAGTGGATCTAACCATTAAGCAGTATTTAACCGTTTTGAAATTTCTCCTCAGGGAACATTTTTCTGTACTTGAGCAAGATCCTGTTTTAATATCTGGTAGCAGAGCGTAGTTCATAAAAAAAAAAAGAAGACAAATGGCTACAAATATTAAGTTTTTAGCCCCACAAATACTTATCCCAGAAAAGTACCATGCTTGGAACAAAAAGAAATAAAGTTCTGGAAAATGGCAACAAATATAGATATAAGGAAAAGAGCTCTGTGTTTTTGAGTCTAAATGGTAAAAGCCAGAGAAGCGATGCTGGAAAAGGATCCTGATAAATTAACACAAAGTTATTGTATGAAAAGTTGGACTCTTAGTTCAAAATTGATACTAATCAAGCGGCTCTGATGGCATATGGAAATCTTGAAAAATATATTAAACAACAAAATAACGCCATCACTGGTTTCATTATAGAATTTGATCATACGGTTCACTTGATAGAAAAATATTAGATCTTACATGAGTGACAATGCAAAAACTCATGAATTCAGTAGAAGTCAGAAGCCCAAAAACACTGGACAGCCATCAAAAACATCTGTGAAGGCAGTTATTGTAATTTTAACAAGAATAGGGCAAGAGATAATGTGTAAAGTGGCATCAGACAATGATCCTTGTTAGAAGAAAATGAAAGTTATCAGTCATGCCAGAAAAGCTACTGGTAAAAACAAAAATATTTTAAATGTATGTGTTGAGGGAGAAGACATGTTTTGGCTTGATTTGGGGATAAATGTGATAGAATGAAAAGACTTTCTTTAGTATAAAAAAGAAAATTTACAGGAAGACTCTTGTGAAAGTGACCTTCTTGAAAAGGAATTTTCAGACGACAAGGAAATTAGCTTAGTTCCAACAGTCAATATTGTAGAATATGCTTAAGCTAAAAAAAAAAAAAAAGAAAAGGAATGACATAACTGGGCTGAAAACAAAGTGTATTCAGTTGTATCAAACTCAGGTCAAAATACAATAAAATAGATTTGTACCAAAAAAAACAGACGTTTCAAAAGGAATCCAAGATGAAGACTTAGGATATATTAAAAGTGATTCGCTAACTTACTCAAAAAAGAGCCTACGAATTATCCTGGCCATTATTGTGACTTTGAGATGGATATGTCATTCTATGGATATCAAGAAGGCATTTTTGCAAGGGAAGCAGTTTGAAAGGATTGTCTGAACTTCCTGAATGTCATATATGGAAGTTGAATGAATACATATTGTTGTGTAGGAAACCTACCACCCCTCTTGAAGATGAACTTGTCTACAAACAAAGACGTTAAATAGTGGCATGTCAAAAGACAGAGAGAGTCGGAGAAGTTTTTGGCTGAGCTAGTTATAGACTACTCATGCGATTTCTGTACCTACTTACCAACCGAATAAACCCCTTTTTATTGTTACGTGTTATTTGGCGTTTATCTTTACTAACCCCAAATCAACATCATAACACATATATAGACTAAATGTTGTTTCTTGAGAATGTTATTTAATGGAGAAGAGCTAACGAAACTGGGAAACTGTCCATCTAAGTACGACCAAGCTGTCTTTACATAGTACTAGGATAAAGATAAGATTAATGGAATCCTATCAATTCATGTGGATGACTTCTTTTGGGCAGCCACAGAAAAATTTGAAGAAAATGTGATAAAGAAGATCAAGCAATTGTTTATGGTCAGATCCGAAGAAACTTCAAGTTTCAAATATCTTGCTCTTGAGATTTGTCAGCAAAAGGAGTCTATGATAATAATTAATCAAAATGTGTTTGTCAAATCAATCCCTATCTTACCTACAAAGACCAAAATTAATACAAACTCAGTTTCGTCATGCTCAATAGGGAAGCTAAATTGTCTAGTTACACAGACACAGCCTGATTTAAGTTACAAGATAAGTGATGTGACATCATCTTTAAAAGTTAGAAAGGTATATATCGCTGGTAAATAAATCAGCTAAAAAAGCTAAGAAAATCCCCTTCAGACTATTAATACCCAACTTAGACAATCTTGCAAGAATAAAACTGGTAGCATATAGTGATGTAGGATTTGCTGGACTTAACAATGGAGGATCTCAAGTAGGAAATGTTGTCTTTATTGTGGGTGACAATGAGAGTTATGTTCTTCTTGACAATTTCAGAGTCAAGGGTGTTGTGAAAAGCATGCAGGCAGCAGAGACACTTGCTATGGTTGATAATATGGAAGCCTGCACTTTTTATAGAAAATATCTTCTAGAACTTTTATGTATTGAAGACGAGCTGGAAAAATCTTCCAATAATATGTAAAACTGACAATGCAGGCCTATATGAGCCTCTGCTCTTTCATTTATTTAAATATTGGATAAAAGGCTAAGAATAAATACATAAATTTAAATGAATTTCCAGCTCAAGCGAAGTTGCAGATTCCTTAAGAGAGGTGTCTCCTCTAACAAGATTCTAGATAATGTGAGTCTAGAATCTCTCTTTGTTAAAAATTAGAAAAAATTGTACATTAAAATGTATGATAAATAAGCTACCACAAAAGTGAAAAGGGAAGAGCTGTTAACAATGTAGATTCCTACCCAGGATTGAACTCACCATTCTTAGCTAACAACTCAAACTCCTACTCCTCAGCTTAATAGTGGCAGTAACTTATTTCCCTTTCAGACAAAGTGGATTTAACCATTAGGCAGTATTTAAACTTTTGGAAATTTCTCCTCAGGGAATATTTTTCTGTCGTTTGGTGAAGTGCTCTCCCTGTTTTAACATTCAGGACAGAGGAAATAATAGCTCACCACAGCTTCTTTTCTTCCTTTGATGTTTTTTTTTTATCATTGCTCTCAGGAATTATTTACACTATTTACATCTTTTAGACTGTTTGCCTCATCTATATTGCCATATTCATAACGTTTCGGCCCTTGTATGCTCCAGCCTTCTTCAGGTGATATATGTCAGAATTTTGAACCGAACCCTTTATTTATTCCACATTTTTGAGCTTAACAACTTAAAAATATTGCAATAACAATCATAAATATGAATGCTGGTCATTATTTTAAGACGTAAGGGGGTACAAATGAAAAGATTTAAAATTGACAATGTTTTTTATCTCAGCTGAAACTGCTGGTTAAACACTTTCATCTTCCCTTCTTCATTTAGTTTCTCACTGAAACCAAGTAGTGTCTATTCTTTTCTTTTCACGCCATCTAAACGGAATAGTCTGTTATTTATGAGGTATTGGCAGGAGATGTTAAACAATTTTATCTTCACTTATTTCTTTTGTTTCTAACAAAATCCCTGTCTTATGAACATTTTCTCTCAATAATAATTTACAAATATTCAGCAGAAGATATTATTTTATTTAATTTATGGTAATTGGATTTTTGGTGATTACCTTACTTGGTTTCTGTCATTCAATACTGTATGTCTGAAAAACATATCACGGTTGTCACCACATCTCTGGCTTCCATGGCCCACGCATGTAAATTCCTCTTTGGAGGGATTTTCAACGCAGACTTATCATTTCTCAGTTGCATCTCTGTCCTTGGACAGAGTGCGCTCAGAGGCACCGATCCCTCCTATTGCACAAAAGGGAGGGATCGGTGCTCACATTGAGGCCAGCGTAACCGACGGTTGCAGGGGCCGAGGGGAATTTTTGACCCTGCCCGGGTGCACGTGCTCGGGTTCCCACATTAATCCGACCTTGTGTCACATCTCATTCTTATGGGGGAATGAGTAAACACCACATCTCTGGCCTATAACTGAGATCAAAGTGTAGTATCTGTTCCCCTTCTATCTTCCCTTTCTTTCACAGAAGCCAAGTAATTTATTTTCCCCTCTTTCCATGGAATCAAAATGCTGAATTGTCCATTATTTACGCAGTATTGGCAGGGCATAATGGTCATGCAAACTAACAAAGGGAGGAACAAGCACAATTATAATAGGAAAATAATTGTTGAATTTCTTTCAGCCATTTAACCAAAAACACCAATGTTAATTTTAAATCTTATTTTTCCAGTCTTTATAGAATTTTGCACAGTGTAGAAATGAGATATATTTGTTGAAAAAATTTTTTTTAACATTGAAACAAGATGTACAGCTTTGTGGTGGATATGTACATGTTCTAATTTCATCCTCTGAGAGACTTTGTCAAGACAAATTCAAGAATCTTATAGAAAAGCAAAAAATTTAGTTTTTAAAAAATGTTCATAAATATTCATTAGGGTAGCTGGAAAGTTTAAATAACTTGAAAATTTATTTTAAATTAAAAAAAATTTGAAAAACTAACAACATTTTTGCTCTTATTTACATCATTTGGAATGTTGTCTTCATCTTTATTGTCATATTCATGACGTTTCAGCCATTGTATACTCCGGCCTTCTTCAGGTGATTGGAATTTCAAACTGAACCTTCAAGGGTATATGGCCCAGTGGATAAAAGCCTTGGTTGGCTCCAGTGACTTGACCCAAAGAGTTGTGAGTTCAATACCTGGCTATGGCAGTGATGAACAAAAAGTTGGAGAGTTGAGTTAAAGGGAGATAACTGAGACAACCAGAGGAGGCATGGCATGTGGAATTAAAACAATCTACCTTGGTGGATGAAATAAAGGGTTCAGTTCGAAATTCCAGTCACCTGAAGAAGGCTGTGGTGTTCAATGGCTGAAACATTGTGGATCTGGCAATAAAGATGAGGACAACAGTCCGAACAATGTAAATAATTACAATACCTCATCTCAGAAATACAGACAGATTTTTGCTACTCTTGCCTATAAATACTTGTTACAAAATAAAATTCTTGTATTTGCCTTGATAAAGTCCTCAGAGGATGAAATGCATCAGCTGAGATAAATATTCCTTTTGTCTTGATTCATATTGTCCTTTTAAAGAAACCGTTTCTCTGAAATTTTACATATACACAGATTATATATATATATATATATATATATATATATAAAACAGACAATGTTTAAAGAATATGATAAATGGAAAACTGTTTCATTGTAACTAGATTATGTGTTTTGACCTTGTTAAGCTTCATCAAATCAAAATGAAAGAAAGAAATCTGTGTTTGTGTGTATGCTTAAATAATAAATCATTAATACTTTTTCTGCTAAGCTGGTGTTTCTTGAGATGAAAGAAAAAAACAAAATTGTGTGACTTTTGTATAAAAGCCATTATTCTGTATCTTTACAATTCTCTTGTTCTTGTTGAAGTTTATTTATACCTTCTCCCCATTGAATTATGGGTAAATTCTCATCCTATTTTCAGAATAGCTCGAAAGCAAAAGATTTATGCATTCTTTTCTGAAATTAATTTAAGGCAAATACTTATCCAAATTTTTGAAATGGGTTAAAAATAAAAGATTTATACATTCTTAGGTATGTCTTTGTGTTTTCCGTGTTGACAATATATGTATAAAATAGGATATATTCTTTTGTTTGGTTCTGATGAAGCCTAACTAGGTTGAAACACACAATCGAGTTTCAATGAAACAGTTTTCCATTTGTTATATTCATTTACAATATTTTTCAGCCTTACAAGACACTGCGGCTTGGTAGATGCACTCTAATATTGCAAAGAAATTTCTAAGAAAAAAAAGTCATTCTCATACAACAACATATTCACCATGTGTCCCTCACATACTGGTGCCACATACTGTTTACATTAATCACTCGTCTGATTTTATTTGTATAGCAATGACATACTAGTCAAGAAAAGAAAGGCTACTGCCACTGCTAGTAAACAGAGCATGTTTAAGTTCGTGGCTCAGCTCCAGGAAGGTTTATAGTCCTGGAAATATTTGTAACCGCTAAGTACTGAGGTTACATCATATAAAAGACTGATTTAGATAGATAGTAAACATTATAGTGTAATGGCTCAGCATACAAATCCACGTCCCTTTCAGTCAAGCCAATTAGGTGACTGTCCAAGCTTACTTGAGTCTGAGTGTTGCCTTACATTCATCTTGGAAGATGCACATGTATTTTTCAGAAAAAAAAAGAAGTTCATCTTGTAAGCCAGAAAATATGGTGTATGTATATCTGTGTATGTGTTGCTATATATATATATATAATTGAATAGATAGGTTGGCTAATAAAACAAAGACAAATGAAATTGTACCAATGTGATCAGTATGAAAACATTTATTAATTATTAAATACATGATGGAATATATATATATATATATATATATATATATATATGTTAAGAAATGGACAAGGTCCGACAATTTATTTATTAAAGACATTTTTATGTTTAACGTTGTTATTTATAGATACAAAGTATTTTGGCAAATGTCTCTGAAATTTTCATAGAAAATATTAAATAACGTTTAGGATGCAGGTGAATGTCAAAGAACGAATATTTCATATGAAAATTTCCGACATTCAGGATGGTAAATGTTATTTAATACTGTTTATCATAAACAGAGCATTTGCTTAAATACTTGTATCTATAAATAACAACGTTAAACATAAAATGTCTTTATTAAATATATATATATATATATATATATATATATATATAATATCACATAAATATATCTGTTGAGCAGTTGTGGATGTGTGATTATTTTTGAATAGTGATCCAATCTTGCAAATAAAAATATCTAGAATTGCCATAAAACTCAAGCCAATTAAATGTTTAACATTTTTGCTTGTTAGAAGAGGCAAGATTCGATTCTTTGTAGCCATTGCTAGCATCAGTCGTGTCTTTTCCTACTGCAATAAAAGTGCCACTGTGTCATAGGGAGGGGCTTCCTTTCAGATTTCTCCAAGAACCCTTTACTTTCCATTGCCTTTCCTCTTGCACTTCTGATGTTCCGTACCAAATTTGATTGTTGCCGACCAGTCCTTGGCTTTTCTTGGCATTTTGAATGCTGATGAGGAGGAGAATGTACAAGTTGGAGTGGATGCAAATTCAGTCCTGACAAATTTAAAATTGCCACTCAATGTCATCTTGGCAGGCTGTCAACTTTTTCCTACCCTCTCTCCCAACAGGTTCATCTTTCTTTTTTTTTTTCGACCTGCTGTTGTCTTCTCTTCTTTTCAGCAGAACTCCTCCTCTTCCAATCTAATTTCCTTTCTCTCTTGCAATTGGTGACAGCCATTTTTTTTTAAGGGGGTGGGGAGGTCATTCTCTTTTTGGTCTGTTTTTGTTCCTTTCAGCATTTCCTGTTACCTCTGCACGCTTCAGGATTTTTATGGCTTTTCTCGTCTTTTCCCAGTCTTATTTGAGCTTCTCCTTCCTTTACACTCGCCATGGTTTTTACCTTTCTTCCTTTCACTCTGAGTTTTCACTTTTCACACTGTGGAGTTTTTCTCTTCAACTTATTTTTTGTTTGAATTTTTTTTTTCACCCACCCACATTCATTGTTTTGTCTTTGTTCTTCCTCCACCTCTCTCATTTCCTGTTTTTTTTTCCTTTCCTTCAGTTTTTTTCCTTTTTCCTCTATATCTCTCTGTTTTTTTCCATCCTCTCCTTGCCTCTCTCTTTCTCTCTCTCTCTACATTTTTCCTCCCTTCTCTCCCCAACATACTTTTTTCTTCACCCTCACTTTTTGGTTGTTTTTATCCTTCTCCCACTCTCCCTCTTTCTTTGGGAATTTCCTCCCACTCTCCCTCTTTCTTTGGGAATTTCCTCCCACTCTCCCTCTTTCTTTGGGAATTTCCTCCCACTCTCCCTCTTTCTTTGGGAATTTCCTCCCACTCTCCCTCTTTCTTTGGGAATTTCCTCCCTCTATCTCTTTCTTCAGAGTTTTTTTTTCTCTCCACTCTCCCTCACACTTAAGGATTTTTTATTTTACCATTCCCTCTCATTGTGTTTTTTCCTTTTCTATCTCCTCACTCGTCCCCTCCCCCAACCCATTAATCTACAACATTTCAGGCAATTGTATCTTCCTTTCATTATCCTTATGCCATTGTTGATTTTAATATTTTTTACTTTTTTTTTTTTTGAGTCATCATTGGTATTGATTTGTTTGTTTGTTTTCTTTAACCTGAATTATGTCGGCTTGATTATCCAATTCTTGTCTGACTGTCGGGTTTGGAATTGTGTGCTTATGTCTCTTTCAAAACTGTTGCCCTGAATATTCTTTCCCTTTACTATTTCTTCTACCACCCACATGCTCCCTACCCTGTCTTTCAATTTGTCGTTTGACCTTGACACTTAAATAAGTAAACATTCCAGCCTTTTGCATGTCATTGAAATAAAAACTTTGTACACTAATTGGCCTATGGTGAAATGAAATTGGTAAAAATGCCCACCAAACAGAATTGATAAAGTTTGCAATAAGCAATCATAAGAGAAAGAAAAGAAGGCAAAAATAATATTAAGCAAACAATATATGCAAGACAAAAGTAGGCAAAGCAAGAGTAATACTTTTTGTAGACTAATTGGCCTATGGTGAAATGGAATTGGCAGAATTGACCACCAAACAGAATTGTCAAAGTTTATGAGACAACAAAGTGGCCTATCTTATTGATTATTGGCTAAGAAGAAATCCCAGCATGCATCTGTATATCTTGTTTATAAATTTGGGGAGGGGGATGTTTTTTGAGGTCATTTCCCAATTTCTAGCTGCCCACCTCTTCAATTGTTTCTCTTGTCTTATGCACTGATTGAACCCTACACTCTAAATGACTTAGGATTAGTTATCTTTTGATAAAATTATTTTTTATAATGTAACTGAATTTCATTTATGACTGGCTCTCATTTGGAGGACTGTTCATTTTCTTTGGTAGGAATTAGCTATACACTAGTGGTTAGACTTGCAAACTGTTGCTAGTTAATGACCTTTAACCTCTATTTTTTGACTCTGCTTTACTTTCACATTATACATCACTGTTCAGCAGGTTCAGTTTTGTTGCTATACTTATAATGTTTCAACTATTATTCTCTCTGGCCTTCAATATACAGTAAGTTTTGGAATTTTAAAACCAAAATCCATGATGGCAGACTGTTTTTATTCTGTTTAAGGGAGATAACTCCTATCAACGTATTCTGCTTAGGTGGAGATATGTCAAATCAGTTAATAATTCCTAGTCTTATTCACCTTTGTGTCACTTATCTGTTTCTTCCACCAAACCAGATTATGTGACTTTTCAGCATTACAAGGCTTGGGGATTGAACTCCCAACTGCCAGAGAACCAGATAAATTTTAGCCAATGCTTTCATCCACTTCAACAATCTAATGTTAAAATTCTATATCTAAAAACCTAATGTCTGTAGCCAGGTGGTGGAATTCTTTTTAAGTGTCCTTTCTCTCTTGATCAGAGGCTTGCAAATGGTATCTCTATGCTAGGTCTACTGAGGGTGTTGTGAGTGCTGTTTCTTTTAGTTGTCTTATCCTCCACTGTCTTTTCTTGACTTCATTCCATCCTTTTCCCTCTCCATATAGGATCAGCTATGCTTATGGACTTAGCTGAATGAGGAGCTGTACATTTTTCAAAAGGGCAAATAGAACATTGCTGAGATATGAGCCTCTCTGGGGTCAAGTGGTTCAAAATGGTGGCAGTGGGGTTCTCCTATAAAGGGGGACATGGGTTGAACCCTGCTGCATAGCCCATTGTTTTATTAAGTTCTCTCATGTGTCATAGATATAATACACACTTTAAAAAAAAAGAAACACAAAAAACGATGTCTATTTCAAAGATGAGTATCCACTAAAAAAAATCATGTTTGAAGAATATATATATATATATATATATATATATATATATATATATATATATACAAATATAGATAACTATACTTGTTTTGAAAAACCTCGAATTTTTGATATGCCAATAATCAAATCAATCTCGAGGGAAAAAATGGTTTTTAAAAAAGAAAGAGCTACAAAACATGAAAGTCTGTCAAAAAAAAAATCGCACAGATGCAGGTTTGAAGCCCAAAAAGAAAAACCCCGATAATTTAATAAACAACTAACTAACAAAAGAGCTCAATACAGCTGTAGAGAGCAGACCTAGATACACCTAGTGAGCCAGACAAACCTACCTAGGTTTCACCTAAACGGATCGTCAGCCAAATTTTCCTGACGATCCGTTTAGGTGAGACCTAGGTAGGTTTGTCTGGCTCACTAGGTGTATCTATCTATATATATATATATATATATATATAAAAACACATTCCTGTCCACCTTCATAAAACAGGAAAATACTTGTTGACAACACCAATATACTCCACCATGAAAATAATAAACAAAATCTTCAAATTCTTGTGGCCCTCTATATCAAAAGCAACCAACCAACACTGAACAAAATTTATTACAAGTATAGTAGCAGTGTTTTAAAATGTTTTTAAGTTGACTAACATTTAACACGATTTTGAAAATTACCAAGTTGCAATTTTACCATCTCTGGTTATCACCCTCAGATTTGGAACGCATGTTTACAAAACATCGTAACCACAACGGTTAATTTAAAAATAATTATAGCAGAGCACGTTCACAAAATCACTATCACAACGATTACAATTAAATTGTTTGTTTTCACAATTGACCCTCTGAGGATCATCTTGCAGGAGATCGAAAGTACTTGGGTTAACAAAAAATATGTTGAATTTCAACTTGATATCAAGAAGATAATTAGAGAACTAAAAAGGATTATTATAAAAATAAATGGACATATTAAAAATAAATGGACATGTCTATATTATTTAATGAAACATGCTCGAATGATGATATGCTGCCTAAATATACATTCATATATATGCAGTGGAATAAGCATGTATAAACAAAGAATTAAGTGAATCTTCAAATTCAGATCTCAATTTAAAATTCTAGTTGTCAACCTCAGAACAAAAAAAGGCAGGAAGTTAGTTACTACTGTCACCACTTGTAAACAAGTCAGTGGAATGATGAATCTATCGCTAAACTTTTTTTCTTTGTAATTTTGTATACTCAAATAAAATTGCGAAAGATGTGAGTAATTAATTGTGAGAATTTCAGTTTTGTTTGCATAACAAATAATCAAACAAACACCCTGGTCAAAGGTTTACCAAAAGACTAGTTAGTGAACCAGAATTGATCATATTTATAATAAAATAGTAGGCTCCAGATGAATCTAAATTTTAGATTTATTAAATATCAATCTTATTGGCTAATATATATTTTCTTGATTTTTTTTTTTTTTTTTTTTTTTTTTTTTTGGTAATATTTCTTTTCATGAAGAAAATATTGTTGATCATATTCTGAAATTGAGTCTCTCCAAAAATTTCATTCTAAGATATTTTACCATCTGCTAATTCAAAGAATAATGCATATCTCATACAACATCAATAAATATATATATATGAATGTAAATATTCAAATATCTGGAGCCTGTCAGTGTACAAAAAATTGAGTTACTTTTGGTGTGATAAGTTTTCAATGACTGTACTTAAATTTATTAGCATTTTTCTGCAATTCTGAAATGGGGCCACACACACACACACACACACACACACACACACACACACACTAGCTTAAAAGCTGCCTAAGAAGGCAGCATTTAAGCTAGCTCCTGTAGAGGGCTCTTGATTGGGCTTTCATCACAATCGATAGAGAGAAGATGTGATAGGCAACAATAAACTACAGAAAAACTCAAAATTGATTACTGCATTTAAATATTGCATTAATATTTAAACTTACCTTTTAAAAATTCACCAATAATTCTTCTGCCACCACTTAATTTAAAGACAATTTGATGTACATAGGTCCTTACTTTTTTATACAAACAATTATTCTTATTTCATGGGTGACTTTTGCTGGACTTTGCAATTAATTTTGATTATTCCCAAATTCATTTCCAAGTTATAAAAATTATCGTACAAAAAAATTTGTTGCAAAAAATCATGTAAAAAAAAAAAAAAAAAAAATTTGTCGAAAACATCACAGTAATGAAAACTTGGGAATCCAAAATTTCAGGATTGTGGGTCCAAGTCTGGATCTGGCCCAGAATGCATTTAATTTTCTCACAGAGTTGGCTTGATTGCAAAATGGTAGGATATGTTGGGCTATGGCTTCTAGGAGTAAAGTTGAAAAAGTGTGACACGCTGACATTCACATTTATTATATAATATATTTTTACAGTGAGGTTCAGCCTGTTCAAGGCCCAGGAGCCTCTTGAGGTAGAGGATTATCTTAAGAGGTAGTTTGTGCAGATAGAAGGGAAAGGTAACTGTTAACTCTAGACTTGAATAGGTTAAAATTGTAGTGATCGGTGGGGAAACATCCTCTTGGGAGTCGGTTCCACAGTGCAGCGGTTTGTGGGAATAAGCTGTTCGAGTGGAACTGACTTCTTCCTGATGAAATATGGAGGGAATGTGAATGGTTTGTTATGATGTTAGTGGCATGATGTCTAACCATCATGGCAGAACCAAGTAATGTAATTCATCCAAGCACTTTCCATGAAAGCAGAATGATAAAGCAGTCAGAGGCTTGCTACATCCTGCTTGTAAAAAAAAAAAGGTTGTGGGGGGGGAAAATAATTTGTCACTCACAAGGACTCATATATATATATATATATATATATATATATATATATATATATATATATATATATATATATATATATAAATAAAAAAACAGACCACTTTAATAAGTTGTAATAAATTTTGCTCTGGATTTTATCCTCCTTAGGTTTACCCATACGGATTACCTAATTTTTCAAAAACTAATATATATATATACACACACACACACACACACATATATACTATCTATTTAATTATTTAATTATATATGCAAGCTCTGTCTATGACGATCAGAACTTGGTGTTTTAGCTTTGTTAACATTTATATGGTTTGTCTATATATCTGAGATGAGGTATGATGTACACTATTTACATTATTCGGACTATTGTCCTCATCTTTGTTGTCATATTGATCACAACGTTTCGGCCCTTCAGCATCGATCTATATTTCCGAGATGAGGTATTATGTACACTATTGACATTATTTGGACTATTGTCATCTTTGCCGCCATATTTATTAAAACGTTTTGGCCATTGTACACTCTGACCTTCTTCAGGTGATTGGAATGTCGAACTGAACCCTTTATTTTGCTGAATGTGGCAGACCATGTTTTGTGCCATGTTTTAATGGATGTCAGTTATCTCCTGTTAATTCCCCTCTCCAAGTTCTCCACTGTCTTAACCGGGTACTGAACTCACACTCTTTGGGTCCTGTCACTGCATCTAACACCTTTAGCCACTGTGCCATGTGTCCTTGAGGACATCTGTGTATGAATTTCTGAAGAAGGCCGGAGCGTACAACAGCCAAAACGTAACAAATATGGCGACAAAGATGAGGACAATAATCAGAATAATGTAAATAGTGTACCTCTATGGTTGTATGATTGTAAATATGTAAACTGTATTTCCAAATGGATGCAGTTTTATCTATCCGTGTAGGTTTCCTTTTGTTTTCATCTCAAGTAAGGCAATAATGCCACTCAGGTGCAAGCAGTTACAGGGAGTAAAAGAGAGTAAGAAGGCTTTAGTAGAGAGGATTGAGGAGAGGACAAAAATACAAACAGGTTTCAAGATGACAGAAGATGGTGATTGACATTGCCTTTACATGTTTGAAGATTGTAACACAAAATCAAAAGGGAGTTCCACAGAAACGGTTTGTGCAGGAATGACGGTTAGCTCAGCAGTAAAACAGTGAGACCTAGTTGCCAATCTCATAGCACACTAAAATTCATGTAACTGGGGCACCCTGCTCATCAGAACAGTTGCCAAAAAAATATTTTTAGAAACTGTATCTAGTATCGATTACATTACAAACCGTTTGAATTTTGACAAAAATCTTAATATTTTCAGTTGGATCTCCAGACCAAATATGGCAACAGTATTCAATGCACAGATAAATTGAACGCATTATTCAGTAATAACAGCCAATCAGATTAACCTTGCTAACAATTTTCCCATGCCAAGACACCTTGGATTTTGTAAATGAGTCACAAGAATTTGGCATCGGTAACTGACAGCCTGTTTGGCTTTGAGTTCTATATTGTTTATGTGTCTTCATTCTCAGAAAATACTTTTTGTGCTAATGATTATTGCGTTCTATGTTGTCACTGGCTTCAACTCCTCAGATCCAAGCGCCACTCTATAAATTGTATCAACAAAAGACAATTTTACTTATTCGTTTTATTATACAAGAGGGACAGATGTGGTAGCATTGATTCAAGGAGACAGTAGAAGGAAGAATTTCAGGAGCAACACTTGCAATCTTGTTGGCATAGGATGTTGCCACGTTGGGAGTTTTCACCTGCCTATCAAATTTGGGTGTAGAAAGTATTGATGCTTCAAAATTCCTGTGACCATCTGCCGACTTGCAATTTGGTCTTATATCTAAAATTTAGACAATCCATCAGTTAGAATACCATACTCACTTGGTATTCCGACAAATCATTGACCATCCTGGCCCAGCCTCCACATTCTATAACATTCACTATTGATGAAATTTACTTGAAATGAAAATCCTTAGAATGTTGCACATTTATTTTTGTCTTTGATGTACAAAGAAAAAAAAAAAAAAACTTTATTGGAGGATTGGAATATTAAAATTGATTCATAGTTCATTGGCGTTTATCATCAGCATGACATTTTCTTATTAGAATTTTGAGGTTTTTTTCTTCATCTAATATGAGGAGGGTAGAAAATTTTATTAAAGCTTTAAAAATGGACATTTTAAAAGTATGTAAGGCCTGATCAAAATGTATCGGAAATTATTTTACTCTCGGTTTGCATTAGAAATTATTTTAATACTAGCCATAATATTCCAGCTTCCATAAAGGGCTTCAAATCATTTCTACTGCATTCCTATAGTAAAATCATTTGCAATGAATTTCTATAGATGCTTTTATTAATTGCTATATCACTAGATATGGAATCATTAGAGGAATGAAAGTTTGGATGGATTTGTTTCATAAATCCTAGCCATAATATTCCAGGTTCCATAAAGAGCTAGTATTCAAATCATTTCTAATGCATTCCTATAGTAAAATCATTTGCAATGAATTTCTATAGATGCTTTTATTAATTGCTATATCACTAGATATGGAATCATTAGAGGGAATGAAAGTTTGGATGGATTTGTTTCATAAATCCTAGCCATAATATTCCAGGTTCCATAAAGAGCTAGTATTCAAATCATTTCTAATGCATTCCTATAGTAAAATCATTTGCCATGAATTTCTATAGATGCTTTTAGTATTTGCTATATCACTAGATATGGAATCATTAGAGGGAATGAAAGTTTGGATGAATTTGTTTCATAAATCCTCGCCATAATATTCAAGGTTCCATAAAGAGCTAGTATTCAAATCATTTCTAATGCATTCCTATAGTAAAATCATTTGCCATGAATTTCTATAGATGCTTTTAGTATTTGCTATATCACTAGATATAGAATCCTTAGAGGGAATGAAAGTTTGGATGGATTTGTTTCATAAATCCTAGCTGTAATATCTATAATAAACACCTCATGCATAAAAAAATTGTTTTTCTCTGTAATTGCGTACCAAACCATATCTATCTTTGGTGCTTGGAAATGTAACACACACACACCTTTTAAGAAAGTAGAAAAATAAAGCCTGTTTGATTAAGTGATATTATTCAGTTAAAAGTAAAACGCAGCAAAACAGGTTTGCAACAGATACAAAACTCTAATTGATTTTCTTGATTTATAATTAACCTTTTGAGCTTGACGTTCAATTTTCTTGTGCAACAGATGTGCACCCACCTGTGAAATGCCTACAATCATTCTCTCATTTTGTTTGGCATTGAGATTTAAATTGCATGTAAGGGCTTTCAGGAAACACTCTCTGGGGTTTATGTGGCAATATATTATGCCCTCTGCTTGATCAACCCTTGAACTGTCTTCTCCGCAGGTGATGTATCTGTCTGGTTAGCTTTGAGTCAGTCATTGTTAACTCCCTGAAGAGATCTATGTGGATTCGGTCATACACATCAGCATTTTAGATGTGTGCACAGATAAAAAAAAAAAAAAATCTACACTGTCTTTTCTTTAGTCTCTGTTTTTTTTGTTTTCTTTTTTTTCTTTTTCCAGGTAGGCGTGTAGGTAGGTAGATAGGTTGATGAAGTCGAAAAATCAATTTGTGTGCCAGGTGAGGAGGCTATTGTTAGAAAAATTGTTGGGTTAAGAAACAGCAAAATGATTTGGTAGCATTTTGCTTGTCTGTCTACTAATTTTATTAGTAAAATAAAACCCAAAACCTACCATCTGCCAAAAACTGTAAAACAAAAAAAAAATCCGTGCAAATTGGTTACTCTGTATTTCAACTTGTGGAAATGTGTGTTGTAGGGGTATGTTACACAAAATACTTATTGTGCGTTGGAATTCGTGATAGTACGTGTATGTGTGTTAATGATAGCCCATGTTTTAATGTGTGTGTGTGTGTGAACAATTGTTTCCATGTAGAATATAATAATTTGGTGTATAAAGTGCCAAATGGTGTATCTATGTATTGTAAGCGTTGTATGTAACAAAAAGTGTAGTATGAATTAATGATTGCGTGTGTGGGTGTGTGCGTTACGTGAAGTAATGATGATGATGGGTGTATATATATATATATATATATATATATGATGAGAATGAGTAGAGTACAATTCTAACGTTTATAACATTTAATTTCAAAGAGGGCTCAAATACAAGTATACGCATTGAAACACTACTGCAATTGTGTAGTGATTTTGACATATCCTATAAAATAGTGTGTGTGTATGTATATATATATATATGTTATTGTTGTTCTCTGTTTGACAAAAATCATTTTCGCAATGTATGTAATAATTCATATTCACAGACACGCACACACACACATATATATATATATATATATATACACACACACACACTATTAAAGAAAAAACAAAGCTGTTGGTGGAACCAATGGACAACTTGCCAAATGACATAAATACCCTTAATCAAGAGAAAATATTGAATAATGACTGCAATATATGTGAATATAAATTAAAATCTACATCTGAAACAGTCAAACATGAAAAGAAATTAGCAAGATCTTTCTCCTTGAAAATGGCTAAAAAGTGGCCAAAAGTGCTTGAGACAATGGACAATATGGACAATTTTTGTACTACCTTCCTCTCACCAAATGAAAGAAAAATGTAAGAATGCCAGAAAAACTAAGTAAAAATTTGAACTTTCTTTGTCTATCATCGTCAATGAAATATTTTTATAAGAAAGGTTGCTACCCAAACAGACATTAACTTTATAGATATTGATAATATTAGTGGTTAATATATATATATAAATTCCCAAAAGGATAGAATCCAGGTAGAGCTCAATGTCCAGGACAGAGTAAGAATATAATATAAAAGACTCAAACACTAATATTCTGTGGTTATGATTTATTACATTGGAATTGTAATAACAATCCAATTCATCATTTGTAGGTCTGATGATATGGATCGTGATTATGATTCCAATGTAATAAATTATAAACATGGAATATTAGTGTTTGAGCCTTTTATATTATATATGTGTGTGTATGTGTGTGTTTTTTCCACCATTATTTCTTCTTGTTATAAACATTATTTTTAATGGGTACACTTGCATTTGATTTGCTACATCTGTTTTTCACTTTATTAAATAGTGAAATTAGGGAGGCATGGTGGAGTAATGGATAGTGGCTCAGATTGAGGAATCAGAGGGCCAACTTCGAATTCCAGTCGAATCCATTACATTCACTTACGTGCTAATACCCTTGGGAAAAGGTATCATTCCTCTTCTTCTCCCTCCAGCTATGGGTAAATAGTAGGACAGACTGGGTTCTATCACTATGGATGGCATTTGGTTTACCGCAGGAAGAAATGGCAAGCTACTGTGGGAAAAATAATCTGCCTCGTCAGTCATGTATCAAAAGATACATGATCGCTTAAGCGTGTATCATGCATGGCACATAACTGACTGACTGAAATAGTGAAATTAATACCAACTGGCATAGAGTGAAAAGTGTTAAAAAATTGTTTCCAACAGGAATTGAACCTGAATCCTTTTTTTTTTTTTTTTTCCATCAGCTAGAATTTGTGTCTACCAATTTGGTTTCGGTGATGAGCATGACAGAGCAAGATTGGAATGAGATATTAAACTCGATTCGTTTTTGTAGGATTTCTCAATTTAGGCTGGTCTTTATTAATTACACTGTTTAATAAAATAAAAATTAAAAAAAACAACAAAAAAAAACAGCGATAGCAACTCAAACACATGTCCACACTAATAATAATAGCATTAACATTATGGTTTGTTTTGTTCTACTGATGTACAGTGGGGACACAGACAAAATTTGCTCTTACATGAATTTATAAAAGATGACAAATATAAGAAATATTTGATAGCATCGGAAAAATATTTGAATCAAATTAAAAATTGTTACCTACATAAACACGAATGCCATAAAATATCCATGTGATCTATACACAACCAATGAAAACAAAACATGGAATTTAAAAAATGATATATACACACACTATATTTATAATTTATAAACTTTCCCCTACTCTAAGATCTCCCCAAACCCTCTTTCTATTAATCCTTTTATTTATATATTTTAAAGTTATTTTTAAACCCCTTTTTATCCCCTTTTAATTTTAAATTAATATTTCATTCTTCATATAACCCCAAATTTAATGTCATAAGGTTAATATTTGGGTTTAATTTTATAAAACTTCTTCCACCCTCACCTGGCCACTGTTTTGTGCCTTTCGTCTGACTGAAACATTAAAATGGATAAATTCTGGATTTGTTCTTTGACTGGGAGTTTTTTTGTTTTTTTGAATACAGTCCACATCAGGATTGATAAGACACATGACCTGTATTTTTCATCTGTCGAAATTCCCCATATGAAGTGATTTTGGATTGCATTGTTTATTAATTATTTGCTCTGTAATAATAAATACATTCTCTTTTTGTGAATCAGTTTTAATATTTTATATTACTAGGATCTACTTGGGTTACATACCAATGGATTTGTTACCTTTACTATATATATATATATAATATCCTAGGGAAGGGTATTAATCCTCTTCTTCCTGCAGCTATGGGTAAATAGCAGGCCAGACTGGGTTCTATAGCCTTGGATGGAAAATGATCTAGGAGAATGACAACTCTGAATTCAAAACCTGTGGAGGGTTGTTTGGGGACCTCGTGGTATGTAGTGCACCAGGTCTTTATTTGACCCTTCAAAAAGGGTGGTTGGTTCTGTACAAAACCTTTACCACTATAATTAAATCATATGTGTTGGTGTCTGGGCTGTCATTTCCCAGGAACTGAGCTGCTTGACCCTCATCTGTCGATGCGACGGGAAAGTCCACCACACATATATATATATATATATATTTGTTTTTAAAGTATGCTATATTATGGGAGAAAAATTGTCAATGTCCGAAACTCAGGATCAGTGGAAGAGTAGCTCAACTATAGACGTATGGGAAGGCAGGGTTAGTCCCGGTTTACTGCGTTATTCTAATGGCCATCAAATAAGAGAAATTATAGGTGGGGAAAATAGTTACTTCCTTCAGTATCTGTCTATATTTCTGAGATGAGTTATTATGTACACTATTTACATTATTCAGACTATTTTCATCATCTTTGTCACCATGTTTATCACAACATTTCGGCTATTGTATGCTCTGGCCTTCTTCAGGTGGTTGGAATGTCAAACTGAACCCTTTATTTTGCTCACTAGAGCAATGGATGTCAGTTACCAGTTATCTCCTGTTAATTCCCCTCTCAAAGTTTAAGGCGTTGGAGAACTTTGAGAGGAGAATTAACAGGAGATAACTGACATCCATTAAACATGGCATGTGGAACTAGAACAGTCTACCCCAGTGAGTGAATTAAAGGGTTCAGTTCGACATTCCAACCACCGAAGAAGGCCAGAGCGTACAACGGCTGAAATGTGATAAACATGGTGACAAAGATGAGTACATTAGTCCGAATAATGTAAATAGTGGTTACTTCCTGTTTAATACATTTTGGTAAGAGCTATTTTATATGAGTGTTTGTTATTAATTAGCTAGGTCCTTAATAGATCGGTCATACATTTACGGTATATATTTGTGTTATTTGGTCATGGATCATAAGTTTAGAATTTGCATTAAAGACACTTGGGAATTGTTATGGAGTGATTTTCACAGTGGAGGCTTGTATTTGTACTAAGTTGGTCCTAAAATAGGTTCGACATACAAAACGTTAGGAACTTGATATAATAGGTATAATGCAGAGATCTAGTTGTGGTCACTGATACTTTTAGTATCCAACTAACGGTCGTCCAACACCGACTGACTGACCAATTCACTGAGCGACTCATTACTCTTACTAATTTTACTTATTATAGGTGGGAGAGTCTATTAACTATAGAATAGGTCTGTTCCACTATAACAGGAACTGTGTTTGTAACTATAAGCAGTGTGGTAACTGAATGGCAACAGTCTCTTTCATGCTCACAAGTACAATTGTCAAGCCATATCAGTGGAAGAGTAGCTCAACTTTATTATATATATATATATATATATATATATACACACAGGTAAAATGAGAACAAATGGATTATAATTTTACTGTCCACAACATTTAATTCAAGAGGGCTCAATACAGAGCAGGGCTAAATATTATTTATCTTAGGATATTAAAACAAAAACATGTTACAAATCACTGCACAATTGCAATCACGTCTCAACACTACAAATGTGTCTCCTTGGTCAATGGTAAACTACTGCTGAGTGAATGATTAATTTAATTTCAAAAGAATATTATTTCCTCTTTTTCAAGGGGGAAGAAAAACAAAATTAAAAGTAGGCTTGTGTGTTTTTACTGTGATTAAGCAACCGAATGTGACATACACTAAATTCAAACTCACCCCCCCCAATTTTTTTAATAAATATACCAGCCTTTATATATATATATATATATATATATATATATATATAATGTGTGTGTGTGTGTGTGTGTGTGTATTTAGGCAGCAATTCTTCTTTCATGCACATTTCATTGAATATGACAGACAAGGTGCTTTTATTTAGTTTTTTATACAATTTCTCATGCGATCTAATAATGTATTTCTTTTCAGATGATAAAATATAAAAACAGTCCGAATGTTCTTTTCATCCGAACGCTTTCGGCTATACATTTAGCTATTTTCAAGAATTAAATATTTTAACTGTTAAATAAGAAATAGTTTGTTGCATGTATGTATTTATATAATGCCTTTTTTCAAAGCACCGTCAAGATATTGTGTCCATGTTCAAAGTTAATATTATTAAGAGTTGTTTTTTTTTGTTTTTATTAATTAGCCTTTTTTTTGCATGTAGATGATGCTATTATATTAGTGTTGTCAACAAGTATGTTACGAATAGTGTCCGGTAGGTCTCCATGAATATTTAAATGAGATCTAACTGAGCTATGGTCAGAAAGGTGTAGAGTGAGTCTGCGTGTCAAACATGTTGTAGTGTGGCCTATATAATTATTTACAAATTTTGATTGGTCAGGAATACAATTCCTTAATGGGCATTTATATATATATATATATATATATGGGAAGGCTGGTATATTTATTCATGTATTACTATGGTTTATTATTATTATTATTAATAATAAATTTATTCAATTATCAATTTGTTATGGATGTTTTCATTTATTATTTGCCTTTTATTATTTACTAGAATTTTTTTTTCCAACACACTGATGCATGTTGAAATTCTCATAGTATTTAGTATTGTTGAAATTCTCACTGACAATTTTTTGTCAAGATTTACGAACTCTACATTTCGTCCAACTTTTGCAAACCAATTGATGAAATGTAAAAACTTAAAGAAAAGCCATGCAAAAAAAAAAACCAAAAAACAACAATATTGTATTTTTATTAAATAAGTATTTTTTATTTTAATCATTAAATTCTTTTTAAAATAGTGGGAGTATTTTGTATGTTAAATAATAAAACTTAATTTTTCCCCCAAAATGAATGAAAATTTATTGTACTAAGTTACACAACCTAGTAAAACCAACTGTACTTTGTAGCCCCCTTACCTGTTTGCACATCTCATCAAAATTTGGTTTCAATTGGTCAGGTATGGCTATTTTAGGGGGTGTGATGGTTGGACTAGCAGAAGTCACAGAATTTTCCATAGAGATTAGCTTATTTGTTTTGTCTAAAGTATATTGTATGAACTATTGTTATTTGAGTTATATTTATTTTATATTTTTAAATAATGTTTTATAAGATAGCTTTTTAGTTTTCAAGTTTTAAGTGATATAGTAAGAATTTGTTTTTATGTCTGCATTTTGAGAGGAGTTCTGATCTTTTGTTTAGTAATTTGTATTGGTAAAGGGAACTAATTAAAGCTATTTTCTCCTCTAAGCAAATTTTGCAGGTTTTTTTTTGGGGGGGGGGCTATAGGCTGGTGCTGTCTTATTTTCCATGTTATTATCGTCAACAACTTGGTGTCCTGGGTAAGACGATAAGCTACATCCAACAGCAAGGCCTCTGATCAGGAGGTTTTGAGGGATGTGGAGCTGCCACTTAATTGCTAGTGTTCCTAGCTCCACCCTGACCCGGGGTGGTAACACCTGTTAGGGTCCCAGCTATGGGCAAATAGTTAACCTCCAATATGAAAGTGTAAAGATAGATTTTAATACCAGCAGTACGTTTTTTGGAAAAAAAAAAATCAGCAATATATTTTTGAAGGAAAAATTATTAACAGCAATACATTTTGTATGTGTCTATATTTCTGAGATGAGGTATTATGTACATTATTTACATTATTCCTCAAGGACACATGGCACAGTTGATAAAGGTGTTAGATCCAGTGACAGGACCCAAAGAGTGTAAGTTCAATACCCAGTTAAGGCAGTGGAGAACTTGGAGAGGGGAATTAACAGGAGATAACTTATAACTGACATCCATTAGACATGGCATGTGGAACTAGAACAGTTTACTCCAGTCAGCGAAATAAAGGGTTCAGTTTGACATTCCAACCACTGAAGAAGCCTGGAGCGTACAACAGCCGAAATGTTGTAATAAATATGGCAACAAAGATGAGGACAATAGTCCGAATAATGTAAATAAAGCAATACATTTTCTAAAAAAAAATATTACCAGCAGTAAAAATCTTGTCAGCCTTAAATAACCCATTGAAGTTGATATTCCCCAAACCAAACCAAACCAAAACCAACAGCTTTTGTGTGTGTGCTGAAAAGTCATCAGTTCATTCAAGAAGGGATTCAAAAATCAATTCTAATGTTTGGTCAGATTCTGAAAAAAGGAATTAGTTTGATAATCTTTCAACATTGTAGACACAAAAAAATCAGCGGTGAAGGTTTGTGTTTGGCACTTTTGGAGTTCAATTCCAACTTTATTCTTAGTGAGTTTTTTCTTTTAATACATAATGTTCCGATGTTTTTGAGAACTTGTTGAGATTGGTTTATATATTTGTCTTTTTTCTCTGGTGACAATTTTTTTTTGTTTTAATTCTATAAATATTGTTTAACCATTGTTATATTTACAAATGAAGAGTGCTCAATATTGCAGATAGTGCTTGTAGATTTAAACAGTGAGGACATAGGAATCAGCAGTGTATGGTGATTGGCACTTTCATTCTTTAAGTGATCATCAAATGACAGACACCATGCAGTTTTGATTTCTTTGTTCACATGAATTTAAGCATGCTACTAGATTGGCAGCTCGGTCTCATTGTTCAACTAGTTAGATGTAACTGTATGTTCTAGTCCAACAGTAGGTACCTCCACAAAAAATCAGCATACCGGGATGAAAACATGCTCCAAATGTAATAAAAATATAATTTTATTGTCAAAATCTTTGTTATTATTAAGAGGAAGGATCAAAGTATATTTTGAATGTTTAATTAAATTTTTACTCATTTTTAGAACATTTAAAATTTTGATTAAAAAACTTGTTTTTCTTGTGTCAGCAGTTGTACTAACTTTTAGTATAGCAAATGTTTGCCTCTTCTTTTGGTGACAGACACATTAATTTGGAAATTCTTGTAAAAATCAAATAATTATCAGCTTTTAATGAAATTTTTAAAACTTATTCACAAATGAATGAAATTATTTTTGAAATTTTTTTTAGAAAATCTTGATAAAAATATTTTTCTTTTTTGAGACATAATTTAATTAGCAACACTTTTGTTTTTATGAATAATTAGCAGTAGAGCCCGGTGTTGCCCGGGGATGTAACAGTAAGAGATAGATCAAGTATCGACCATCATAAAGACTGAAAAATAAAATTGACAAAGATTATTGTTTAAGGTTGATGGACACACATGTCTTAATTAGTTTTTTTTTTTTTTTTTTACGAATTGGTCAAACCCAAACTCAAACAAAAACATTGTTTTCAATCGTTATGAGTCTATCGATTGAATAGAATTTTATTATAAAAAATTGTCTTGTAAATGTAATTTTTAAAGCATTCTGAATGTAAAAATAAAGAAAAAAGTGTGCAAGACAATAAGAAACACTACCTGCCAAAAAAAAAAAGTGAAGTTTTGTTGAAATCAGTTGAAAAATGTAGGAAATCCGATCCAATATATAAACAAACATAGACACACACACAAACAACCTGGGTTTTATAATAAGTATAACTCGATATGAGTTGTCCCCATTGTTTTTCATTCTCGCAACAGCGATCACTCTTAATCATGTTTTCAAATTGATTTCGTGCAAAAAAATTGTTTTTCCAATTTTTTGGCACTGTCAGAACCACCGCAAGGTAATTTTACATAGTCCTGTGAAGTTTTGTTGAAATCGGTTGAAAAATGTAGGAAATCCGATCCAATATATAAATGTACACACACACGCACACAACCTGGGTTTTATAAGTATGATATATATTAGTCTGAAGAAAATTTTTTTGACAAAAAATGGTTTTTACAAGATTTGTTTTCATTTTTTTTATGATTTTAAATTGAATAATTTATAAAGTTTTTAAATCTTTTGAAATTCATTTTCAGTGTGATAATTCTTAGGAAATATTGTTATTAAGTAAAACTCTATTTATTAATAATATATTGTAAAGCTTATTACAATCTGATGACACTGAATATTTTTAAAAGAATTTCGATTTGATTTTGTATGTGTGATTACGTGCAGAATTTGTGAAGTATGGATGTACAAACCGATAAATCTATCATTAATTTAAAAGTCACATGCTTTAAGGGTCGTCCCCCTTATAAATTGTCTGCTCCACCATACTTAACTATGAACATGTTCAGTTGTCAATCCACTGTCAATAGATCGATTAACACGTCAGAAAAACAAGTCCCTGTAGTTAAGAAATGTTTATATACAACATTTTATGCTACAAATAATATTAGTTTCAAATCAGATAAATTTAACTTTAAATTTGCTAATTTTCCTCAAATAATGTTTAAAAAATGTTTATTTTATTTTTGTAAGATTTTTAAAACTGAGAATTAACTTTTGTTTACAAATGTCTCAAAAATTTGAAATCCTTTAGCTTTCAAGAAAGCTTTTTCATTTTAAACCTTACGTATACCAATTTAATGGCAGTACATATTTAATAGTTTCTTTTCTTGCACTTTTGGCCTGTTGAACCCGCTTCTTTGCCAACTACAATCTTTAAAAATTTAAATGCAACACCATTCAGTCTTCTTTTTTCCTAAATCCAGTCTTTTTCCTACTCACTAAAGTCTTCTCATTTTTCTTTTTTCACTCCTTTTAACCCTCTGCATCATAGTGGCATTATTGCCTTGCTTGGGGTTGAATGATTAAAAGAAAATAAATACACAAGAGGGTGTTTTCAGTTATAAGCTAAGTTGACTTTCCCAAATCTGACAGAATGACCAAACATCAGATTTTTCTTATTTTCAGAATTCATTCTTGGTTAGGCCAAAAACTTTTCAGCACTTTGTTGTGTGTCTATGTATTTGCTAAACACAAGTCAAACTGGTACAAGGTCACAATAAAGGAGCACCTAATAAAGTTCAAAGCACTGTTTTAATGAAGGCCCTCTTTTACACATGAACAAACATATAAAACTTCTCTTTGGAGCTGAAAGGTTTATTTAAAGACATTAGTCTTCAGATTCTTTCCCCCTTCTCTTCCATTTTATTTCCCCACCTCCTTCTTGTAACCTCTTCAGCATAACTTTTCTTTCCCCACCCTCTTTTCTTCTCCCTCCGTTTGTAAAAGCAACCAATCAACTTCCTTCCTTCTTACCAAATGAATTCCCTCTTCCTTCAGAATCTGATTTGAAAGCCTCATGTCCACCTGAGCCGCTCATCCTAGCATAAAAACACCCCCTTTTCACTCTGTTTAGATGCCAGCCAATTAATATTTCCCAAACTATTTAAGGAAATCTGATTTGGGACCAAATTGCATTACTGTCGGGTCGGTCGTCCAGAATTGGATTGCAAGTTCATCTCAAACCAACCCTGTTTCCCCCCAAGATTAGCCCCATCCCTGGTGATGCAGTGTTTGTTGTCCTTAATTACAATTGGGCACCACCTGATGACATGGATGATTTGGGGCACTTACTCACTGATTCGCTTTCCTTCAATCATTGGCTGAGTGGGAGTGTAAGGAGTCGGGGGTTCTGTGTGAACTTAACCCCCCATGGCTACAACTAGTCTCATGTTTGCTCAGTACACATCAAGCAGTCACCTTGAAACAAACAAAGATATATTAAAAAAATGGGAGGGAAGGACTAAGTAGGGAAAGGAAAAAGGGGAGAAAAAAACATTTTTCTAAAAGAGAGAGTGAGGAGAAGGCAGAGATAGTGAGAAAGGTGGTGGAGGGAAGTGAGAGAGAGTGAGGAGAAGGCAGAGATAGTGAGAAAGGTGGTGGAGGGAAGTGAGAGAGAGTGAGGAGAAGGCAGAGATAGTGAGAAAGGTGGTGGAGGGAAGTGAGAGAGAGTGAGGAGAAGGCAGAGATAGTGAGAAAGGTGGTGGAGGGAAGTGAGAGAGAGTGAGGAGAAGGCAGAGATAGTGAGAAAGGTGGTGGAGGGAAGTGAGCAAGAGTGGAGAAGACAGAGATGAGGAGAGTAAGGATAGTGAGAGAGGAGAGTAAATGGTGAAGTGAGATGTAAGGAGAGTCAAAGCCAAAGAGAGAGGGCAAACATTAGAGCCAAGGGTTTGATTTAGAGTAAGTGGTGGTGCGGGGGGGGTTCTTAAGACGAAGACTGGAAAGGTTTGTGGCTGAAGAGTGACGCCAATGTTGACATGACCTGAGAATGAGAGAAAAAACAGAAGTCAACAAACTTGTAATCTGCATGGAAAGGTTTCACCTATCCACCTACCTGCAAAACATCATCTGAAAGGATGTCAATTAGAGACGTGCAGTTTGTGAGAGAGAGAGTAATTGGATTTAAATTCACTTGTTGAAGTTGTTTTCAGCAGGGAACAGACGGAAAATAATTTTTTAACAAATTTAAAGAATAAAAAAGAAAAAAATGAAAGTTTTGTACTAAAATATTTTTAATTAAAAAAAAAATAAATAAAAAAGCAAACTCCAAATCAGGCAGTGGAGATTCAAATGAAAGTTAAAATTCTTTCAGTTTGATTTTTGCCTTCCAACCTGACACTTTTTAAAATTTGACTGGGGTGGGGGTTTCTTTCCCCTTGCCCATACATCACCAAACCTTACATCCTGGTCATAAGAATTGTTTCATTTTTTTTCTTTTCTGATAACTTGATTGTCTTATCCTAATCATTTCTGTTTATATATATAAATTTTATTTACTTATGCCTTCACTTGAGATGTTCTAAGCAGGTATGAAGAGGAAATGCTAATGTGAATATTAGCAGTTTCCTTATAAAGAGTAATATGACATTCATTGACCAGGAAGACAGTGCTACACAAGTTAGACTTTTCTTCACTCTTCAGCTCTCGGACTGGGATCAAAGTGTAGTATCTGTTCTCATCACTAATAGTAATATTATCCATTTTCTTATAAGGAAACATTATATCCATAGACCAAGTACACAGCGCTACAAGAGTTATGCTTTTCTGCTTTTTTTTACTCCTTGGCCATTGGAATCAAAGTGTAGTATCAGTTCTCATCTCTAATGGTAATAACAATATTAGCCATATCTTTATAAGGAAATGCCTGACATTCATTCATTGAACTGCCAGTGCTACCTTCAGGTGATATTTATAAAATCTATTAAAACAATTTTTCAGGAAAATAGTTTTCTCAAGTCCAGTAGCTCCTATCACTCTTTCCAGTATTGATAGGGGTTTCCTTCCTAACTTTTTCTTTGGAGTAGTGTGGAATGTGTGTTTTCTTCATCTTATTGCCTTTTATTAAAGTGTTCTTGATCAAATGTTACAAACACATGAAGTTAGAATCAAGCCATATAATAGTTATCTATGTGTATTTATTTATATATTTCCTGTCCCATCTGTAGTGGGAAGGGAGCTAAATCATGTTAGCAAATTTATGAATGATTAATTCCCTTAGTCATTTTAACCTTTACCACGCTAATTTCTTTCTAAAATTGTTTCCCCTGCCGCTGCATTTTTATTTTTTTTGAGGGTGCCAAAACATGAACACCTACCATTTTAAAATTGTTATAACTTTCTTTGTATTGTGTGGATAGATTATAATTTTTGCCCATTAATAAAAGAATGAATGAGTAATAGCTTGATGTAATTCATTATGTTTTGCATGCATGTTTTGATGTTGAAACACAAAAAATTGAAATGCAAAATAAAAAACAAATACATTAAAAAATACATAAACAATTCAACATACTTTAACTTTTATAACTTCTTGTGAAGTTTTGGGGTGAAATAAGAAGCAAAATCTCTAAGAAGGCTTTCATTTTGTCAAAAATGTGACACGTTTCCTCGTGTTTACATATGAGAAGACGCCAGCATTTGTCTGCTCTTTCTTTCACCTCACTCGTATTTATTTGTCTTGTTGATAAATAAAGTTATTATTTCTTCGTTTATAAATAGATAAAATAATTCACCATCAGAAATGCTATCGGGTATATCAATGGTCGCCAGTAGCTTCCATAAAATTAGTCAGGCATGGATGATAATAGTCACTAGTGGTCATCATCACTTTCTTCCATGTCACTAGTATGGTTATCATCTTTGACCACTTCTCTGTCAATATCCACTTGAATAAAGCCTTCAAAATCATCATTGGAGTCCTAATCAAAGAAAAACCTCTAAATAAAGGCTTTGTTGGATATTGAAGCAGCCATTTTTGTTTACAAAAAAAAATCACAATAATTAACATGGGTTTAATTGGTGTTATATCTCATGTAGAGTCTAGAAGAATTCAAAATGACATTGGAAAATGGAAGTTTAACCTTGTTCCAAAGCAAAAGTAGATTTCCAGCTTAAAATACCGGAAATAGCAGTTGAAAAGTGTTTATTTATAGTAACCATTTCAAGGGAGAGAATTTTATGGCGACAATTTTCACCTCCAGCATGATAAAGGTTAATAATCTATACAAATAAATTATTTATCTACATTTAGACAAAATTACTGCCCAAGCAAAATGGACCAATAAATTAATCAGTTTCTTTATTCCAAAGTTTCTTAGATTGCAATCTTATTTGTTCAAATCTTTCATGTGAGACACTCAGATACCTTTGTCTATTAAGTCTTTCTGCAACTTCATCTTTGAAATATGTTTTCCTAACATGAAAATATATTGAGAAAAAAGTGACTTATATAATACTAGAAGTAATCAATGAATCTAGATACTACTGAATGTCTTAAAAAAAAAAAAAAAAAAAAAAAATATATATATATATATATATATATATATATATATATATATATATATATAAAAGGAACAGATTAATTAAATGGTTCATTGACCTCTATTTCAGTTGTGAATTCTTTATCTCTGCTTTATTGAATCTCAATACATTGTTTCAAGATTTTTGTTTCATTACATCTCACGATTAAATCTTTGTAAAAAGTGCTGTCATTTTTGATGGCACGGTACATTAGTAAAGAAGTAAACCCTAACAGGAATTGAACTTACTTCACTCAAAGTCTCCTCTTCATTCTCATACTTCTTTATGAGATAGTTACAAAGATTCCATTTTTTTTTTTTTTGTTTACAACCAATAGAACCTGTTTGAATTCATTACTTAAATGTCACAGTGTTTCACCAGAGATAGCCATATGTAGCCAGTATCACATGATCTGTGAGGGACAAGGAAAGAGACTGTTTATATTTCTGTGATGAGGTATTGTAACTGTTTACATTGTTTGGACTGTTGTCCTTGTCTTTTCTGCCATAATCATAACGTTTTGGCTGTTTTACACACCAACCTTCTTCAGGTGACATACATTGGAATTTCAAACTGAATCCTTTATTTCATCCATGGGGGTAGATTGTTCTAGTTCTACATGCCACGCCTTTTCTTGATATCTCAGTTTCAGTTATTTCCCTTTAGTAACTGAACTCATCAAATTTTTGTTCACTTCTGGCATGGCTTGGTATTGAACTCACAAGTCTTTGGGCCAGTGGATAAAAGCATTGTTTAAGGTAATTCAGTGACTTGACCCAGAGAGAAGTGAGTTCAATACCTGGCCACATCAGAGAGAACAAAGACTTGGAGCAACTTCTTTCCATGAACTGTTGTTTTGTGGAACCAACTCCAAAGAGGATGCTTTCTCAATCACTACAATCTTAACCTATTCAAGTCTAGGCTCAACCATTATCTTCCCCACATATTCCCATAAACCGTGCCTCTTAATCTGTAACCAACTACTTGAGTGGCTCTTGGGTCTTGTACAGGTTGAACATTATTGTAAAAAAAAAAAATGGATATCATATTTTTTTTTGTAAAGATTTGTAGTCATCTCCAGATGTAAGTGGTTCACTAGTTTTGCTTAATGATTGTTGCGAAGCACAAAAGTATTCATGATGGCAATTCAAATAAGCCAAAAAAAAAAAAAATAAATAAAAAAATAAAAATGCAGTTTTTTTTTTCCATCAACTGAAAAGCCCAATGTTCTGAAGTTAAAGAAAGAAAAAAAAAATCCATTGCTAATATATATATATATATATATATATATATATATATATGATAACAACAAATCTTTTATTTGTGACTAAACTTTTACTAGGATATCTATTCTATAATATAAATGCACAATGTGACTATATATTTATTTGGTCATATAACTTGATCTCTCCTATTGAGGCATTTCATTTTTATGGTAAGATGAGCTTACTCGTTTTCAAATAAGTGAACATTTTTTCATAACAATAGAATATTTCATTAGTAAGGAGAGGAGGTCTTTGCATTTTTCTTTCATTTCATGTGACCATTTTTTTTTTTTTTTTTAAATGATTTAAAAAAAAAAACAATTCTTTTTCCCATTCAATAATGGAGATAATTTTATCAATCAAAATCCTACATTACATATGCAAAAAGCATAACCAATACAACCGCAAAATTACTTAAATATAGCTGCCAGTTTTTGACAAAATTAGTATAATTAAAATATTTGTTAAAAATTAGCCATAGTAAGAGATTAACTTCATCATAGGTGTGTGTGTGTGTATATATATATATATATATATATATATATATATATATATATATTTAAAATTATAAGCATGTTATAACATCGATACAAAAATACCCATTTTGTTTCAACACTTCTGGTGTCTTGTCAAGTGATGGTGTTGATTGCAGAATAAAGAGTTTAAAAATGTTCAAAACCAACCCAACTTATCTTAATTGGGTAAACATTGTTACGTGAGCAGCAATGATCAATCAAAATACAAGTATATGATAATTTTAAAAACTTCACAACAAACCCTAGATATAATTTATTAATCCCTTAATGTAAATGTTAGAATATATATATATATATATATATATATATATATGTATGTATTTATGGTTGTCTTGATTTTGCATTTCAGGTTTTTTAATTTTATAGGTATTAATTATTAAGTTAATGTGGAAAAAAAAGGCAGGCATCTATGTCCAGAAAAGTAATAACTTTTACAAATGCAAGAAAAATATCATGAAAAGGTTAACTGCAGTGCCTTGTCAGCCATCTTAAGTGATACCTGGATAAAAAAAGGATTGCTGCCCAAATACACAATTTCAATATATATATGTGTGTGTGTATATATATATATATATATATATATGTATATATATATAAAATTGGGTATTAATCCTTGAGGAGTGAACATGGGCCACAAAACTGTAGTTGGGAGAAAGATAATTGAAAAAAAAGATTTCACACACTCACATATATTTTTATATATATATATATATATATATGTGTGTGGCAATTAATGTATGGCAAAGTGGAGAAAGTTTCCTTCATCCTTTAGGACTTTATCAGACAAAATTCGTTATGTTGGTGTGACTCCACATGTGCACAAACCAGAGATAATGCAAATTTAAAATTATCAGCATCCCTGGCCTGTGTGCATATATAGTTGCACCAACAAATTTAGTCCAATGAAGTCCCAAAGGACAAAATGAACCAAGAAAACTATTTCCACTTTGTCTTACATTTTCCCCCCAATAGTCTTCTTGATATATATATATATATATATATATAATTTCTGAGTTAACCTGTAGAAAAAGACAATATTTATAACTGTAATGGTAGCTGACATGTTTCGTCCAATGTGGACTTTTTCAAAGCAAAAAAACACAAAGTAACTAATAATAACAAAACAAGAAGTCCTTAGCAAGTGGAAGAATTCAGAGAATGCTATTTTCATGAAAATAGCGTTCTCTAAATTCTTCCAGTTGCTTTTTCTTACACTGCATAACTGACCCTACTATATAGTGTGCAGTCGACAAAAACAAACATGTATTAAAAATATAAAATGGTGGCAATTTACCCATTGTACCCTGTAAACATATACATTAAATGTTTTAGAAGCTCACATTAACAGGTATTTTTTTTAATATGTAAAATGTTAGGTAAAGAAAAATGCTAGAAATCAAAACAAATTCTGAAATAATACACGAATAAACAAACACAAATATTGAAAATTTTGTTAATTTTAGAAAAAAATAAAAATATAAATTGGGATTTAAGCCTAAATTTCTTGAAGGTTATGAAGTCATTATTTATAATTTATACTACATTTTTGACAATACTAAAACCAAAACTAATTTGCATTATTTGGACTATTGTCCTCATCTTTGTTGCCATATTTATTACAATGCTTTGGTCGTTGTCCACTCAAGCCAGTTGGAATGTCGAACTGAACCCTTTATTTCACTCACTGGTGTAAACTGTTCTAGTTCCACATGCCATATCTAATGGAGGTCAGTTATCAGTTATCTCCTGTTAATTCCCCTCTCCAAGTTCTTCACTGCCTTAACTGGGTATTGAACTCACACTCTTTGGGTCCTGTCACACAGTGGATAAAGGCATTAGTTAGATCCAGTGACAGGACCCAAACTACCATCTTTATCCACTGTGCCACAGTGAATAAAGGTGTTAGTTAGATCCAGTGGCAGGACCCAAAGAGTGTGAGTTCAATACCTGGTTAAGGCAGTGGAGAACTTTCAGAGGGGAATTAACAGGAGATAACTGACATCCATTAAAACATGGCACGTAGAACTAGAACCGTCTATCTCAGTGAGCGAAATAAAGGGTTCAGTTTGACATTCCAACCACCTGAAGAAGGCCGGAGCATATAATGGCTGAAACATAATAGTATGGCGACAAAGATGAGGACAATAGTCCGAATAATGTAAATAGTGTACATAATACCTCATCTCAGAAATATATACAGATACCAAAACTAATAACTAATAAAAATGAACGAGAGTAGAAAATACAAAGTTGATAAATATAACATTAAGTAAGGAAAATAAGAAAGTAGAAATAAGACAAACAATCTTCAGGTTAGTGGTACAAAAATAAGTTCTAATGCAGAAAAAACCCAGTAACTATGGAAAAAATGAAAGAAATATAACTTCAAATAAATATAACAATCACTATATATTTAATAAATGAATTAAAACATATAATAATTACAAATTATATTAAATTATTATGTTTAAGCAATATTTACATTTTTCAGTTAAACTTAAAATCCATTAATTTTTTTTTTTTAGCTTTGACAAAATGCATCATCTTTCTTTCAGTTCAGAATGCAATAATGTATCTGAATATTATATAATATCAACATCCTGAGCCAATAATTCCAACTTTTCTTTCTTTGACAAATCCGTTAACAATATATATATATCTCAATGATAGTAAAATCATTATATGCAGTGTTTTAATTAAGAAATTGGCAACTTTTAACAGTTGTTAACCAGAGAAGTGATTAATTTCTCCACCAGTTGTAGGATTGTGTCCAAATAGCTTCTCCATCTACGAGCCAGACAGCCGGTGCCTCCTGACAGAAAACTGGGAGTGGAGCCTGGAAGCTGGTTGAGATCAGACACCAGGTTCGTTGACAAGGTGCAGCTTCTTCCAGTCAAATGCTTGTGGCTTAAAAATAACACTTTAGTCAGATTGTTACCACAAGTGAAAGCCATGATAATTTCTAGCAGTAAACCAGATTTTACATTATTCGAACTATTGTCCTCATCTTTGATGCCATATTTATTACAACATTTTGGCTGTTATACACTCTGGGATTCTTCAGGTGGTTGGAATGTTGAACTGAACCCTTTATTTCGCTCACTGAGGTAGACTGTTCTAGTTCCATGTGTCATGTTTAGTGGATGTCAGTTATCTCCTCTTGATTCCCCTTTCCAAGTTCTCCACTGCCTTAACTGGGTATTGAACTCACACTTTTTGGGTCCTGTCACTGGATCTAACTAACGCCTTTATCCACTGTGCCATGTGTCCTTGAGGACAATAGTGTGAATAATGTAAATAGCGTACATAATACCTCATCTCAGAATTATAGATAGAAACCAGATTTTATTATCATGTTGTAACCTAGTACTATAAACGAGCAAAGCTGAGATGAAGTGAATAATTTAACAGGTGCCTCTCATCCTCTGTGGGCACTCACAGCCACTGTTTTATAGAGAATATTTTTCTTTGTTTTGTTATATTTGTCTAAAAAAGTAATTTATCTTCATTCAGTCATGTCTTCTTTGTCCACACCTCTTGCCCGTGTATTTGGGAAGTCTACTTCACTTTAGAGGCATGGTGAAGTAATGGATAGTGGCTCGGATTGAGGAATCACAGAGCTGAGTTTGAATTCCAGTCAGATCCATTACATTCACTTATGTGCTAATACTCTTGGAAAAGGTATGAATCCTCTTCTTCTCCCCCAGCTAGGGGTAAATAGCAGGACAGACTGGGTTCTATAGCCTTGGATAGCAACTGGTCTACCGCAGAAAGAAATGGCAACCTACTGTGGGGGGAAAAAAAATCTGCCTCGTCAGTCATGTATCAAAACATACATGATTGCCTAAGCGTGTATCACGCATGGCACATAACTGACTTCGCTTACTGTTAACCATTGGGGTAGGGTGGAAATAAATGTCCAAATCCATTTTGTGACAGGTCCAGCTGTTTAACATTTAATAAGACATCTGGTGACTGATATCACTAGAGCTGTCTATACTGACAAATTTTTGGCAACTCCTGCAGCCAAGCCAGCCCCAAATGTAATGCCCTGCATTACTTCAATTCTTGTCAGTATGGTGTAGGGATAGGTAACCTTGGTAGCACATGATCCTCCTTATACCTTTGCCCAGGCCTGCACCCTGGAGAGGTCACTTCAGTCTCACTACCAAAATATTGAATATATATGTACAACATTATTTCCAACTCCTCCACGTGTTATTTTGATTTACTTTGTTTTTTTTTTGTTGTTATAATTCACACTTTTAAAAGAAAGCAAAACAAGATGTCTATCTATAAAAATAATAATAATAATAATAATAATGTCTGGACAAACACCAATGGACTCCAATTCAAATTGTAACTCTGAGTTTTATGCTATGGTTATTGTCAGGTGATAAGATCTGTTAGTGTTACTGTTCTGTCTTATCTTAATTTCTATAGGCATTGAGCACTTTAGGTTTTTGTGTAGGTAGGTGTCTTTTTTTTTTACTTTGTTTTTTCCTTTAGCAGTCTTATTATTTGTAGGGTTTTTATTGGACACTTTACTCATAACTTGGTTTATTTTGATTACTATCAGTATAATCTGTCTTTGACCAAGCCTTTCATTACTGGGAATTTTTACCATTCATTTGGAGCAGTTTAAGTTTAAAGTCAGCTCACCCAAAAATCAATATTAGTAACAACATTTGGGTGCAAGTGAGGCACAGCCTCAGATGGGAGGGTTAACAATTGAAATGGCAGGTTAACAATTTAAACGGGTGGAGGGGAGTAACAATTTTAAGGGGGGGGCTGAAAAGGGAACTGTATAATAATAATATTATTGTCATAATTTAAACTATTTATTTTTATTAAAGTTTTTATGAAATATATATATCCAAGAACAGATAGTAAATAGTAAAACATTGCTGAGAGATAATGGACAGGAAGTAGTGGAGAACCATTGTCGCCAACAATTTGGACTCAAAACCGGCACTGAAGAATTATCTATCAAACAAAAAAGTCATCAAAATCAGATGAAAATTGTGGAAATGCATAAACAGCATTTGATCACACATACATACACACATTGAGAATTATATATATATATATATATATATATGAGTTCAGTATTACGAGGAGTTTCAGGCATCCTTGGTCTTAGACTGGAAGTACTATAAATATCTAATTCTGATGTTTGGTTACTGCTCATTTTCATTCATGGCCAGGATATTTTCAAGACAGAAGATTTATCACCTGTGCCTTCTTTATTCTCCTCTGTGCTGCCTCCCCTGCCATTCTATGCCTCCCTCTCTCCATACACTAACACTATCTTCATTCTTCTATCATAACTTACCCCCCCCACCTCCCCTTCTCTCTGTCTCCAAATCTTTTCTTTGTTCTTCTCTTTAACAGAAAATTAGCCAACGCTTGGACAATTATTTGCCACTTTTGACAAGCCTAGAATCCCCCCCACGCCGCAACACAGGGACACTAACAGTACTCCCACCACCCCACTTTGTACAGAGCAGTGCACATGAGGCACAGACGTCTGTCATTATGCATGAATTACAACTCAAATGAGGAGGGGGGAATCCGGGGTGGGTGGGTGATGTTTGTAGTGATGGTCCCTCTGACAAACCAAAACCTTGCATCAACCAAGATCCTTTCTCTAGCCCACATCTTCTTTCCTTCCTTCCCTGGGGTGTCACCAGGCACGGTTTCCAGACCTCCTCCACTCCCTGCTGAAATGACAGGCCGTAGATGCATTTTCCACAAATGAGATTGTCACTTCAAACAGTGTTATAACACTGGTAATAGGCTATTGTACGAAAGCCTGTTATTACGTAAGTAATACCTTGTCCTAATTTCTTAATTAATGCTCAGAATTGCTGTGTGTGTGGGAGTGGTCCAAGTGTGTGTATGAACTGGGGTAGGGAGGTTTGGGAATTGATGCTGGGTTGTAGAAAGACTTCTTTTTTAATACGCACAAGATTTCTAGTACGGTAGTCATCCATCGTTTCCCTTTCACTTCTGAAAAAAAAAATGTTTTTTTAACATCAGTCAAAGAACGACCCTGCTGGATCCATAACATCGAGTGAGGGGGAGTCTGGTTTACTTACCGGATTTGGTATAGATAGAGATTCAGGTTTAATCTTATCTACTGCACCTATACATTTGTATACTTGTAAAATCACTTAAAAGCTTAGCTTAACACACTGACATAAGGATTAAACTTAACTAGCAATAGCTTTCATGATTATTATGAGAATAATGTATACCCAGTATATACAAAGGGGTGCTGAAAAGTTTTTGCCTTGACTCACTTTCCAGAATCTGACCAACCAGGCTTTCTTGGTTGGGATGGGCACTTCTCAACACCACCTCACATATATATATATGAGGTCTGATCAAAAAGTTTTGGGACTGGTGTTATAAAACTACAATATATATCAATTTGGTATTTAATGTCCTTTGAAGTAGTCCACTTCTGAAGCCCCATACTTTATCCAACCTTGTTTCCATTGATGGGAGCATTCCTGGAATTCCTTTTTTGAAATAGTGGGCAGCAGCCTTGTCTCATTCTTGTGGATTTTCTCAACATCTTGAAATCTTGTTCCTTTCAAGTGGAATTTGATTTTTGGTAAGAAGTTGCAAGGTAAAGATCTGGTGAATGTTGTACTTGGCCAGATACTGCAGCACAAGTCATGATCACTGATGGAACTTCCGTAGTGTGGTGAAATGACCACATTCTACACACTTTCCTTCCAAGCACTGCTCTAAATAGAATTTTATAACTTAGTGTGCATGTGCAGCAGAGTTCAAGTTCTGTGCCAAGCGGCTTCATTGTGTACTTTAGCTCTGTCACCATAACAACAGTCCCAATACTTTTTGATCAAACCTTATATACGTAAATGTGTATGCATATATATTTATATCTACATGGATTTATACTGGGGCTCAGGCATGCAATTACAAGTAATCTATAATAATATTTTAAATTTTGAAATCATATTTATTTTTGGCATATGAATTTTTTAAAATTATTTCTAAATCTTTGTCTTTCAATCATTCTGCTATTTCTGCTAGCTTACACACTTGAGAAAATTTATTAAGTGTGTATATATATATATATATATATATATATATATATGTATATATAAATATATATATATCTACATGGAGTTTGAAATTCCTATTTTAAAAGAAACTTTGACAAGGTTTATGAGTTATTGTACCAGCTATTAATCCATTGATATATATATATATATATATACACACACGCACATACATACACCTGCTTAAATGGTATTCTTATTTCTGTTAATTTGTGCCCTTATTGTCTTTTTTCCTTTATTTCAGAACTTTCCTTACACTAAAGTTGACGTCACCACCATAATCGCAAAGGCTTGTGAGTTAGATGGATACAGGTAGTAGCCACAACGTCCAGCCAGAAATTTCCTTTTTGTAAGTAACTTTATTATCATAACAGGAACCAAAGGAAGAGCTTTGAAATTGGACCCCCCCACACACACACACAAAAAAAAGCCAACTTTTTCTTGTGAAGATCCTTTGTTGGGTGTTGGCTTTCCCCAGATTAATGGGGAGAGAAATCAGTTCAGTGTGTGTCAGTAGGGAGTGGATATGATACACTTGGTGTCTCCTTTCAATTCATGGTCACCCAAGGGTATTTGTACATAAGTAAATGTAATGAAACAGAATGAGAATTCGAACATTGACTGACTCAATTTCTCATTCCAAAGAAATATTCATTAACAGAACCTGCACATCAAGCTTACAGCACCTGACATTCCCAAGTGGTCACTCATCTAGGTACTGAACAGGTTTGATGTTGCTTAACTTCAGTGATTGGACAATTAGCAGCATGTCTAAAATAAATTTCTAAAAGCCAACAATTTGATTTTTTCTTCAGATTAACTCTAAAAGGATGAAGATGTTCACAAAAGTAGTCATAATAAGAGAGCCATGTCAGTTATCTTCTGTTAATTCCCCTCTCCAAGTTTTCCACTGCCTTAACCAGGTATTGAACTCACACTCTTTGGGTCCTGTCACTGGATCTAACTAATGCCTTTATTCACTGTGCCATGTGTCCTTGAGAACATCTGGGTATTATAAACCTAATATCTTCTGCACATTTTCTTACCAGAGCTCATTTTGCAATTCTTGTTGTTTTTATTGCTTTTCTCTGGCACTCTTTATTACTGGTTCCTATATTGTATTCATTTCTATGCTTGGTCAACTCAGGAGATTTTTGTGGCCTAGCATATGTGCTGATTCCTTAAGTTCCCCTCACGTTACAGCTTTCTGGTGTTCTTGAAGCCTTACCTTAAGGGGGCAGCCTGTCTCCCCTTTATATTTCTTCCCACAGCTACAAGGGATGGTGTATACGCAGTCTTTAGTCATGTTCTCCTGTATGGGAGGGGGTCTTACTCATGAGAGATATCTGCAAATTGTCGTCCAGATTTTGAAAGTTGTCTTGATGTTATATGGATCGCAGATTCTTTGTATTTTCTCTGATAACCCCTTCACATAAGGCAGGCAAACTGTTTTCTGAGTGTTGTTGTCTTCCTCCTCTTGTACACGCCTATCCCAGTTTATTGGGGCTGCTGCCATGTACCCAGGGTAGTTGTTACATTGCAGGGTACTACTTATACTGACCAATTAACATAGATGCTCCATTATTATGCTTCTGGAAGTTGAATATATTTATATAAAATTATTTATAGTCACTATGTTGTGATGTGTCAAAACCTAAAACTGTTTATTATTGTAAGTAATTACCTGTATATTAAAAAGCAAAAATGTGGGAAACTTGTTGAAACTTCGTAAGAAATATTGGCAAACTTTAACCTTCGTACCCACCAAAAAAATAAATAAATAAATAAAAGAAATAAACCCACCCACTGTGTCATAAGGACAGTTTTTCCCTTCACACTGCAATGATTAAAATTGTAATAAAACCTAAACATATGATGTTATTCTTGAGAATTAACAAAAATATTAAAAATTATTTATTTATTAGCTTGTTTATTTACAAGAATAATTTTATATTTAAATGCAATATTTTATCATTTACCAATTTATAAAAAATATAAATATGAAAAAATTTTTATTCATATATTTATAAACATTTACTAAAATATGTTAACCACATATAAAGAAATCTGTATTTCCCATTTTATAATGTTTGAATCAATTGGCAATTAAGCAACGTTTTGCCCACCATTCCAATAAACATCTAATAATGTTTTTTATTTTTGTCAATTCTCAAGAACAAAGAAAATGTCTAAATTCACTTTCATCATGTTTTTTAGGTTTTATTCCAATTCTAATCATCACTTTTTAAAACAATGAACATTGCTGAGGAGTGAAGGTAGTTAAAATAATAGCAGTGTCAAGGGAAAAAATTGTTCTGTTTTGAGACTGTTTTGCTCTTCTTTTTCCCTGAAAAATATTTTATTGTAAATGATAAAAAAGAAATTGTTGCTTTTTATTCTTGACTTCATCCAAATTGGGAATCAATCAATATTGATCCCAAATTGATTATTAGATAAATGCAATGGCATAGAAAACATTTTTATTCACTAACTCCCAGAAAGACTGCTCTACCCATAACCTCACAAAACATACTGGCAATGAGCTTGTATATGGCTCAAATTGTGATGGTAGACATTACAATATATTTATTTATTTATTAGATTGTTTATTTACAAGAATCATTTTATATTTACAACATTCTAAAAATTAATAAAATTAAAACTAATGCAATGCAATATTTATCATTTAGCAATTTATAAAGAAATAAATATGAAAATAATTTTTTATTCATAAATTTATAAACATTTACTAAATTATTAAAATATGTAAACCCCAACTATAAGGAAAAACCAAATATTGGAACTAAAGTGATATTTACATTGATGTGATTACACATGTGAATGAAGGAGAGGGGACACTGAAATTTAAAATTAAGAAACTATCCACTAGACTATATAACTATAGAGTTTTTAGGCTAAAAGAAAAATTTCTTTGGTTGAATCTTTTAAAAAAAAAAAAAAAAAATTTTTTTTTTTTTTTTTTTAAAAAAAAGTGAGTCTGTAATTTAAAAAGAAAATGTATACTCATATATATCAAACCTTGAAAGGCAGCTAATGACAATGTGTTTATCCTTTAGAAATAATGATCATCAATAAAAAGTGATGACTTTTTTTTTTTTTTATTAATTCAGAAATGGCTATGAGTGTTAATTTTGAACTTGAAAAAATAAAAAATTATACCCCCCCACTAAAAAGCCCCCCCCCACCTCAATTGGATAGGTGTATAAAGAGGTTTTAAGTGGAAGTGCCAATATCCTCCCGCCCACCAACATGTTCTTTTTGGGTGGGGGTTGTTTGCTCCCCTTGCCAATAATGTTTTTTCTTTCATTCGACTGTATTTTATTTGTAAGTACAGTTCTAAACAGTAGCGAGAGCCAGGGGAGAGTGCATGTCTAATCATGAGAAATGAGACAGACAAATTTTGAGGTTTTTGTTCAAGTATTTGTATAGATTGGCATAAAATGTTCACAGTTCATTTGAAATTATTAAAATCATTCTTCAGAAAGAAAACCTTTGTTAATATTGGAGATCTTTGTACATGAGAATGATCAATAAATCCATAGCCTAAACTTTAAAAAAATTAATTTTGCACATGTTTTTCAGCATGATGATCTTGTCAATGCCCTTAATTTAGTAATGAATATTAATCAAAGAGACTGAACATTATACAGTGAAAAAATCAGATAATAATTACATGTCCTGTTATGGAGTCATTGCAGGTTGACCAATGATTTGGCCATCCTGGGTATGACGATAAACTACATCTGACAGCAAGGCCTCTGATCGAGAGGTTTTGTGGAGTGTGGAACCACCTTTTAATTGCTGGTGTTCTCAGGCCCACCCTGACCTGGGGTGGTAGCACCTGTTAGGGTCCCAGCTATGGGTAAATAGTTAACCATCAAACTGGGGTCAAAACACTATGAAAGAGTAAAAATAGGTTTTAATACCAACATTAAGACATTTTAAAAAAAAAAAAAAAAAAAAAAAATTATTACCGGCAATAAAAATTTGGTTGACAATAAATAACCCATTGAGGTTGATATGCTGTTAAACAAAATAAACCAAACCAATCTAAACCAAAGAATATATATTCTATTCATACGAATCTATCCTAAAAATGTTGTCAGCATTAAATAACCCATTGAGGTTGATATGCCGTTAAACAAAAGAAACTGGGGTCAAAACACTATGAAAATATAAAAATTTTATAGTAAAAAAAAAATTTCTACTCCTCCCAAGAAAATTTTGGCATTAAATGACCCATAAGTACTTGATATACTGCTAAACAAACAAATACCAATTTGTGCAAGCAAAATTTCCTTGACTTTTCTGTTTTTTGTCATGTTAATCACCTCAAATCCTCGTGATATTTGCTGACACTGACTTTAAAAATGTTTTTATGTCTACTTTTGGGACATGACAACAGTTTTAAATCTGACTGACTGACAGTCACACAATGTTTTTTTTTTTTTTTTTAATCATTCACCTCAAGCAAGGCAATAAAGCCACTAGGATGCAAGAGGTTACTGAGTGTGAGAGAATATGAGAAAAACTACTATTAAAGAGATAGGACAACAAAAGAACAAGAATTAAGACAAAAGATAACAATTGACATTGGATTTAAATTTTTGAAGATCAAACTTGACTGGAAAGCAAGAAGCCAGCAGAGGGTGCCATAAGTGAGAAGTGTGAGAGAAGAAACTGTTAGCATAGAACTTAGTTTCATGTAACCATTTCAACTGTAAAATAATGAGATGAATAATGATCGAAATTCCAATCATCTGAAGAAGGCCAGAGTGTACAACGGCCAAAACATTGTGAATATGGCAATGAAGATGAGGATAACAGTCCAAATAATATAAGTAGACAGTTAAATCATTTATGACTATTGAAAAGTAAGAGCCATTAAACATTATCCTAAGAAGGAAACAAGGAGAAGTGATTAATTATGCCTTCTCAAATGAACATTCTCTGCTGACATGGAAAGATTATATTGAATCAATTGCTAGGTATACTGCTAGGATTATTGGTCCTGACCTGGCATCTCGCCTTCAATCACTTTACCACAACCATAATGTAGCTTCCCTGTGCCTTTTCTATAAATACTTTCATGGTAATTGTTTGAATGAACTCTTCACTATGGTACCTAGACTTTACAAATTTAAGCTCAGTACTAGATTGGCAGCTAGGTCTCATCATTTTATAGTTGACATGGCTAGATGTAACCATAAATTCTATGCTAACAGTTTTTTCCTTTTGCACCTTTTGCTTGTGGAATTCTCTTCAGCAGTCAACTTTGATCTTCAAATATTTCAATGCAATGTCAGTCATTATTTTCTGTCTTCTTGATTACTCTTTTTTTTTTTTATTTCTCTCTCTTTCTCCTTAATAATGTTTCTCTTTCTTCTTCCACATTCTGAAACCACTTGTGTCTTAGTGTCTTTGTTGCCTTGCTTTGGATGAAATGATTAAACAAAATTGTTTTTCCCTTTTTGCATCTCTGTATTGATATATTTATAAAATGCTTTGTGTATTTTATGTACGAGACACTGTGGCCATAGGAATAAATGCTGCATTATGTTTGTGAGTTGCACACTTCAATGCAATTTTAATTCCTATGGACATAGGAATCATCAGTGTATAGTAACAGAGCTTCATACCAAAACAATACATTTTTAACTGAGATATATAAATACGCTCTGCCATTGAGCTCTTTTTCTTGTTTTTGCCTTTTTAGCATACTCCTTAAGGAGTTACTTACTTTGTACATTACTTAAATGATATGCTTCAATATTTTTTTAAAAACAAAATAACCTTCAAAATCCCCACTTATCAATCTTGACTAGGAATGACTGCAAAACACATTCCTCTCCCCAATGTGTAGGCAGAAGCACACAAATGCATGCTGGGATTTCTTCTTAGCCAATAAAAAAAAGAACGGTTCTCAGTTTCATTTGACTCAGTCCTGGTCGGTCTTGAAGTCAAAACTATATTTGCTTATCTGATTTTGCTCTTATGTGTGTCAACCCCAATTCTTAGTTTGTGAACTTTTCGTCATATAACCCTGTTTGTTTGTTTGTTTGTTTGTTTTTTTTACTTGTTGTTTATTGCAAATTTTGTCAATTCTGTTTTTTGGACACTTTTGTCACTTATTTTCCATTTAACTGTGGCTACACAATCCACCCCCACTGCATATCAGAGCATATCATTTAAGTAATGTATAAAGTAAGTAAATTCTAAGGAAGTATGCTATAAAGGCAAAAACAAGAAAAAGAAATCAATGTCAGAGCATATTATATATAATATATGCTCTGCTATTGAGCTCTTTTTCTTGGTACATGGATTTTGATGACAATGCTTAAAAAAAATCAAAATTGTGCCTGGAAAGTTCTCAATAGCATGGGAAACAGTAGAATCTAAGCAAAGGAACTTAAAACATGAAAATCAAAAGAAGTGCTTGACAATACTGGGCCTTCAAAATCCTCTCCCATATTGTAGCATATCATTTGAGTTTTGTACAAGGCAAATAACTTCTAAGGGAGTATGCTACAAAGGCAAAAACAAGAAAAAGATGGCAGAGCATATATATATATATATATATATATATACACACACACACACAAGGAGTATAAAAAATACTTTTCTAAACTTTGGGAGCTAGTTCCTCACATCACAAAAAGGACAAATATGTTCGCAAACCCTCATCTGTGAGTTAAGTCAAAAGTAAGTTTACAATAAATGGCACTGTGTTGCCATGTAGACTAGGTTACATTTGTCATTCATATACATTTGTGGCTTGTCTGTTTTTAACATGTGCAGTAGCAAATTACTTGAGAAGTGTTCCATATAACAATGGCAGGATATCCATATCGTGAGCATATATATATATATATATATATATATTTATGAATTTATTTAAAGATATTTTAAATTGTGACAGAAATTTCTCTGTTTCAGGACTTAAAATTTTTGATGCTATCATCACATAATGTTCATTAATTTTTGATGAAAATGAGTTTCTTATGAAAACAGAAAACAATACATTTCTTTATTAAAGAATTAAGATGGTGAAACTGATTTTAAAATCCATTCGTTATCTCTCTTTTGGCTAATCAGAAAACAGGTGGAAGCTAATGCAAGAAAGTTAAAAATAAGTTGCATGTTGTGGGGGTGTGTAGTATTCATACATGTCTTGGGGAACTGTCATATTAAGACAACCTCATACTTCCTGTTAAGAATATATATATTTAAGTTACTAAGAAATAATGTGGGAGATATGTATATCTCTAATAATAGGTTATTTTTTGTTGGAAAATTATTTCTTATATATTTTAGAACTATCTTAAAAGGGGCCTCTGGTATGATAAATCATTTTTATATCATTTTGAACCTAAAAGACAATACATATTTTATTTAATGGGCCTTAACACATGGCAATATTACATGTATGATTTTTATATATCTCTCAAATAATGGATATATAATTGTAATACATAGATTTTTTGGGCACCCTGCAGCGGTGTAATGGTTAGCAAGCTTGTCCCACTAGAACAATTACGACTGAGTAGTGAGTTTGATCCTCACTGGGCGCCACACACTTTCGGCCTTGTGCCACATCTAAACACTATATAATTGTAATACATAGATTTTTTTTTATGAAAAATCCAGTGACTAGTTTCAAACATGAACATTGCACAATTCTTACATTGCAATCAGTTCGTTACGCTGACTTAATAGATTATTATTTTTTACAATACTTAATAATATGTACCTTTCATGTAGACATGAGTCATTTAATGACTTACAAATTCTCATTTTTTTTAAAAATTTCCATTTTACTGTAGTTTTATTTTTGATTTCTTTTAAATATCAAATACAGGGTGTTTCAAAAAATTTGATATCATTTCACAATCTAATAACTTTGTTATCATTTCACAATCTAATAACTTTGTTAGATCTCCTTCAAATTTTAATAGCATCTTTGTTTAATGCTTGTTTTATGTTTTTATGTCTTAATGTTTTTCTTATTTGTATTTTCATGTTCTTTAATCTTTTTCTTTACAGGTATAAAAATGCTATTTACTAGAAGAGAAAAGGCGTTTTTGTGTTCATAATCCACATGCTTTTGAATTTCTCATTCAGATTTGGAAGAATAAATCTTATGATCTTCAACATTAATACTTTTTAATTTCATTTGCCTTAATCATGTACTTTCTGTGATATTTACATCTCAGAGGATATCAAATTTTTGAAACACCCTGTATATATATATATATATATATATATATATATATATATATATATATATATACACACACACACAAAGAATGCATGCAGTTGTATTTTTCTAGAAGCTTGTGACAGAAATTCTTACATTTGCTGTGCAATTTCATATTCAACATGCATAGGATCTTGTTGCTCCTGTGAGCCTGTTCATAAAAAGCATGCCACATTGATATATTTGTTTATATTTCTCTTACAGATCTCTATGGCATTGGGACTTGCAAAATTGGCTGTCTGCAAGACGAGAACCTCCATATCAATCACCCACATAGACACCTCAACACCAATCTCCTGTTATCCCAGACCCTGCTGTTTGGAGATCCCTCCAAGTCACAAGACCATTGTTAATGATAAAATAGATCCACCATTGTGTTGGATAATCACTTTTTCCAGGCCAACACCGTTCGCAGGATAATAATTCAATAATCCGCCTTTGACCTACTAATTATGCATATCTTTAAAGAATTAGGGCAATTAGAAAACTATTTCTCATACTAAATTCTTTGATGACTATCTGAAAAGTTTTGCCAGAACTTATATCTTGATGAATAGTGAGGAATACTTTGACTTCATAGAATATAATATTCTTTTGATTTGGCAGTGAAATAAGGGATATACAGTTTGGCATGAAATAAACTATATACAAATTATTCCTACACAGCAGTTTGGCTTGAAGATGACATGAGAAGGTATCCAGAATACATTTAAAAAAAGAAAATGCAGTTTTCTGGTCAGTCAATAATTGTACAGTGTACTTGTAATTTTGTCTCCAATAAAAGAGCTTTTGGGCCACCAGTTGCTGGAAAATTGCTAGTCTCATCTAATTAATGACCATCAAGTTATTTTAAGTAACCAATCAATTAAAAATAGGCAGGACTGACAGCTCAATTTTAACAATTTTCTTGGCTTTAGTTGAATATGAAGATCAGCTGAGCAAGTGTCCAACACGAGAATCTTGTAGTCTTCCAGTATGTCTACAGATGAGCAGTTTGCTTGTACTTTTGGTGAGATTGGTTGCCAGAAAGTCAGTGACTTCTACTAAGCTCTCTGTAAATTTTATGTTGATGACACCTGGTATTAGTTTAAAAATTATTGTGACATGTCAAATTGGATTCTCCCATTTAGTTTTCTCAAACTTTTTGTACTATTTTGACTAAAAATTATAATTCATCTGAATATTACAAGTTGTTAAATGACCCATATTGGTTGTTCTCTTAGCATAGTGGTCACCAAACTTTTCACTCCAAGAAACACATTTACAAATGTCAAAGGTTTAAAAAAAAAAATTAAAAAATCCATATGATACGATTCAGAGTGAAAAGATATAATTATTAAGGAAACAATTTACTTACATGGCCAAATTATATATAATGAATAAAAAATACCTAAACATTAGTGAATATTTTGACAAATTAATCAATTTGCTGCAGGTAATACAAACATGTGCTCCATTTAGAAATATTTAAACTAGCGGTGGGATGGATGTGACCTGCAGGGAGAGGGGTCATATTTTGGAGACTCTTGTCAAAGAGTAGCACTAGTTTATACTCTTCCCTTTTCTGTTAGGGCTCCCTTCTTTTGTATTCTTCCTCACTCTGGCATTCCTCTAGATCCATCCCTCACGCAATCACCCCATATACCAATGTTCCTTACTCTTAATTTTACTAATTAGTCACTAACACGAGAAGACAGTCCCAAACACTTTCAAGGCCATCTTCGAACCTTTCAGGGAAATAACAGTTTTAACTACTTCAGTGTCACTACTATCAACCTGACGAGGTCTACATTTCTCATCACTTCAACTGCTATGCCTATCATTATTTCTCAAATCTCAGACCCCCCCCCCACCAAACGTCCAGGTTCTATGATTCCCATCTCATATCTTTTATCACGCCATTTACTATGATCAGTCATATATTGCAGCCTGTCACATGTAACATGCATGGAACACTGGTACAAAACAAAGATGTTACATGTGGCATGAAACACACCAAAAAAAAAAAAAAACAAACAAACCTGGTGACACTGCTGTACTTGATAAATATTTTTGTTTTATTTAAGTGTTGTGGTGGGGGTTGTGAGAGCCAATAAATTTTGGCACCTTGACTGAATCCCAAGAATCTTCTATAGAAAAAGCAGTAATAAAACATGTAAGCAAATCTTCTTCCATGCACGTGCAGAGAACCAAAATAAAAATAGTGTAGATGTGAGCATTTTACAAATATCCGAAGGTACAGATGAATTACTGACATATTGGGGGGGGGTCAACACAGACAGGAGAGAGAGAGGGGCTAATATTTATCATGTGTGTAGGTGAGTGTATATATATATATATAATGAGTCTGTAAGTAGAAAGGATAATCCAAGTAGGTCTTTTTAAATATAAAATATCAAAAAGATGGATCCATAAAGAGACCTCAATGTATAGTATACAGAGCAATATGATACAGACCAAAGAAAAACTTAACGCATCATCGAAAACACGATTATAAATTATAATTTATTTCAACGGGTAAGTTTTTAATACCTGTCTTATCAGACCAAAATTAGAAAATTTGTAATTTAGTCTGAGGAGACAGGTGTTAAAAACTTACCTGTTGAAATAAATTATAATTTATAACCATGTTTTCAATGTGTTAACGTTTTCCTTGATGTGTGTGTATATATATATATATATATATATATATTCAAAATACTTTTAAACCAATAGAAAAATATTGTTTTTCAAAAAAAAAAAAATAAATAAAAGAGAAAGTAGAACCTTGCTTGCTGTGATGTTCTTCATGGCTGAGCAGTAAAGCACACTGGATCAAATGGTGATTTCCCCTTCAAAGGGAAACGCATTTTCTTTACTAAGATTTCTTGAATGCGCAGATCGATAAACGTAATAAACTCTTTAATAAATCAAAATGGGGCGTTGATTTTAAATACAAAGTATATATCACTGTAATAATGTTTGAAATAATAAAAATATCTCATTAAAAGTATATATATATATATATATGATAAAGAACAGATAGGAAACAAATGTTTCAGTTTTATTAATGCTTCAGAGAATGCTCTGATGATTGATATACATTTCCTGTTTGTTCTTTATCTTATTATGTTCCATATTTGACCCCAGCTATATATATATATATATATATATACACGGGATAACAATATATAAATTTTTATATATTCAGAATAGTTTTGAAAGAAAAAGGTGTATGACAAAGTGGAAAAGTTTTTCTGATGTGTTTACAATCCGATGAAGTCCTAAAGGATGAAACACGTCACATATATATATAATTGCGTGTGTGTGTGTGTGTCAATAACTTCCTTGGTACACCGCATGTCAACAGAAAGGTCTGACTTTCTGTCAAAGAATAATATTTGTGAGAAAACAAAACTGGACTTAACGTTCTCAACAAAAAAGGCTGTGTGAAAAGTTTGCTCTGTTTAAAAAAGAAAGAGGAAAAAAAGAAAAAAAAATCAGTATAATCTCCCATCCTCCATCAACTAAAAGTTTTTTTTTGAAATTTTCTGTTTTCTCACCCACTTTTGATCCTGAAGTTTTTGCTGTAAATTTTGAAAACCTCTATTTTCAAATTTTTTTTTTTTTCTGCTTTTTTGTACAAAATAGATTTTTGTTTTCTTTCCTTTTTTTGTTTGTGTTAAATTGAAGTTCATGCCTTGCACCAAATGGTGCCCCTTCGGTCATACAGTCAGTAAATTTTGTCTCTCTATTAGACTTGACAGATACACCCCACATTCATATATGCTTGGCTATATATACATATACACGGGCACCTCGGCGTGGTGTAATGGTTAGCAAGCTTGTCTCGCTAGATCAGTTACGACTGAAAAGTGAGTTCGATCCTCACTAGGTGTCCCATACTTTCAGCCTTGTGCCACATCTAAGCTACACTTAGAAAATAACTATATATACATATACACATTTATTGTATATTCTTACCTTGGAAAATGTGTACCATATATATATATATATATATATATATATGATGCACACACACTTTTTATCATGCCTACATCAATATAAACTTATAACTAAAAAAAATAAATCATGAGTTCATGAAAATTCAGATATAAATAAATCCATAAAAACTATATTAATAAAAGAAATAAGAGGAAAAACCATTTATGCCAACACATTTCAGTCCTTGAAGAACTTTATCACAGCAAGTGTAGAAATTTCATTTAGGAACCTGAATTATTTATTCTTGATAAAGTTTCTCGAAGAACAAGCCATAAACAGTTTTTGTATTGTATCTTATACATAAAACACACGCACACTTTTTTTTGGTGTTGGGGGAGGTGAGGTGTACGCAGATCTACTTTTAAGGACGTAGATATATCCAGCACAAGTTACTCCAAGAATTCTCTTTGAGATCATTGTGCAGCAAAAAATTCTCCAGACATTAACAACTTCACACACACACACACACACACACACACACACACAACATTGTACAAAGATATCTCGCCCCTTGTGATTCTTGGAAAATCATTTGTGACAATTGAAGCCATACATCTCTGGTTTTCTGCTGCCTCTGTGAAAAATCATGGCGACTAAAGGCTTCTTGCATGAATTTCTGAAGTGAAAACTTTTTGTAAATAGGTGACATCATTTGCCTTCCATTAACAGGATATATTTGGAACACACTAAAGGTAATGTCACCTTTTTTTTTTGTTAGTTTCTTTGTATAATACAAATGGGAAACTGGCGTGTAAATAACATTATCCACAAATACAGGAGTGTTATTAATTTTAATTATGGCAACTTTTTTTTTTTTTTAATGATAATTAAAATAATAATTTAATAAAGGAAAATAAGAATTTTTGTCACTTAAACATTATGTAGATAAATATAACTTATGGAACCTAGAATATTATGGCTAGGATTTATGAAACAAATCCATCCAAACTTTCATTCCTTCTAATGATTCCATATCTAGTTATATAGCAAATACTAAAAGCCTCTATAGAAATTCATTGGAAATGATTTTACTATAGCAATGCATTAGAAATGATTTGAATCCTAGCTCTTTATGGAACCTGGAATATTATGGCTGGGATTTTGAAACCATCCAAACTTTCATTCCTCTAATGATTCCATATCTAGTGATATAGTAAATACTAAAAAGCCTCTATAGAAATTCATTGGAAATGATTTTACTATGGAATATAAATGATTTGGCTTTATGGAATTGGAATATTATGGCTAGGATTTATGAAACAAACATCCAAACTTTCATTCCTCAAACTAGTGATTTAAATTCCCTCTAATGATTCCATATCTAGTGATATAGCAAATACTAAATGCATTTATAGAAATTCATGGAGCTAGCAGATCTAGATACATAGAAGTCTGAATGAGAAACATGTTTTCATTAATATAGGTAATTCAAACCTTGCCCTATCAGGCTGGTTACAATGGCCAAATTGCTAAAGACACTATTTGGCTGAAAAAGTGATTTCCCTAATGGAGAAAAAGAAAGAGAGATACAGCTTGCTGAAGAAGGTGTAGGGGGTGAGGAGACAGTGATTGACCATATTTGATTTTGAAATTTTTAACCTAAAGTATAATTTTAGAAAATTCTGACACTCAATCTGCATGTTGTGCAAGGAAAGTCAGGATGATTCCCCCCCACCTTCTTGGGTGAGGTGCTCATATAACTTTCGATTGTCTCACGTGTGCACATTCTAAGCTCAGCTGGATTGACCAGCTGCCAACAAGTTTGGGGAGAACTATTGATGTTTTTTGAGACATCATTCTGCACTTGGTCACTTTCCTGGTCAAACCGCCAATATAACACTAAGTACATTGACATGAAGGCAATCAGGAATCTTAATCTTCTATTTCCTGGCTTGAATCACATACTACAGGTTCAAGTGTTACTGACAGGTTAGCGCTATTGTATATATAATAATAGATTGGCTGCATCCCATAACAAAACAGAAAAGTTAGAAACATCTCATTATGCAGAATATAGTGAATGGAGTTATTTCAGTTCCCACTATTAAATGCCTTGTACCAGACAAAGATAAGCTTGATAATACAATAGAAGTTTGACACAAATTTGAACCCCATGTTGATAGTTGTCAAGATAAGTGCAGGTCCTATCATGCAGCATACTGAGTAATGATTAAGGGGAAGATATATATATATATATTATATATATTATTTACTTAAAAATATGATTCCATCGCTACATCGAGCACTGTTTTTAAAAACACTAAAGAACTGTGGATTATTTACCTAACGAGTTCTTTCCTATATATTTTCACACATACAAATACACACACACACAGTAGCGTCCAAAACTAAGGGACAAAATTTTAAAATCTAATATTTGTTAGAAATAACAACTGTGAAAAGCTGAAATTTTGACAACTGGTAGTCGTTATCATCCATAATAACATACTAAAATTTGAATCATTTGCAAAGGATAGAAAAAGAATTATAACAATTATTTATTTTCAAAATAGGATCGTCCAAAAGTAAGGGACAAAATTGAGAAGATGCAGTGCATTTCAATTGAAATATATATATATATATATATATATATATATATATATATATAATGTTTTTTTTATTAATGCAGCAGATTTTATTACTCAAACATTTAGTGAATACACATATTTGAATAGACACTCCATTTATTTATTAAACTGTATATTTTAATAAATAAATGGAGCATCTACTCAAATGTGTGTATCCACTGAAAATAAAGTTTGAATAATATATTTTATTTGAAAAATTATATGACTAAAATGAAAGGAAAACAGTTGACTTGTTTTGTCATCTGAGGGACTCTTGCCTTGAAAAAATGCATTAACTAAGATAAGATTGTCTTGTTTATAGCAACCTAATGCTCAGGTTTCCTATTTTTTTTAACTAGACTTAGGACCAACTATCTCAAGCTATAGTTGCTTTTATAGTCTGTCTAACGTTGAAAAGGCTTCAACTGCTCTGCTCTTTACCTGTAGACAAGGGGAAAGCAGTTCATGCCTTACCTAAGGGTGTGAACACAAACAGCCTCGGTACTGTTGACTGACTCAATTGTCTATGCTGGTAAGCACTAAACCACACCCATCTTGTGAGGTAAGCATTCTGTATGGGTCTCTGTTAGGAGTAATGCAACATTTCTGAGAAGTCTTCACTGACAGGTTATCTATTGTCTATCTTGGTGATAAAGAAAAAAACCCAAAAAAACAACTTCAAGAGTTAGCTGAGCCTCCCCCCCCTGAAGTAATAAACATTATCCATCCCCAGGAGGAATAATGGCTACTTCAAGAAAGAAAAAAAAAGGTAAGGGGTGTTTCTCAGATCCAGACCTGTTCTCTCGCATCCTTCTTCCTGATTTGTGAATGGAACGTAACCGTTATTGGTGTGCAAGGTGGAATTGGCATGATTAATTCAAAATCTACCATGTTCTGATTGGTTAGTATGAATATTCTTGGAAAAAATGGCATGGATCTATCTTCCACTAGTTATTGAGGGGTGGGGTTAAATAGGGGCAGACTGGCCTCTGTTGTCTTGAGGGATAGCTGCAGCCAGTAGGGAGGAAGGAAGAAGACACTGAATTTGAACCAGCGTGAAAAGGGCATTCCTTGGCCTGACCATTCATAGGACACTATTCTCTCCCTTTTGCATTTGGATCCTGGAATCGAATGCAAGAAGATGGATGTCTGGACTTGGGTTAAAAAAAAAAAAAAATAAATTCTTATCACCTACAAAAAAAAACAATCGTATACATTGTTCCTTGAAGCAAACAATCATAATTGAATATTTGTTTGTTAGTCATTGCCCCATATCAAAACAGCTTACATAAAGAGATATAATCTTAAGGTGTGCTATATTTATGGGCTAAAGTGCTCAATGTCAGAGATAGAGCGTGTGTAAATATAAAAGTGAACATTGAAGTCAACACATAAAGGGTGTGGTATCTGTAAAAATGTTACATACAAACATTGTACATGAAAAAAAAAAAAAAAAAATCCACTTCCTTCGTTAAATATTTGCTGAATATTGCCATTCAACTTTTGTCTTGTCACAATGCTAGAAATTATAATCAAGATGGAATACATGAAAAGCTACTTGATATTTTTTTTTTTTTTCTTGCTGAAATTTTGGCTTTTTTATGTGAGCATTATCAGAACTTTCCTTAGATCTTCCCCACCCAATTTGTTTTCACATATATTCTCTCTCTCTCTCTCTATATATATATATATTAGTGTGTATTGTTAAATATAACAGACAATGTTTACTATATCTGACCATGAGTCATTCTAAACTTCATTTAAGCTTTAATTTAATACAAAGTTTTGTCTATTTATTTTATGTAAATTCTTTTCATATCATCTGATAAGCTTAATAACATTATCATTAAAAGATGAAAGAAAATCACCATATTGATACATGTTTTTTTTTAATCCTATCTAAGCTTTCGGCTTACATAAGCCATTATCAAAGATGACAATTACATTACAATATATTAAACAATACATGGACAAAACAATAATGTTTTTGTTTGCATGGAACATTTCCAAGCAACGACAAACTCGAGCACACAAGACGCTAGAAGTGAAAATCGCACCGCAACTCGTGACATCACACATGACCACATGAGAGTGAAAACAGGATGTATTAAGTATGGGAAGCTGTTGGTATAAACCAATGGCTTCTGTTACCAATTATAGGCATTTAAGAATATTTGTAGAGTTTTCATAGTTTATTTTGTTCAGGTTATGTTTTAACTGTTTTATGTATATAGCTTTAAGAATTTTTAGTTTTTGTTTAGGTATAGTTGTGCTTAGAATTAAAAAAACATGTATCAATATGGTGATTTTCTTTTCTTTTAATGATAATGTCATTAAGATTATCAAACGATATGAAAAGAATTTATATAAAATAGACAAAACTTTTCTATATTATTTAATGAAACATGCATCAATGAAAAATGCCTATATATATATATATATATATATATATATATATATATATATATATATATATGTGTGTGTGTGTATTGTTAAATATAACAGACAATGAATATCTACTATATCTGACCAGGAGTCATTCTAAACTTCATATGGTTGCTTTAATTTAATACAAACTTTAGGATGGCTAATGATCTGCTGCCCCAATACATTATATATAATATATATATATATATATATATATATATATATATATATTTGGTGTGAGTATCAGCTTTCTAGTTACATCCAATTTTGAGCCCTTGAAAGTAAAAAAAGTCTAACGTTTCAAAATTAATCTTTTGAGAAGCTATTTATGCAGTTGAGATACTGGGATATTGACAGGAAAAATGAAATTCCTGCTACAGTGAGACGAGCTTAAGTAACACGTTCCTTGCTTCTTAAACTACTGGTCAAGCAGGCATAATTTACGGTAGACACTTTAAGAATGATATAAACAAAACAAGATTATGGCCAGCTTAGGTATCAAATCATTATAACCATTACAAGTCTATAGAATTAGCCAACACTAAACACTTTTTCTTCTCTTTTGAAGAAAAAATTCACCTTACCTATGGGATCATCTTTGCTTGTCTTATTTCAGAAGGTTTAGAGTCTGGCTCATTTAAACACATCATAGCAAAAAAAACCCTCCACTTTTGATATATCCTCACAATAAGAATCTTTTTAGATATAATAAACTTAATATCAAAGAATCTACCACTAAATTCATACATGAATTTAAAAAGAAATAAATCTCTACCTTTCCTCGATATCTTATTAGTACATAATAAATTAGATTTTACAGTTTATCATAAACCCACTGCCAAAAAGAAAGATCTAATTAATTTCTATTCTTACCAGTCAAAAAGTAAAATCAGGATTAGTCATAGGATTGTACCTCAGAGCCTATATATATATATATATATATATATATAACTCCCATGATTGGTTTTGACAAAAAAATATCATGGACAGCCTACAAACATAAGTAATACCTACTAGACACACATATGCATATACATATATGTAATATATATAATTATTTATATATTATATGCGTGGTACTTATTAGAAAGCGCTTAATATCAGAGATAGAGCTAACAGCTGACGATCACAAAAGCGTGAAACCCAGAGTCACAAACTCACATCAATCCAACCAAATATATATATATATATATATATATATATATATATATATCATAGAAAAGCTAGAATTATGATACACTTACAGAGACACTGCTTGACAAGTCAAATGCACGTGAAATCTGCTTAACAAGTAGAAAATCAAACATAAAAATGAAAATATCAAATTTTTTTACCCCATATCTCATTCTCTGATGAAGTTTTAATATAAGTGAAACCTGTTAGATTTATAAGCATTTCCTATTTTTTCTTTATAATGTCAGTGTGATAGTGGATGACATTTTTTAACAAAAATTCATCAAACTATGATACAGGAAAACAATTTGTTTATTTCTGAGATGAGCTATTGTAATTATTTGCATCATTCTGACTTGTCCACATCTTTGTAGCCATATTCACGATGTAAAAAATCCATACAAATCCTCAAGGACACGTGGCCAAGTGGATAAAATTGCTGGTTGAAGTAAACCAGTGAATTGACCCAAAAGAGTTGTGAGTTCAAAACCTGGCGAACAAGAAGTTGAAGAATTGGGTTAAAATTGAAATAATTGACACTGAGATACCTGAAAGAGGTATGGCACATGGATCTAGAACAAGGGTGCAGTTCGAAATTCCAATCACTTGAAGAAGGCCGAAACGTTGTGAATATGGTAACAAAGCTGAGGACAACAGTCCGAACAGTGTAATAGGAAATCAATTATTTTACAAAAAAATCAAAACAAACATTTTTTATATATATATATATATAGTGTGTATTTAGGCAGCATCTTTTCATTCATACACGTTTCATTAAATAATATAGACAAGTGTTGTGTATATTATTTAATGAAACGTATGTATATATATATATATATATATATATATATATATATATATATATATATATATATATATATATATATATATATATATAGAGACCTAGTGAGCCAGACAAACCTTTCAGTTTTAAACGGATCGTTAGGGAAGCGCTTTCCCTGACGATCCGTTTAGGTGAAACCTAGTTAGGTTTGTCTGGCTCACTAGGTGTATCTAGGTCTGCTCTACGATTGTATTGAGCTCTTTTGTTAGTTAGTTGTTACCGTATCGGGGTTTTTTCTTTGGGCTTCAGACCTGCATCTGTGGGATCTTTGTCGGCAGAAGTTTATGTTTGTAGCTCTTTCTTTTTAAAACCTTTTTTTCCCCTCAAAATTGATTTGATTAACAAATCAAAAATTCGAGGGTTTTTCGAAACGAGTCTAGTTATTTATATATATATATATATGGGAAAGATCTTATAAGTGACGCGTTTCGTTGTTAGGAAGAACTTGATTTGTCTAAAGGGGCACCTCAACGTGGTGTAATGGTTAGCAAGCTTGTCTTGTTAGAACAATTATGACTGAGTAGCGAGTTCGATCCTCACTGGGTGCCATATCTAAGCCTTGTTTAGAAAATCACCCTTTACTTGTCTGAATTTGTTCTTTCTCAGAACGCAGCGCATCACTTCATTGTTCTTTTATCGCCTCATTTCGTCATTCATTTACCCACATATAAGCCCGACCCCCCCTCTCCATTTCTTTTTTTTTTTTTTTTAAATATTATATTGTTCTCATGGAATAAGGTTATCGACAATTTCTGGATAAACATGAACCTACACAATGCCTCAATGTCACACCTAAGATCTTTCGGACTATATCAACATATTTTTCCGAAGGGAAAAGAGCCGGGGGATTATCCGCTATTAAATCCAATACCTCGAATTAAAAACTAATTGCCAATACGACTAACTGCAGATTGTCATTCCCCCATCCCAAATAACCGATTATTGACATTTCACTGAGAGTAAAACTGAACCGATACTTTTAAGGCAGGCATGACCTTTGCACCACATGATAGACAAGGATTCGTTTTTTGGGGTTTTTTTTCTCCTATCGTTGTCTATGGTGCAACCTCGATTAATGTTATGTTCACATCCATATAACACAATTAAAGTTTGCAATGGCATCCTTAGTATATTTAGCTACCCTCCCCACCACACACACAAGGGTTGTATGTGGCACAAGGCCAAAGATATTCCCTTTTGAACCCGTATAAACGGGTTCAGGGGCTGTCTACCTCCCCGAACGAAACTCTGCCCTTCGGCGGAGCCTCGTCCAGGTTCCTCTCTGCTCAAAGGCAGAGAGTTCGACTGTTTAACTGGAACAGGTATGGCATCCTTAGAGTAAATGAAAGTTTGGATGGATTTGTTTCAGAAATCCCATCTCTGATATTACGGCTGTTTTTTTTTTTTTTTTTTTTTTTATGACAGTAACTTTGAAAAATAATTATAAGTACTCAATACAAGGAGATAATAAACTGTGCTTGATGTTAATATGTCTATGTCTATTCACACTATCTTCAGAACATTAACACGTTCAGTGCTGTGCTACCTGTTACACGCCAAGTGACGTTAATTGCCTAAATATTCCCCTTCTTGAAATTCGCGCTTTGTTTTCATTTTGTCCTCTGCACATTCCTGTGACTAATGCCTGCTTTCCAGCGATGCTATTTAGTTTCTGGGGAACCCCCTATTGTTTTATTCTTGACCTCCAGAAGGCAGAAAAAAAGTTAGTGGTGAACGTGTTAATGTTGTGAAGATGATTTGAATTAAGGGCCTTTGTTCGCTGATCAGATCCTGTATGACCTGCAGAAATATTTTCATTGTTTCAAAATTGACCGTTTTCAGAAATAAACGTTGAAATATTGATAAATAAAATCGAAGTTTTTTGCCTTATGTATTAATCTCTAACAAACTGGAGTTACATTTTTTAATACTAAAACGTTTACCCAATATGAGTCACAAGAGGGTTACTTTTTTTTTTTCATTGATTCGTTTTCTACGGTTTATCAACTCTTTTCTGGTTATTTAAAGCCAGAAAATTCTTTTAGATTCTAATTTTTTTTTTGGTGGGAGGGAGGAGATAATGATGATAGTGATACAAATCTTACTAATTAACCCATGGAGGCGGGTAGAAGAGCTGCATTCATAACTTTACCCAGGTACCCTTGCGCGTAAGGGAATATAATGAACCAGACTAAAATTGGAAATCGGTAAGCCGAGTTCTAATTTTGAGCCGTTACACCACCCGCACATCCAAGCTTACAGCAGCTGGTATTGCCAAGCGGTCACCCATCTAGGTACTGGCCAGGCTCGACGTTGTTTAACTTCATTGATAGTACGGGGACTCGGCTCCGCGATTAATAATTCCGCGCCATTATCCATTACACTACTTGCACATCCAAGCTTACGTACTGGCCATGCTTGACGTTGCTTAACTTCGGTGATCGGACGGGAACATGATGTGGCCGTAAACCATGCCAACCGCACATTCAAACTTACACCACCTGGTATTGCCAAGCAGCCACTCATCTAAGTACTGCCCAGGTTCGACGTTGCTCAACTTCGGTGATCGTACGGGAACTCGGCTCCCCGATTAAAAATTCCGAGCGATTATCCATTACACCACCCGCACATCCAAGCTTACAGCACCTGATATTCCCTCAGCGTTGCTCAACTTTGGTGGTCGTACAAGAAGCGGTGTTTTGCTATGATGTGACGATAAGCCTAGCGATTGTACTAAACAGAAGAAACAATAAGTCCGGCTCAGTATGTGCATTGGTCAATAGGCAGCGCATGCAATTTCCCTCGCAGTGAGAAGTGGTGGGATGCTTCCACGCAGAGTACAAAACGAAGAGGTTATCATTCTCTGGAATTTCATGGGTACTTCTCCCCTCTTGAATAGATTTCTCTCCATGTGCTGATCACAATTACACATCTTCTGAGCTCCCAAAATTCTCTTCAAGTTTTTGGTCTGAACTAAGGGACAAAAAACAGGTGATACTAAGCACACGTTCAAATATGAACATCGGGATCGTCACCTACTTTATTCCATTTCTCCCCTCTCGTGGCGGTGGTGGAGATAGCTGTGAAGGCACAGCCTATTCCTGAAGCGTCGTGAGCAGGTGTCACATAGGAGTGTGGGTGGTGGACACAGATGGACGAGTCAGGCCATCCTGAATGCATGCCGCAGATCCTCTTCGTGTTGACGCTTGGACTATCCCCATTTAGATGGTCCTGTGCCAGGGAGGCCGATTTGCAGCAACGGTTTCCTTGGTCTCTGGGTCAGTTTTGGCCTGTGACAGGGTAAGTCACATTGATTTTTTTCATTTTGTTTAGAAAATCATCATTGCACTTTGTGTGAAAACTCTAACACACTATGGCACAGAAAACCAGTCAATGAGGCACAAATGAATTGTGCCTTTAAGCGAAACTTCATTAGTCATAGATCTTCCAAAATTTTTCATATCTGCTCAGTTTCTGATCCAAATGTAATCAAAGCAAATTTTACTAAGGACAGTAATGGATTTTCATTAATCCAATGGATTATTTATTGTTTTAAACATCATTTTTAGTGGACACTCCTGTTTGAGTATTATCCACTAAAAATAATGGACGATGATAAAACAATCCGAATCATGATTAAGAAAATCCATTATTTTCCATATAGGTATTTACAGGACTCCCACAAGGTCAAGATGTGGACACAGTTCGATTAACGTGGGAAACCCGAGTGTTTCCACTCAAAGGCCACTGGTCAAAATTGGTCATAGCATGTCCAAGCTGGTCAGATAGGAGTGTGGGCTGGTCACACTTGTCCTAGCAAGCCCAGGCCGGAGCCAGTCCAAGCCGCAGAAGCCTTGATCGAATCTCAGCCAGGGCCAAGAAACGATCCAATATTTGTCAAAACCCCCAGCATAACGCCAGGTAAGTATATTATTTTCCATATAATCAGCACCCACTCACATCTGATCACTGGGATCATCATCCTCTTTCCTTATTCCCTTTCTCCCCTCTGACGGTGATGGCAGAGATGGTTGTAAAGGCCCAGCATACTTATGTAGAGTTGCAAGCAGGAGTCAGAGAGGAGTCTCGAAAGTCTCGCACCCAGCCCCGCCAAATGGATGGTCCTACTCCAGGTAGGCCGATTTACAGCAGCGGGTTCCAAAGTCTCTGGGTCGATGTTGGCCTGTGTCAGGGACGTTTTCAACTGATCCTTGAAGCGTCGTTTTGAGGCTTCGGCGTAGTCTCTTAACGCTGGGGTGTTCTCCAAACAGGATGATACGTGGGAGTCGAGTGGAACGCATTCTGGACACGTGACCTGCCCAGCGGAGGCGATGGCGAAGAATGGTAGCCTCGACGATGCTTAGAAGAGATATCAGAGACAGAACATCGTTGTTGGTGAGGCGGCCCTCCTAACTGATGCAAAGGATTCTTCGGAGCTTCCTTACGGACAACAGATATACATGTGTATCACCGATTTTCTAGGAACGGATGATCCGGTATCTTTTAATCCGGATAAAATTACGAGGAAGCATTTGAATTTCACAACATTGTCAGATTAATTTGCCAGGTGTGTATATAATAGTTTAATATTTTTTTAGAATCATGTACAAGGCCCAAGAGCCGCTCGAAGTAGAGGATTACAAAAAGGCACCACAAGTAAGGAGATAATGCCACCAGCTCGCAAGGTGCCACCGGAAATAAAAAAAAAATGAAAAGGACTTTAGAAGGAACTGGAAACCCAATCCTAAACAAGAAACAAGGGATAAACCTCTACTCCTGTTCAAAAAACCGGGGAGGAGTATGAACCGGACGATAGACAAACCTTTCTACTCCTGAGAGAAAAAAGTAGTAAATAAAAGTTCCGCTTTTTTATGCAGAGACGTTAGACGTATAGAGTAGACTTTGGAAGGAACCAAAAAGCCAATCCTCAACTAGAAACAAGGGGTAAACCTCTACTTCTGTTCAAGAGACCGGAGAGCAGTATGAACCTGACTATAGGCCAAACTATCTACTCCTGTTGAGGAAGGAGGGTAGCAGCAAGATTCAGGTACCTGCTGGAGTGGTAAACTAGTGGGGCAGTCACACCCACAGGAGATGTGTGCATGCATAACCTGGATTGAATCATCCGGCGATACAGTCGTAACTGTACCCTTCATCGTGAGGCCCCACCGGGGGATGCTGCACGTTCTAGAAACCCTTCACAAAATGGCAGTACAATAGCCCTGATATTATACAGCTGCTGATAAGACAGTCTGGGAACCGAATTTTGAATAAACTCACAGGAGGCTAACAAGCGGATAACACTGAAACCCACAAAATGTTTACCTCCAGCACCTTTAATCAAGCGGACAGATAATCCAGGAAAATTAGATACAGGCGTGATAACCCGAGTGTACATGTCTCATCTACGCAGAAATCAGGTCAAAAGAACTCTTCCTTGAGTCAGAAACATCGTACTGGTCTGAGATCTCGCTCATATACCAAGACTAAAAGACTAAAGTTCAGATGTGGTAATGTGACGGTTACATCCGGCAGAGGGTCGGATCCTTTATTTACGGCGCCAACGGTGACGTACTTCCTCCTGGGTCCAAGATGTGACCAAAGTTTGGTCAGATGATCACCAGCCTCGAGTGTTTCCCACCAAAGCTTCCAATACCTGGTCACTAAAGCAATAGTACGTCGATCTCCGGTCTGTCTACCCACGCTGTGTTTAGATCTTGACAGACGGGACCAGGCAGGGATGGGGTCCGATACGAAGTTGAGTCCGACAGGGGTGGCAAAACACAAATAAAAGAGAAAAGCAAAACGCACGAGGTAAAAAGATTGCTTTCCAAAAAATGGGTAACAACTTTTATATCTTAATGTCCGTTACATCAAAAACAAAATTGTTCTCATTTCCAACGGTGCTGGCAGATGGACTAATGGCCCAGCATTTTATGTAGATCACACAACCCAAAGATTTCGAATTGCCTACCCTTTTAGAATTGATGGTCCTGTCGGAGTGTGGTTTGGTTCGACAGGGGCTAATTTCCATCGATCATTCGCAGTTGATTCTCTCTTCGACTTGAGTTGTATTTCTTCTTCTTCGTCGACTTAGTCGTTTTGGAAGTTCTCTTGTCTTCGACTTGGGGAAGTTCTCTTTGTCTTCGACTTGGGTTGGAAGGATTTCTTGTCTGACATTCTTTTTGCCCGCAGCGGGGCGAGTGGCGAAGAATGATGGCCGCGACGAGGCTCTATCCCCTGCCCGCGGTCCAGCTGCAACTGAGGCTCCAACTCCAACTGATTTCTGTCGACTGGGGTCCTGCTTTTATTGACGCCGCAACAAACTGGGGTGGGTCTGTCGGCGTGAGGGTTTTTTCAATAACCGATAAAATTCGCATTATTTTTGAATTTCACAACATTATCGCTATTGTTTTCACCCCTACTTCCTCACAGTGCCTTTTTTGGGAGGTGCACACCCATCTCTCTTAGTCTCTCGTATGTCAGAGGACCGTTTTTTCGACCAATGGTTATTGATCGAGCATCCTTTCTCCTCCTTTCGGGCGTGGTTACATCGTTCTTGTTTTAAAAAAAACAAAATCCAATTTTGCCTTTTCTGAAACGTACGAAAAAATGACAATCTTGGCTTTCTCTCACCTGGGCCTGTTCAACCAGCCCGCCGCTAATTAGTTGTGACTTGAGGAAAGAAAACCGTCGCCATCCGTGATCCGAGACAATCGCCTCCTAAAAGTTCTTGCTTTTTTTGCAGACCCGGCAGTCAGAAAAACTTAATTTATCTGAATTGAAAATATCTTTCACTCGTCAATGTGGGGTTCTAATTTTTAACAGGTCAGGATCTATGAACCGTTCCACCGGTCACTCTATCAACCCAAAAGACACTTTTCTCTGATTAAAAAAAAATTTCGTTTCTATTGTTCTAAAAGAATTTCCCTTTCTCCAATTTGATAAGGTGTCTTTCACGCAAAAGTAGATTGAAGATCCTTTTGACCGATATCTGGTTTTCATCAAGCGGCCTGTTTTGATATCGTTCTAGAAAACCCTTTTCAAAATTTTTTTTATTATTTCTAATTCTATTCTTCCAATTGTCTTTAAAAATTCGGTCAACATGCTAGCTAAGATATCTTTCTGACTCGTGTTTTGTTAAAATGTTTTTTTGTATTTCTTCGACCTCGGACAGATAATCCAGGAAAATTCCCTTAGGATCGTCCAGGTACAATCTTAGTGAATTATTCTCAACTCAATTATTTTCCGTTTAAAAAAAAAATCAACAACCTGTTTAGTAAATCGAGTAAGAAAAATTAAATCATATTTCTATGAATAAAAGAATGCAAGTTCAGCCACAGTAAGCAAGCTGGACATAGATGAATTTCTTTTCTCTTATTTCTCTGTTGTCTGCAAGCAACGTAGAAGATTTTTTTTTCAATAACCGATAAAATGGACAGAAATTATTCATGAAGTTTTTTCTTCTTTTGTGTAAAACTTCTTTTTGTAACATTTTATCACAAGTAAGGCAATAAAACCACTAAGACGCAAGTGGTTACTGAGTCTAAAACATTGAGGAGAGAGGACAATAAAAGAACGGGTATTAAAGAAGAAAGATGACATTGCATTTAAATTTTTCAAGATCAAAATTGACTGGGAAGCATGGAGGCAGAAGAGAGTGCCACAAGCAAGAAGTGCGAGAGAAGGAACTGTTAGCATAGAACTTACAACTGGAATGACTAGATGTAACCGTAACATGATGAAGGGGAGTCATCAGAAATGCATCAGCATCCCCTAGCATCCTATATAAGGGAAAGAATCGCTTATGACTATCCACAACCTCCTATTCCTTTCTAACAATATATATATATATATATATATATATATATATATATATATATATATATATATAATTTAAAAAGAGGGCTCAATACAAAGTAGAGCAATATTACATGGGTCATGATCCATTTATGAAAAAGGATTTAATTTTTTTTCCTTCTTCGATGATTTTAAATTTAACGTAGATCATATCCGATTGGTTGATCCGAGTAAATCCCACAAACCTTATACACCTCATTTTTTCTTTTTTTTCGTAAAAAGAGGTTGTATTTTCCCTTTTAAATATAAATAAATCGTTCACTTGCCAGTAATTTATATAGCCCTCTGATGAAATGCATTGATACGCATCGAAACACGACTGCAATTGTGTAGCGATTTTTCCATGTTCTCGAGGTAATATCCTAATTATATATATATTGTAGTGTCTTCTCTCTAATGAGCCTCTTATGGACTCTTCCACTTACTATAATGTAGTAGGAAAAGTAAGCCTCGGGGGAACAGTGATATACACTGAATGCTGGTCAATAAACACACATTGCCAAGTCGTGTAACACACTTCTGTTGTATTTACTGTTCAATACACTATTTATCTGCAACCTCTTGTTTTGTTATTTCTTAATCAAATACTTTGTCGCAACAATATATATATATATATATATATATATATATATAAAACATTTTAAAGGAAGATTCATCGATACCTACCTGAAATTAAAAATATTGGAACTAAACGAAAGAAATCATTGACACACATTCAATAGAAAATAGGTGTCGTCCGACATTTCGTATTGTGTGACGTCATTTGCTTACGTTAAGATACGCTTCGAGCAGATATGGACGTTCGAGGGAAATCATGGTAAGTTTGTAGTTTAAAATCAGTAAAGTCTACCTTTATAAACAGACGCTCCTTCGTAGCTAAATAGTATACCACGTTAGGCTATATGACGGCTCCGTTTAGGATACAGGTTCGATTCCTGTAGGAGAACGTATATTTTCTATGAAATTTCTCGGACGTTCAGGCCGGTAAATGTTAGTACTGTTTATTATAAACAGTGCATTTATTTAAATATTTGTGCCTATATAAATAACGTGTGATATATATATATATATATATAAAGTGAACATTGAAGTCAACACTTAGAGGCGACAGTCTGTTTCATGCTAGACGCAATCATCAGGCCAATGGTTATATATATATATATATATATATATATATATATATATATATATATATATATTATTTATTATTAAAGGCAATAGACTCGGTTCGAAGCTATTTTTTCTGATCATGTTTTCGTTTTTTACAAGGTTCCTGTGTGCGTGGAAATTATCCGTACAAATTTTCCATCACTTTCAATTATTTTCGGTCATTTTCAAGAATGGTGCACATTACGATTATTTTTTTTATATTTTTTTTTTTTTCCATCATGGCGTTTGGAGCGTTACAAATTTAAATCATCTTTTGCCATGTTGCTGTCGAAGACAAGAGAAAGTTATTAAAAAAAAAAAAAGAAAAAAAAAGAAAGCAAAAAAGAGAAATTCTCAAATTAAACCTTCTGTGTTTAAAAAAAATGTTTAACTAAAAAAACTTCTGTCATTTTTATTTATATAAACAACTTGATTGTAAATTCCATGAGCTAAAATGTCCGTCCACCACGCAGAAACACGTAATCTGGTTCCATTCGCCATAACATCTACATCAAGAAAAATATTTTCGCTTTAATTTCCTGTGTAAAACACGTACACACACACACACACATATATATATATATATATATATATATATATATATATATATATATATATATATATTCCATTTATTTGTTGTTGGTCATTTCAAGCAATGAAAGAAGAATTCCATTTCCATCCACCCCCCTCCCCTCGAGAAAATAAAAACTCGCAAATCGTAGTGCCTCTAATTTAAACATAATTTGCAAAATGTATTATTTTTTATTATTAGAAAAAAACAACCGAAAGATGAAAATGCTGTCTTCGTTTCATAGAAATGGAGAAAATGTATTATTTTTATTCCGGTAAAAGACCTGAATTTCCAGAGAAAAATAAAATTTACGATGAAAAAAAAATATATAAAAAATAAATAAAATAAAATAAAATGTATGAAATTATGATAACAATTATAGACAGAAATTTTTCAAATCAGAAATTGAAAAAATTACAGTTAGATATTTTCTATTATTGAAAGGATATATTTTTCTCCTTTTCGTTCTTTCAATTTTATTTTATTTTTTTCCGTTCCATTAAATTTCGAATTTTGCCGACATCTTGCCTCAATTTGGCGGTCGCTAGTGGGGGAGACGATTTCTTTCAAAATAAAATTTATATTTTGCATCGGTAAATCTTTTCTTCTCTTTACAATTATTCTTTTCGTTTTTTCTTATATTTATTTATTTATTTTTAATTTCGCTTCTTTTTGCCCAATTCCTTCAGAATTAATGACATCATTTGGACATTAGAATGCCTTCGCGCCTCATGTCTTCAAAAGCATGCTGATCTCGCAGACTGTTTATTATTATTCTTTTAGGGTATACACACATCTTTAACATAGAAGTTGCATCGATCAAGGACTTTTTTTTTTATTATGCAAATGGTTATTTCGACCATGATGGAATATAAAAAGTGTCTAAAAATAGAGGCTACTCAACTAAAAACATCATTTAACAAAAAGTAAAATAAAATAAATATGCACACCGTACAACCCTATCAAAACATATATGGCAACACTAAAATACAAACCAAGACATGCCCAAAGCAGCATGGAAAATAAAAGAAACGTACTACCAACTTTCAATAACACTTCAAAGCAAAGTAACCTTTGTCGAGGGGAAGAAAATATCAATGACCCCATTTCTAGAACAATATAAACTCCTATACAAGAGGGATAATCATTTCAATTTACAGCTAAAGAGATCAATTAGAAAAGATCCAACTCAATTCATAAGATGCTAGGCACGTGAGAAAGTAGTTTCAGCTATGTCAGTCCAAAGAGCATTGAAAAAAAAAGACTTGAAAATGTAATAGTATGTGAAACCTGTGAGGCACCTTGTTACTCCATGACAGAAAGTTAGGTATTTAGAGAGGGCGAAGATCATCTTGAATAAGTTGGAAAATGAGATCAAACACACATTTTATATATATATATATATATATATATATATATATATATATATATATATATATATATATATAAAGCTTGCTTTCGATCCTTAGATATTATTAATTAATGATGAACATGTCACTTTCGTTTATGATCGATTTCATCACTATAAATCTGTTAAGCTTAGAGAGTAATTATACATTCTTATTGCTCAAAGTAGAGTCCGATAGTCTTATAAAAAACCTCGGAGAATTCCAGTAAAATATCTTTAATCATTTCTAAGCTACAACGGTTCAGAGCTTAATCTAACAATTGGACAATTTTGCTGTTACACCCGGTACTTTTTTAAGCGCTCGATCTGTAGATGTACGTATATATATTTATTTTATTACTGAAACCTTATTTTTAGTGGATATCCATATTTGAGTAGACTCTCTTTTTATTTGTTGAACAGTATATTTATTTATTTTCGTCTACTGGCCTGAATATTCTAGAAATCTTATTAAAGAAAAATCATCTTTCCAGCAGGATCCGATCCTGCCCCCACCCCAAACGGCATTTGAAATCATGATTAGACCTGACGTACCTTAATCGTCTCGGCCACGAGGTGTGTCGGTGATCAAGCAAAGTTGAATAAAGCCTTTAAACGCAAATCTTTCCTAGACTCGAAAAAGACATATCCGCTCAATTTCCTATCCTAACGTAAACAAAGCAATTTATAAAGAAGTGATGGATTTTTATTTATTAAAGATATGTGTTTGCTTGAGAGAGAGAGAGAAGGAGATGAAGAGAGAGAAGGAGATGAAGAGAGAGAGAGAGAGAGAGATGAAGAGAGAGAGATGAAGAGAGAGAGATGAAGAGAGAGAGAGAAGGAGATGAAGAGAGAGAGAGAGAGAGAAGAGAGAGAGAAGGTGAGAGAGAGAGAGAGAAGGTGAGAGAGTGATTTAAGGAGGGTGATTTAAATTTGCATGGGAATTCGATGGAATGGTAAATATATGACAATTTGGGAAAACATTTGTGGACATGTTTCACCGATGAAACGACGTTATTAGAAAATCGGATTTTATTTCATCGAAAAATCACAAGATCACGTGATTTCTATTCAACATATTAACGCTTTGATTATTTTTATTTTACCTTATATTATTTTTCGGTCAAGCTAGCTCGGACATTCAGGAGTCTATCACGCCAACAATCAACGGTCCTGCATCAAAGGTCGGAAGGTCATTTGGGTAGCATTCTATATCATAATATGATATTTGGTCAATGTAGTTGGTTGCCGGGCGACCAACCAGTCTTACGCCATGGTTAGGTGCCCAGGAAAATTCTTGTTGTTCTCTTTGATATTCTTTTTATGATTCTTGAACAGTAGATGGTATTCCGTGACTGTTTCTTCAACATAATTTCCTTTTTTTTTTGCATTTGCATTTGCGCCAGAAAAGCAAATATATAAGATTTGAACAATCACAAATCAGAACCGGTGGTTTGAATATTGTGTGAGTGCCGGTGGGTGATGTTGAAAAGGTTATCATGGCATCGGGGTTTATTCGTGAGGTGGTGATATATACATGTCGGATGATAAGAGAGTGTGTAGGTTGGGTGCCAGAGCAGTAGATCATTCGCAGGTTTTTGTTTTGCACGCCAGCAGAGCACTGTAAGGTGAATTCTACGTTCGCGTAAGTTTGTAGAAATATCAGGGGTGGGTCCATAGAACTGTGATTTAGTTGGATGCTGTCCCCAGGAGATGTTGAGTATAGTTTTCAGCATCCGAATGTAGATTCCATCAAGCTTAGACTCTAAGGTTTTAGTTAATATCCAAGCAGTGGCACTATACATTAAAACCGACTCTACAGTGGCACAAAAGTAGCTCCGTTTGAGGTTTTCTGGTAGATCAGATTTCCAGATTACATCCATTTTATTCAAAGCAGTCCAAGCATTAGCTATGCAAATTTTTACATCCTTTTCAGTAGAATTTATTTTGCTTTCTAGGTATGTAAAAGATTCGACACATTTTATTAATTCACCTGAGACAGTTTGTATTGAGTTTTGCTGGTTGAAAGTTAGGAGTTCAGTTTTAAAGACATTGACATGAGTCCAACATTGTTAGCAGAAATTTCTAGATGATGTAGGAGAACTGTGGTAATGGCGTCTGCAGTGACAGCTAGGTCATTTGGATGATCAATGTAGGTTAACATTTTTTACGGGTTATCAACACTAGTTTTTATGATACTCATTTAGGTTTTTATCTTAACTCTATAGATTTTTTTTTCAATTAGATTTCTTTGATTTCAATTCCGCTTTTGTTATTATAAGATTTTAGTATCTCACTTTGTTTCAACATCAGTTCAATAAGAACAAATAATAAACTGAAATAACTCGGTTGTATATCAATCGTGGATCAATGCACTTCCAATATCTTCGTCTGATTAAATTATATTCATTTTATCATTATAGGAATTTTAATTTATTTTAACTGTTTTTGATTTCAATGCATTTATTTATAGATTCATTTGTTATAAAATTCTTAAAATGTTAATTTATTAAGAAAAATCTAATAAACTAAGATCCGCCGGTCGTATATGATTCATAGGGGGATTTGTGGATCATGATATTTTGAATGTTTCTTCGTCTGATTAAATTTTCTTCATTTTTCAATTTACCTTTGCTTCGATTTTAAAAACGTCAAAATGGTTAAATTTATTTATGAATCCTGAATAAATTTTTGAATCAGCCATATCAGGATTCAATTTGTTTCGTCTAAAAGTTGGCTCTTATAAAATGTCGCCTTTTTTGGCCAATTTAGAAGCTTCTTTTTTTTTCTTACTTCTTAATAATAGAAATACGAAGGGAATGAGGATGATTCACTCTTGTGGATGTGGCAGGATGTGTCTCAGTTGTAAAGGTCGGGGGCTCGACAGAACATACGCCATGAAAGTAGCGATAGAGACACGAGAGGCTAGCAACCGTGCATCTGTGGAAATGGGTTACAAGGTATAAAAAAAAAAATTTAGTAAGAAAAGGTCAATAAACTGAGATGGGCCGGTCGTATATGATTCATAGGGGCGAGGGTTCATGGATGATGATACTTTGAACGTTTCTTCGTCTAAGTAAATTAATTTTATCTTTTACTCGACTTTATTTTGTAACACCGTATCTTCATCTCACTGGATACACGCACTGCACACGATCGCTCGTTGGTCCCGTACAGTCCAGTATTACAGGTGAAACACAAGTCTCCGGTTCCCAATGTCAATTCGAAGTCACCCTCTAGCCGCGTTGTGATTGTTTTAATCCTGGAGAGTGGTCATCAGATCGTAGAAACCCGGAAGCTCACCTTTGGTCCACCTGTGACTTTGTCAGGTGAGAATCGGGTTAACAGAAAAATAAATATAACCAAGTCGACTCGATTTTGAAAGGACAAAAGTTATATATATATATATATATATATATAAATAAGCAAACACACACACATACATAAGTAATAATTCTTCTTGCACAAGGTTGAATGTTTCTTGTATATGAACAATAACCAATCAAACACAAAATACCTCGGAATATTTCTGTAAAGGAGAGATGTGTGTCTATATTTCTGAGATGAGATATTATTTACATTATTTGGACTATTGTCCTCATCTTTCTCGCCATATTTATCACAACGTTTCGCCCTTTCAGTATCTGTCTATATTTCTGAGATGAGGTATTATGTACATTATTTACATTATTCGGACTATTGTCCTCATCTTTCTCGCCATATTTATCACAACGTTTCGACCGTTGTACGCTCCGGCCTTCTTCAGGTGGTTGGAATGTCGAACTGAACCCTTTATTTCGCTCACTGTTCTAGTTCGAATAACCAAGATTAACATTAATTTTACATTTCAAGGTCTTTACAACATATTAACATCTTGGTTATTCGAAAACGTCTTTCACTTGGTGTTTTCTGTTTTACAGCATATTCTCCTTTATCATCATTAGTATTATTTCAGGGGTGATTATCGCCACTGCCCCAATTTTAATTTTACTTCGATTTTAAAAAATGCCAAAATTGTTTAGTTTCTGAATCCTATATAATTCTTGAATCAGTCATATCAATTTGTTTCATCAAAAAAGTCTTTATAACGCATTACTTTTTTTTTTGCTAAAATAATACTTAAAGAAAACAGGATTAAAATATAGACGACTTAAACACATTGATTAAAAAAATTAATTATAATTTTCTTATTTTAATTTAATTCTATGTTTTTCTTTAACACCTAAATATTATCATAATTCAAATATCCCACATTTCAGTTCTAATTTAACAAAAATAGATGATAAGCTAAAATAGTTCAGTCTTATATCAACCGGAGAGGAGTTTTATCACGGCACTTTCAATAAATCTTCGGCTGAGTAAATTCATTTTTATTCAACAGAACTGAATTTTTCAGGTCAAAATTGGGATCACAAAGTTATCGGTGGTATACCTCGCACTTTGTGTGCCGTTCAAGTTCATTTTGTGTTCGTATATTCTTTGGGACAGATTTGCGAGTGGAATCAATAATGGTAATAACAGACATACAATAATAAAAGACCAAAGATTGCATGGCGCAGATTTCTACAAGAGTTCCACACAAGGAATCATAAGCGTGTCACTTTAAGGAAACCATCCGAAAACGAGATTACATTACCAAAGGCAGAATGTGTGAATGCACTCAAAGGATTTGGCTAAAAACAGGAATTTCTCCAGCACTTCCTCAGATGAGGGTGGGATGGGGTTTTGAACTGTAGATGCAAGTGCTTACAATGAAAAGATTTTCTGCAGGATGATTAAAAAAAACAAAAAAACACGAATTTCTAAAAAGAAAAGAAATACAAAAAAAAAAAGAGGAAAAGAAAAATACAAAAAAAAAAGAGGGAAAAGAAAATAAAAAAAAAAAGAGGGAAAAGAAAAAAAAAAAAAAAGGGAAAAAAAAAAAAAAAAAAAGAAAATAAAATAAAAAAAAAAGAGGGAAAAGAAAATACAAAAAAAAAAAAAAGAGGGAAAAGAAAATACAAAAAAAAAAAAAGGGAAAAGAAAATACAAAAAAAAAAAAAAAGGAAAAGAAAATACAAAAAAAAAAAAAAAAAGAGGGAAAAGAAAATACAAAAAAAAAAAAGAGGGAAAAGAAAATACAAAAAAAAAAAAAGAGGGAAAAGAAAATACAAAAAAAAAAAGAGAGGGAAAAGAAAATAAAAAAAAAAAGAGGGAAAAGAAAATACAAAAAAAGAGAGGGAAAAGAAAATACAAAAAAAAAAAAGAGGAAAAGAAAATACAAAAAAAAAGAGAGGGAAAAGAAAATAAAAAAAAAGAGAGGGAAAAGAAAATACAAAAAAAAAGAGGGAAAAGAAAATACAAAAAAAGAGAGGGAAAAGAAAATACAAAAAAAGAGAGGGAAAAGAAAATACAAAAAAGAGAGAGAAAGAAAAAACAAAAAGAGAGAAAGAAAAATCAAAAAAGAAAGAGAAAAACAAAACGAATATAAAAACAAGAAGGAAAAAGAAAAGAAAAATGAAGAAAAACGTATCGTCTATTAAAATACAGCTATTAACTAAAAATAATACTTAAAATGACATTTAAAATACAAGGTGGTCTGAAAGTATTGTCACCCTCATATATTTTCTATTTCCTATGGCTGACATCAGCAACTATGGTTTGGAAGAGAGGCTTAGGAAGACAAGATTTTCGGATCACCTTGTATGTAACTTTAATAGATAAAAACCCATTACTTCTTTAGAAATTACTAACGTTCACGCAATTTAAGGCTCAAGAGCCACTCGCTATTGGGATTCACTGTTAAATGCTAATAACGAATGCGGTGTGTGATATGAATGAAAAAACAGGTGATAGGAAATAAAGACAATGAGGAGAAATGATCGTTGACTTGAAGAGGTTGTTTTTAGTGGTCAAGGAAGCACCTACTCGGGAGCCGGTTCCATAAAGTAGCACTTCTTTACTTTTTCGCTAAACACTAACACTTTGTGGGACAGGCTGGATAATTGGAACTTCATCTTTACTTTTGGAACACGGGGGAAATATAGACGATTCGACTCACTGGAAGTCGCATGGTAGTAAATGTCTAAATTGGCGGAGGTAAAGAATGGAGCGTTCATCTGAACATTTGACAGTTTCCATATTTTATATCAATATACTAGATCATGCTGAAAGTTTTCAATACAACCTCATCCAAGATTCTTTGTTGGAATTAACTTTTCAGCACCCCTCGCATATATTATTTGATTAATATAATTTTCTCTACATCTATTAGTAGTCCTGGGTATAACGATAAACTACATCCGGCAGCAAGGTCTCTGGTCGGAAGATTGGAGATATTGAGGATCATGGGACCACATCTTAATTGCTGTTGTTACCCAGTCCACCCTGACCCAGGGTGGTAACAACTGTTATGGTCCCAGCTATGGGCAATTAGTGACCCCCCCAAAAAAAAATAGTTTGAAAGTATAAAAATACATCTTTATAGCAAAATGACCGACAATAAATTCTATAGCAAAATGACCGACAATACATTTTATCTCTAATTGAGGACATAAAATTGTGTTCCAAATGTTTAGATTTGGACATTAAATAACCCATAGCGTCCTTCCCTCTCAGTCCTTCTTTCATTCTGTGATTCTGTCTCCATCTTTTCTCCTTCCATTTCTATTTCGTTTTTGATTCCTTCCATCCTGCCTTCATCTTTTTTTTTCTTACCTTTCAGTCCTGTTTTCATTCTTTCCTTTCTATAGCAATCTCCTGCTTTTCCCATTCTCCTTTCCTTTCTATGTGCTCCTTCCTTCCATCTTGTGCTACTTTTTTACCTCCTTTTTAACCCTCTTTCCTTTCTATCTTCTGCTTCCTTCCTTTCAGTCCTTCTTTCATTCTGTCTATTCTATCTCCATCTTTTCTTCTTTCATTTATATTTCGCTTTTCCTTCCTGCCTTCATCTTTTCTTTCTTTCTTTCTATAAAGTGGCATCTATTTTTTCTTTTTCTTTCTTTCATTCAAATCTCGTTTATTATTTCTTTAGTTCATTCTTTCTTTACTGCTTTTTTTTCTAAACCTTTCTTCCCTTCTATTACTTTTCTTTCTTTCTTTTCTGAAGCCATAAAATTGCATTCGAAATATTTACATTTTGGCATTAAATAACCCACAGAGGTGTTGATATGCCACTAAACAAAATCAACCAACCAACAAGAAAGAACTCTTCCATAACATTAATCCATATAATATCCTATACTTTCTTAAAGAAATCAAATTGTATTCTAAAATAACTGCAGCATAAAAGGCACATATGACCTCCTCTAGTAATTATGTACACACAAACATGTATATGCACAAAAGCTGAGTATCATTTACCATGTACTAAATTGCGAAAGCAGAATAACATTTTTATTACTTCAAAGCTCCCAAGAAAATTAAATTTCAACATTAAATGACCCATAAGGATGTTGATATGCCATTAAACAAACAAATCAGTCATTTTGTGGGAGGTGTTTCTGCCACACTATTTGTACTATGTCCCTTCAGAACATGAGCGATCATGTCTCTCCACAACTTCCTGTCCATTGTAACTTTACTCTCTCTCCTAACTCCTGTTCTGCCACCTATTTACATTAGGTATTTGCTGGTTTCCTCTATTTCTTTTGCTTTCAATATGTCCTGTGAGTATCAAGTACTCCAAGCCCTCTTTCCTCATTTATGTGCCTTAACATTTAAATTGTCTCTTTCTCATTCTAAGCATAAGTGTACTTTTTGTTTACATTTTCCTTAAAACATCCTTATAATACACGTCATAAAACTGTGTTCAAAATATTTACATTTCAGCATTAAATGACCCATAGAAGTGTTGATATGCCACTAAACAAAATCAAACAACCAACAAGAAAGAACTCTTCCATAACAATTATTCATATAATATCCTATAATTTCTTAAAGAAATCAAATTGTATTCAAAAATATAACTTCTATAAAACTACAGCATAAAACATCGATATTACTATCCCTGGTAATAATGTTCACATAAATATGCATGTGCACAAAAGCTGAGTTTCATCTACCATGCATTCAATTGCGAAAGCAGAATAACATATGATTTTTATTACTTCCAAGCACCAAATAAAATTAAATTCGGGCATTAAATAAGCCACAATGAGTTGATATACCGTTAAACAAATCAATTAATATGAACAGGCCTACACTGACTGAGGCAATGCTCTCTATTCTTTCAAACTGTTCATATATTATTGTTAGTGTCTGTACTACCTTACTTGGGGCGACACTGATTAAGGTTGATATACTGCTAAACAAAGTCAATCAACCAACAGCCCGGCTTGTCAAGCACCTGATGAAGGCCAGAGAGTGAATCTTTGAGATAGCAGAAATGAAGACAATGATCCGAATGTAAATTAATGTTGAGAGTGTTTTAGAAAAATGTAGAAGCACAAAAACTGAGTATCATCTACCATGTATTCAACTGTGAAAGCAGAATAACATAACTCCTAAGAAAATTAAATTCCGGCATTAAATGACCCATAAGGAGTTGATATGCCGTTAAACAAGAAAATCAATCAATCAATAATTCTTGAAACTTATTGTCTTATTTTATCTGTGGTTGAAGCCATAAAACTGTGTTCAAAATATTTAGATTTCGGCATTTAATAACCCATAGAGGTGTTGATATGCCACTAAACAAACTCAAACAACCAACAAGAAAGAACTCTTCCATAACATTAATCCATATAGTATCCTATAATTTATTAAAGAAATCAAATTGTATTTTAAAACATAACTTCAACAAAACTAATACATTTTATCTGCAGTTGAAGCCATAAAACTGTGTTCAAAATATTTAGATTTCGGCATTAAATTACCCATAGAAGTGTTACTTTAAAAAAAAAAAAAAATCTGCAATTACATTCAGATGAGCAAAAATGTTAACGATAATTAGCCCAAGCCTTATTTTGGCAACTTTCCTGGTAAGGGTAACATTAGCCGTTTCCTTATAAGGAAACATTCGGCATTCATCAACTGAGCAGCCAGTGCTATTGTCGGTTGAAATCTATAAAATTTTTCTCTTAAAACAATTTTTCAGGAGAATAGATTTCTCAAGTCCACTAGTTGTTATTGCTCTTTCTAGTATTGATGGGAATTTCCTTCCTAACCTTTTGTTTGAGACACTGAATCAAAACCTTACTAAGAGCAACAAAGAATAGGAATTTGTGGAGAGCCTTGATGATCACCCACATCCTGAAGAAGAATATGCTGTATGCTCTCTCCAGTATATATGGACAACCTAATTAATGACATGATGCATATACAAAGGAAGTTAAATAATAATGGAAACATTAGCTGCTTCCCTATAAGGAAACATTTGGCATTCCTTGAGTGAGCAGCTTGTATTAATGTCAGATGAAATTTATAAAATCTTTTTCTTAAAACAATTTTTCAGAAAAATAGGTTTTCCAAATCCAGTAGCTGTTATCGCTCTTTCTAGTATTGACGGGAGTTTACTTCATTATCTTTTGTTTGAGTGGTGTCAAAATGTCAAAGAGCAACAAAGAAGTTGAATTTGACATTCATTTGATGTTGTTGCATCCTGGAAAAGTAATATGCTGTATGTGGTTCCAGTATATTGGACAACCTAACTAATGACATGATGCATAGCCAACGAGGTACGAAGGTAAGATGACTTCCCGCCCTAAGACCTTGAGTGACACGTTTCATCTGATGAAATTTATAAAGTCTTTTTTAAAACAATTTTTTCAGAAAATAGGTTTTGCAAATCCAGTCGTTATCGTTTCTAGTATTGACGGGAGTTTACTTCATTATCTTTTGTTTGAAGTGGTGTGGAATGTCTGGGTCTTATGTAGTTGAATTTGACATTCATTTTAGTTGTTGCTGCTGGTGAAAGTACTCAAGTGATGTGGTTTCTGTTATTTGGTATAGGTCTTTCTAGGAGGTATGAAGGAATGTTGAACGCCCTAAGATTTCGTTTCATCTGCTAAAACATTTTTAACCATTGAGCGAGAAAGGGTTTTTCGACATTCCAGTTTAGACCTGAAGAAGGCATAATTCGGACAATTCTCGAATTGTTGTGCAAAATATGGCGACAATGATGAGGCCAATAGTCCAGGAATAATGTAAATAGTGTACATAATACGTTCATCTCAGAAATATAGACAGATACTGAAGGGCCGAAACGTTGTAATAAATATGGCGACAAAGATGAGGCCAATAGTCCGAATAATGTAAATAGTGTACATAATACCTCATCTCAGAAATATAGACAGTTTCTGAAAGAGTTTGGCCCCAAATATGGCACCCATATAAATGTATACACGACACAAAGAAAACTCATCAATAGTTTTTGCAATCATATTTTACTTTAACAATTTCTTTCTTTTTTTTTCATTATCTGTGAATTGCGATGACTTCTTGGGAAAGATAGTGGAGTAGTTTCTTGATACCTTCTCCACAGATTCCTTTTCTTTGTTATCTCTGAATTGCCATAACGTCTTTAGAAAGATATTGGCGCGGTTTTCCGATTGAATTCAAAATAGGTATTTTCTTAGACTGGCTGCTACCAAAAGCTAGAAAGTCCATTCTGTCTATTCTGCTATTAATTCATAGTTGGGGTGGACAAAGATATAGATAATCCGAAAGGCGTAACTGCGAACGTAACTAGGTTTCGCCTTCAACTCGGAGATTATAATTTAACCGTCCATACTTGTTACGGGTCACTGCACGCCATTAAAGAACTGTACCTGGTTATTTTACTTAATTATTAGTCATTTTTCTACTATGAGTGTGTGAAAGAGAGGGACTAACAGCGGGTGAGAGAGAGTGGGAGTCTAACAACCGGAGAGAGAGAGAGAGGGAGTCTAACAACCGGAGAGAGAGAGAGAGGGAGTCTAACAACCGGAGAGAGAGAGAGAGAGAGAGAGAGTGGGAGTTTAACAACCGGAGAGAGAGAGTGAGAGAGAGAGTCTAACAACCGGAGAGAGAGAGTGAGAGAGAGAGTCTAACAACCGGAGAGAGAGAGGGAGGCTAACAACCGAGAGAGAGAGGGAGGAGGCAAACGGAGAGAGAGAGAGTGGGAGGCTAACAACCGGAGAGAGAGAGTGGGAGGCTAACAACCGGAGAGAGAGAGTGGGAGGCTAACAACCGGAGAGAGAGAGTGGGAGGCTAGCAGCATGGGGGAGAGAGAGTGGGGGTTAACAATGGGAGAGAGAGAGAGAGAGAGAGGGACACGGAAGATCTTTCTTTCCTCATGTGCCCTAGAAATTTCAACTCTTTCTGATTCTAAGTATAAGCGTTCTTTTTGCTTTCATTTCCCTTAAAGCATCGTTGTTTGTCACATGTTCGGTGTATGGTATTCTCAGTATCCTTCTGTAGAACTACATTTCTGTTGCCTCAAATCGATTGTCCAACATTTACAGCCAGGAAAAGCTCACATATCACAGCTGTCATATTAAAAAAAATCGGCTAGTATTGAAAATTAGTTTCTAATAATACCAGACATTATTTTAGCCCAAACCTTGTCTAGTGACCTTGCTGACAGCTATGACCATCAACAATTGGTTGAAGCAAAAGAAAATCTAATGGCCGGAGTCAGTTGTGAAATTCCTCTAGATGACTGTTCTCTGGCCAAAATCACACGGTCATCGATCGTGCAGGACTTTTCGACAGCTCCTGCCAAGATCTTCCAATGGACAATAGGGGCCAAAGTTCGTTTCCGGCTCTCACCGTGAGAGTCGCCGCTGGTCTTCAGAATTTTGGAAACGGACAGTTAGAAATTTGGCATCGTCCGGACCTCTAGTGTCCGGTACTGTCCAACTTACACGCACCCACTTCATCTTCCTTCTCTCTCTCACTCTCTCTCTTCCTACCTCCCCAACACACTTAGCTAACTTACCCTGAACCTCATCTCCTGATCACACCACTCACTCACCGGAAATCACCACCATATCCGGGGATTTGGGTCGATATCTGTCACTGAAATTCTGGATATGACTTGATAGGAGGTGGTCAGTGTGGTCTGGGAAGAAGAGTGGGCGGGGGTCAGTGTAATTGATAGATCAAAAAGAGAGAGAGAGAGAGAGAGAAAAGGTGTATGTTTAGGATAGGGTGGGTATAGATGCTGAGTGGCGAATAGAGAAAGAGATCGTTGATAGGATTGAAGAGATTTGGGGTTCGACGACGCCCACAGCTTCTCCATTGCGGACCCAGTGCCAACTTTGCAGAGGAGGAGGGGCATACTCACTCTTTATGTGCTTGACAACTTTGTGTGTGTCTGTGAGAGAGAGTGAGAAAAATTGTGTGTATATATATATATATATATATATGTGTGTGTGGCTAATACAAATAAAAAGATTGTGATTTAGCCGATTCATCATCTTGACTGATGCTGATTCAGCATCCCGATGTTCGTAGATGGAACCTCCAGTAATCGCTCCGTCCACTCGTCAGGGGATGAAAGAGAATAGGCAGGAACGTAGAAATAAAGTGTGTGTGTGTGTGTGTGTGTGTGTGTGAAAGAGAGGGACTAACGGGAGAGAGAGAGAGAGGCCAACAACGAGAGAGAGAGAGAGAGTGGGAGGCCAACAGCGGGAGAGAAAGAGAGAGAAAGAGAGTGGGAGGCCAACAGCGGGAGAGAGGAGGGAGGCCAACAGCGGGAGAGGCCAACAGCGGGAGAGAGAGAGGGAGGCTAACAGCGGGAGAGAGAGCGGGAGGCTAACAGCGGGAGAGAGAGCGGGAGGCTAACAGCGGGAGAGAGAGAGAGAGGGAGAGATACAGCCTAAAATTCAAGTGGTAAGAGAGACGTAGAATTCGACGAAATTGGCTTTCGGATACGATGAGAAATGGACAGAAATGACGAGGAGTCGGGGTCTGAAGAAACACAAAATCTTGAAGAAGAAACGAAAAGGAAAAGGAAAGACGACAGAAGGAGAGAACAGAAGAGCGAACAGAAAGGAGAGTAAGGCTATTTAGAGAGGGTCAAATGGCTAAGCGGATGTAGTGTATCTTTCAAGAAGCGAAACTCGTTGTGTGATGGCGCTCCAGTCAAGTCCACATCGAGGCGTCAGACAATATCGGACAACATCCGCCCCTTTCCAGCCCCTCTTCACGTGCCATATGCAGATTGAGAGCACTAAAAGCATGCAACACATGTCTGCAAATGCAATGTCGGAAGGAGAGAAAGCACGTTGCTATTCCGCAAGCGATATGGAATTCGGAACAGTACAGATTTTAGCATGTTGCCTCACGGTGCCATGGTCTGCAAACGTCTGTGATAATCGAAAATTCAGTGGGAAATGCCTGTAAATGCCGATGATTCAAAGAAAGGAATATATTCTGAATTAGATTTCTCTTTAACTGCATCACTGATAAATAAATAAATAAATAAATAAATATACAAAAACTATATGCAGGGTGGTCGGAACGTCTTGTTACCCTCTACAGGTTACAATTTTCTACTTCAACGCTCTGTGGAGTATTATCAAGGAGAGGGTTTCATATGAGCGACACCAGAATACCCATCAGTTGAAGGCCGCCGTTCGAGGAGCCTTTGTAACAATCAACAAAGCAGAGGTACGTAAAATATCACACAAGACATGGCGCCGCATTATTTTGTGCCACGAAAATGATGTTCATACAGACCTTCTCGGTGTGTGACAGCGTCAATGAAAGTGTCTAAACCGAATCCAGTACATGTGCTTTGTATTACTTGTTCTGTCGTTCTCATTACTGTTTTGGTAGTCAGTGACAAGACTTTCGGAGAATCCTGTACACCAATTTAAATATCTGAGAAGATGAAAATACTTGTAAAATCTCTATTGTGCTCGTTATCTTTATCAATTCCTAGGAAGAGAAGGACCATTTTGAAAAGCGCAATGAATATTTGTTTGTTTTTTTCATAGACAAGGCGGACCGAAAGTCTTCTCACGCCTACATATATGTGGGGTATTTTCATCAAAGAGAGAGCTTCACATGAACGATACCAGAATACCCATCAGTTGAAGGACCCCCTTCGGAGAGTCTTTACAACAAACAACAAAGCACAGCTTCGTAAAATATCACACAGGACATGGCGCCTCACCATTCCATGAAAATGATCGTCTTCATACAGACCTTCTCGATGTGTGATAGCGTCAATGAAAGTGAATAAACCGAATCCAGTACATGAGCTTTGTATTACTTGTTCTTCTATTGTTCTCATTACTGTTTTGGTGTGTGTGTCGGGGGGGGGGTGACAAGACCTTCGGAGAATCCTGTACACTAATTTAAATATTTGAGATGAAAATACTTGTAAAATCTCTAATGTGTTTGTTATTTTCATCAATTCCTAGTTTGCTTTTTGGTAAGGAGTGACAAGACTTTCCGACTATCCTTTATATTTATTTTTTTAAAATTTAAAACTCGTATTTGAACCAAAGTTAGAGATTTCAGTAATCCCAAGCCACTGAATGCTTGACTGATTTGTTTAGCGGCACATCGACTCCTTATGGGTCATTTAATGTCGAAATTTAATTTTCTTAGGAGTTTTGAAGTAATAGAAATATGATATATGTTATTCTGCTTTCACAATTGAATACATGGCAGATAATACTCAGCTTTTATGTATATACACGTTTGTGGGAACATCATTTTTATAGGCGTGATCTGTGTGTGTTGTTATATTTTGGAACACTGTTTGGTTTCTTTAAGAAATTGTCGGATATTATATGGATTAATTTCATGAAAGTGTTCTTTCATATTGGTTATTTGTTTGATTTTGTTTAGCGACATATCAACACCTCTATGGGTTAATTAATGAAGAAATCTAAATAATTTGAATGCAATTTTGTCATATAGGAAGAAAATGAATAACTACCGACATTGAGGTTCGAACGTGACACTCTGGACTGATTAATATATATTTTCCACCATATGTATAAATAGCGGTGTCAGGCTAATGACTGCAGTGACTATTAAGTGGAACTATCCAGTCGAATTAGTGTGAATTACTGTGCGTCAATGATTTGAGTTTTGATTTAAGATTTACCGGATGTTAAGCCGAGTCGCGCTACTAACAAGGTATTCACTGAAATAGATATCTTTGGTTGGCTTTTAGTTCTTTCTTCTTGTTAAATATTTATTTGCGGTTGTAATTAAATACTGTTTAATTTAACATTGAAATCTTAAGTTATTAACTTTGAACTCTGGACTGATGAATATGTGTTTTCCACCAGGTGTATAAATAGCGGTGTCAGGCTACTGACTGCAGTGATTATTGAGTGGAACTATCCAGTCGAATTAGTGTGAATTGTGCATCGATGATTTGGGTTTTGATTTAGGATTTACCGGACCTTAACCCGAGCCTCGCTACAAACAAGGTATTCATTGAAATGGTTAATTATCTTTGGTTGACTTTTATTTTTTTGTTCTTGTTAAGTATTTATTTGCGGTTGTAATTAAATACTGTTTTATTTTAACACTGAAGTCTTGAGTTATAATTAATTAGTAACGGCCATCGTACGTCACAAAAAATGTTATGGCTTCAATTACAGCTAAAATGTATTGTTGGTCATTTTGTTATAAAATATATTGTTTACTATAAATATCTATCGGTGGTAATATTTTTATATAAAAATATATTGCTAGTATTTTTACCATAAAAATGTATTTTTATACATTCACAGTATTTAGGCGTTCAGTATTTGCCCATAGCTGGAACCCTAACAGGTGCTACCACCTCGGGTCAGGGTGGTCCTGGGAACACCAGCAATTAAGAGGTTGTTTCACACTGTTCAAAACCTCCAATCTCCTGATCAGAGGTCTTCCTGCCAGGTATAGTTAATCGTCATACTCTGGACTGCCAAGCCACAGAAGAATGAGACGGTCTAAGGTGCATAAATTAAGCTGATTTGGTTTGGTTTGTTTTGTTTTACGGGGTGTCAAAATCAATGGGTTATTTAATACCAACAAGATTTTTATTGCTGGAAATATTTTTTTCCAAAAAATTATTGCTGGTAATAATGTATTTTTAAGAAAAATATATTGCTGGTATTAAAATCTTTTTACATGTTTTGACCCCAGTTTGGGGTTAACTATTCTCCCATAGCTGGGACCCTAACAGGTGCTACCACCCCAGGCCAAGGTGGACCTGGGAACACCAGCAATAAGAAGGTGGTTCCACGCTCTTCAGAACCTCCTGATCAGAGGCCTTGCTGTTGGACGTAGTTTATCGTCATACCCAGGACGTAGATGTAGTTTATCGTCTTACCCAGGACGTAGTTTATCGTCTTACCCAGGACGACAAATTAAGCTGGTCTTTTATTGGTTCTTTCGCATAAAAGAAACATGGTTCCAAAGCAGGATCCACCATTCCTGATTCTCTCTGTAATTCTCTGGGATTTTGTCTAATTCGTTTTCCTTATGCTTCTCAATTCACCAATAGTTAATTTAAACCGAAAAACATACATTTTTTTTTACCGCTATTTTTTGGATAATTTAAAGCCAAAACATTTTTGAATTTTAAGAATAATTATTTTTTTTGCAATAGAATATTACATTAAGAAGATTGTTTTTAGAATAACAGTGTTTTTTTTTTTTTTTTTACAGACTATTTAACTCTTAGCGGGGGACGAGAGACTAAGTTTTCCAAGGTTATTTGGGCGTAAGTGAAATTAACGAAGCCGACTGGAATTCGAACTCTGCTCTTCAATTTCTCATTGCGAGACGCTATTCAATACACCAGCCGCACATCCCCAGATCAATTTTTTGCCATTGTCTCTCCCAACTAACACCACTGTCTTCTTTAATATGCCAAGTGCTTTTAGCGTGTAGGTGATCATGGCTCTCCATACTTTCCTAAATCTTGTTTCTCTAACCTTTATCACCCTTGTTTGTTTTTATATTTATTCTCACAACCCCATTAAATAGGTTACTCCCTCTTCAGTATGCCCTGTGAGTATTAAATTCTCTAGGCCTTCTTTCCTCATTATGTGTCACAGAAATTTAAGAGTGTAAATTCCTCATTTTGAGTAGTTACACGTCTTATCTCTGAGGTGCGTCTCTGTCCTTGGACAGAGTGCACTCAGGGACAACTGAGGAAAATTATGCTGAAGAGGTGCCCAGCCCTGGGGAACAGCTGCCCGAAGCCGCGCCCTCCCATTGCACAAGAGGGAGCGATCGGTGTTCGCACCGAGGCCAGCGCAAACGACGGTTGCGGGGGATGAGGGGAATTTTTTGTTCCTGTCCCCAACTAAAAATAGACATTGTGTCATATCTCATCCTATGGGGGTCAGAATTTTATCTGCCCTTCTGATTGTCAGTAGAAGTTTCCTTGTTGAGATTATATATATATATATATATGTATATTTTAAGTATTCGTCGATGTTCCGGTCTTAGATTCTGAAAGGGATCTTTCGGTTACTACGTTAACCGGATAGTTCAATCTGCACAATTGCTTGATTTTGCACCCCCCCACGACAATATGTAGCTTGTTACGCTTGGATATGTAACAGTGACCTTAATTACAAAGTGTAAGAATATACAACAAACATACAAAAAAAATATATCAACAAGGAATATTTACTGGCAATCAGAAGGGCAGATAAAATTTCTGTGACATATAATGAGGAAAGAAGGACTAGAGAATTTATTACTCACAGGACATACTAAAGAGCGAGTAACCTATTTAATGTGTTTAAAGGTTAGATAAAGAAAGAAGAGTTAGGAAAGTATATATGTCATTGTTAGTACAAAGTAGGCATGTAATTACTTAGAATTGCTCGTGTACCAAAAGAACTATATATCATTTTTGTACTTATCTTTGTTGATTGTTCTCGATCCCCCCCCCACAAAAAAAAACGTACGTCAGCTTATCTTACTAGTCGGAGCTAAAAGAGACTGTTCATTTTACCCGTCTAACGATGTCTCGTGCTGTTCTCGTCAGGTCATGTGACTGTTTTTTTTTAGCCTTTTAATTTAGTCAAGGGGAGATAACTTTTTCTCTCACAACAAACTCACACCTGGTTTTGGCTTTGATAAAACATTATGTATTCAGTGTTCTTATTGATTACTTTGACTACGTTTTCTAAGTTTAAGTTTAGTGTCTGCATTCAACACAGTATATATATCTTCTACTGATAACAATTAATAATTAGTACTTCTTACTTTCCTCCACTACGTTTTCGAAGCTTAATTTCAGTTTTTATTCTGAATCCACCATCAACAAAATAACATTTGCAATAAGATTATATCCGCCGATAATGAATCCTGGTTAAAAAAAAAAAAAAAAAGAAGCATCCAGGTTTGAACTCCTTTTTTGTTTTTAAACACAAAGTGCGCGTGGGCAAGCGTTTGCAATAGGGATGGGTATCCTCGAATACGAGTGGCCAACTATAATATATATATATATATATATATATATATATACATATATATGTGTGTGTGTGTGTTGTGTATTACTCGTTGTTTTATTGATAATTCTTAACAGTGGGATTTCAGTAAAACTTACATTTACAGCTAACATAAAAAGTGGAAATGTATGTTAAAATATAATAAATAAATATAACTAGAATATTCATATTCATTAACAAACACTTTCTAATAACTACACAAAATCTTCAACAGAAATACCTTAAAAATTAGCAATAGTGTTACCATAGTACAGAAAAACACTCACATTTTATTGCAGAATAAAGTTCAATGCCCACTAAAAGGCAACTGCCTATAAAATAACATAATATACCAAGCTACTGTAAAATGCAATGGAAATACAAAAAATTACATTATAGGAATAACAGAAAAGTCATTGGAAACAGGCTACTCACATAAAATATTTAACTGCAAAAGAATTCTAACAGTACAACTTTCTTAAAGTATATATAGCCACTGAAACAACACACCAAAAATAACACAGTAAATAAGAAAAATAGTTCTATCTTATAACAACGCATCAAAATTTGTCGATAATCGTCTTTTCAGAACATGACAAACAAAAGATCAGAAGTTATTTCCACGTGCAAACAAGAAATATAAAATGTCTGAACGGGTGGAAATAAAACGTAGATCTTGTCTGAACATTTGCCTTGGAAATAGCGATAGGCTTCTTACAGTGAGTCCTCGAGTGGAAGTTTACTTGTTCTTTTCTTCCATGGCCTTAATGATTGGGCCCTTTTAACTACCGCTAGTCTGATTCATCTTTGTATTTAAAGATTCATCATAAAATACAAAGAAGCTGCAATATTATTGGTTCTGACCTGGCAACTCGGCTTCAGTCATTTTCCCGCTGCCGTAACGTAATTTCTGTGCTCTTTCAATAAATATGTTCATTGTAATTGCTCTGATGAACTTTCCGCTATTATGCATAGAATTTATCGATTTGAGCGCATTACAAGATTGGCGGATAGTTATAATCGTTTTACAGTAGAAATGGCTAAATATAACCGTAAGTTCTATGTTAAAAGTTTCTTCAATCGCACTTTTCGCTTTCGGCACCTCAAGAAAGGCAATTTAAATAATTAAAAGGAAGACCGTGTAAAGTCTTGCATTGCACCTAAACCTGAAAATTGAAGATTGGGCGGTTCCAACCTAGATATGGCAACAACACTCCATTTTTGGTTTGAGCTGGCTCTTGTAAAAAATAAAGGGTCACAGATGGAGTCAGCGCGACTGTAGTCATGGCAGGAGGTAAAGCGTCCATAGCACTGACTAGGGCAAATATGGCGTCAGAAATTCCAACACTGACTATCGCTTATTTGTAGCAGGGTCACGATCATACATAACTCTCGCGAGACTTCCACCATACTACCAGCTTGCACGTTTCCAATTGTGCCGCAAGGTCATTTGAGGGACCGAAATGTGCCTTTTTTTGTAAGAAAAAAAATATCAGCAAAATTAGGGGTGCGTATTATGCACAGCTATAAAAAAAAATAAAATTTGCATAGGCCGATTCCAGTTGCGAAATGACTACTCACCACAAACCTACGACAATTTGACACTAACATTCGGCGATTGCAACCCCATAAGGATGTCAAATACAATCATATGTACCTAAAAATACTTACAAATGTAAAATAAAACAAAAATTATCATAATTAGTATGCGCTTAAATTAATGAAATCTAGGTAGCAGAGAGGAAAGTAATATTTATTTTGTTTAAATACAAAAAATGTGGCACAAAGCCAAAAGGTGAGATAGGGGAAGGCTTGTCTTCAGTCTTATCTTGAATTTTGCTAACCACAATTACTGATACCGTAGTATTCCTTACATCAAAACAACACATTCTTACTTGTCATTCTTACTACAACCACCATAATACCTCATAGTCTCTATGTAGTCCTAACTATTTTCTATAGATATAATTTGTCTGTGGCGGTGGGCAATAAAAATAGCTTTCAAAAATCAGGTAGCTTAAAGGATAGTTCACCAGAACAGTTCCCATCAAAGTAAAGACACAAGGAAGCTACATTACGCCGGCGGAAACGTTACTGAAGCCGAGATGCCAGGTCAGGACCAATAACATTGCATATTTTACTTGGGTTTTATCAAGGATCTCTAAATATATAACAGGAGCACCAGACTACACGTGAAAGCAATATTCAAGGCATAGACGAATGATAGCCTTATAAATTGCTGTCATATATGGCTTGGTGCCTCAGCTGTAAGTCTCGAGGTCCTCGCCAAAATCCAGAGACGGATATGCAATGTGATAGGTCCTGATCTGGCATCTAGTCTACAGTCATTTTCTCACAAACGTATCGTGGCTTCCTTCTGTTTCTTCAATAAGTATTTTCATGGCAACTGTTCCGATGAGTTGCTTTCTCTGGTTCCCAGGACTGCATGAATTTAAGCGAGCTACCAGGCTGGTATCTCAGTCCCACCCTTTCACTGTCGAAACGGTTAAATATAACCGCCTCTTCTACTCAAACAGCTTTTTCTGTCGCACTTCTCGTCTGTGGAATTCTCTTCCATGCTTCCCTGATAACTAGAATCTTCAAATATTCAAGTGTAATGTCAATCGACATCTTCGGATATCTTAATCGTGTTCCCCATCCTTCTCTTTATCTTCTCCCCAAACACGACTCTTTATTCTTGTTCTCTACCCTCTGTAACCCTTTGTGTGCTAGTGGCACTCCCGCCTCGCTTGGGATGAAATGTATTACAAAAAAAAAAAAAAAAAAAAAATAAAAAAAAATAATAAAAAAATAATATATAATATATATATATATATATATATATATATATATAACTGATTTAAAAATATAGATTTATCGCTACACAGGAATTACTCTGTTTCAAAAACAAAACAAAAACTTCAAATTCAATTATATTAAATTGTAAAAATAAAAATATCAATAACATTTTCAATAACGGATTACATGTTCTTTTTAATAATAATAAAAATAATAATAATATATATATATATATATATATATATATATATATATATATATGTGTGTGTGTGTGTGTGTGTGTGTGTGTATGAGGGGAAACTGGCTACCGCGACACAGAGAACCAAGTTTTTTGGCAGCATTACAGTACATTGGTCATTGCACCTGGTACCCGGAGATGGAAATTAATTAGGACTTATCATATATTTCCTGTCCATATAATCTTGAGTAACACAATGCATACTCAGAGTATTGCAATTTTATTTTTCCACAGTGCAATCTTGTTTATAGGGCAAAATTTATAGGGAAAAAAATCGTAAAAACTTTTTCATGTAACGCGTTTTATTCTTTAGGACTTCAGACTAAAGTGAAGGTTTACACTGATGTGATTACATATATGCCTGAAGGAGAGGGGAAGCTGAAAGTTTTAAATTCATTTTTTTTTTTGACATTTTTTTTGTGTATATAGTCTAGCCGAATACATTTAATTTCATTTGTCGACAAAGTAATTCTAACTTTTCACACAGACTCTACATTGGTTCTTGGTAATAACTGTGAAAGTCGATAGTACTTATACAAAAAAACAAACAAACAAAAAAACAAAAATCAAAATATGAACTTCAGACAGTTTATCCGCAACTTAGAACACAAAACCTTCTCCGAAAGTTGGAAAAATATAATAAAAAATTAAATAGACGCAATTTGTCAGTTCTTTAAAATCAAACGTGTTTGGATTAAATTCTTTCTTGCTTCCTAAATATACCTTGTGTGTGTGTGTGTGTGTGTGTGTGTGTGTATTTAGGCAGCAATCCTTTCATTGAAAACGACAGACAAGGTGCTTTTATTTAGTTTTTTTTTTATACAATTTCTCATATTTGTTTTTCTTTTCGGATGATAAATTATATAAAAACTGTCCTAATGTTCTTTTTATCCGAGCGCTTTAGGCTATACATTTAGCCATTTTCAAGGTTTAAATATTTTAACTGTTAAAATAAGAAATAGTTCGTTGTATGCATGTTTTATAAAATGTTTTCATTTTTTAAAACACGGTCAAGACATTGTGTCCATGTTCAAAGTTAATATTATTAAGTGTTTGTTTTTATTAATAAGGCTTTCATTAGTTTTAGCCTTTTTTTTTTGCATGTAGATGATGCTAATATATTAGTGTTGTCAACAAGTATGTTACGATTAGTGTCCGGTATGTCTCAATGGAGACCTGAAAGGTGTAGAGTGAGTCTGTGTGTCAAACATGTTGTAGTATGGCTTATATAATTATTTACGAATTTTGATTGATCAGGGATACAATTCCTTAATGGGCATTTAAATTCGTAAATAATATTTACCCTATTTAATTTTGTTTTAAGAGGTGAATTATTATTTTTAACTATAAGGTTAAAGGTTTTAAATTTTTTATAATAAATAATTAATCTAATTTTTTTGCTATTGTCAACTGGTGTTCTTAATTTTGCTTTCATCCTGTTTATAATTTTGCTTCATGTGATTTTTATAAAAATATTAATGTTATTGTTTGTGTTTCTATTCTCGCCGTTGCTATTAGCTACCTTAGACAAGAAACACCTAATATGGAAACCCAACAATTGATTAAGAAATCCGTTATTAATCAGCGTTTGCTTTACATTGTTTAATTCTTTATCGAAAAGCGTACGTGAGGATGAGTTCTCGTAAGGAAATTTTTAATAACACCTATTTTATATCTAAGAGGGCATTCACTAGAGAAATTAAGATGGCAAGAGTCTTTACTAGTTGTTTTTTTTTTTTATAAACAGAAGTTTTAAAAGTATTATTATTAAAATCGACGAGAACATCTAAGAAAGGAGTTTTTTTTTTTTTCACTAAGTTCATAAGTAAAATTTAGGACAGAATTTTGTTGAATTATTGAATATATATATATATATATATATATATATATATATATATACACACACACAATCTTATTCGTAACGCTTCACGTTTTGGGATACCATTTTTACATCCAAAAATATTTGGCTTTTAATGCCATTCTTCCTTCTTCCCCGAACCAAATCTCAAGAAAACTCGAATGAACAAAATAAGCGACAACAAACAATTAAAAAAAAAATCCCATCTTTATAAATACGCTTTTCTCAGGCAAACAAAGTGGGAGGAGGGAAAAAAAAGGAAAATTCAATTTGCGCCTTCCAAATTGCGTTAACCTGCCAAAGAAAACAGTATTGGAAGAGAGTTCAAGATTGAGTTATCTACCCTGTTCGCGGTTTAATGAGAGACACGTCCGCTAGGGTTCGTGATCTGTCGCTCGGGGGTTTAATGGTCGACCTCGCTCTTCCTTCGTCTGTACAATCGTTCCCACCACATTATACGCCACTTTCCGTTTACATTGTGCTCAATAATTGTATTATAGAGCCAGGGGTCCCCGATGGGAGCTAGTGTGGCTGCTGAGATTAGGCTGTCCGGTCGCAGTCTGGTTGGATAGAGATGGGATGGGGTGTCGGAATGTCGCATGTTTCCCTTCTCCTCCTGGCTTGGTGTTCCATTTTTACAAAATACCTTCCGAGTCTCTCTCTCTCTCTCTCTGCTTCCTTTCCAGCTTTTGGTTTTCCCTCCTCTCTCCCCATCCTCTGCCTTTTCCTCCTTTCATATTTTCTTTCTCTTTCATAACCTCTTTATTTTGTCCACTTCAATCGCCATCTTTTGCCCCACCCACTTTATATTTTTCTCTTCCTCTTATCCACTTCCGCCTTCTTCATATCCTCCTCATCAGCTTTCTCCATTTTCTTTCCTTTTTACTCACCTTTTCTTTTATCAACTTTTTTTCCCTTTTCCTCCAATTATTTTTCTTTTATTTCTATTAATCGAAAGCGCGGTCTGGATGCGCCATTTTTATTTTGGCAACAAAGTAGATGTCCTCTTTAAATCACATTTGTCTTCATCGGACCTTGTGGCGGGCATCTAGGCATTGCATTGCTACCATTCAGTTTTTACACCCACTTGGAAAGTCGGAGGCAAACTGGAACGTCTTATTGATATTACATAAACGATTACGCGCTCACTTCAGCGTAGGCTGACACAAGGTCAGAGGTGGGTCTTACAGTGAAAATCATACATGATACACAGTAATGATGATCTGCTTGAGATTAGCTTGTCAGCCATTAAGCTACGGTTGGGTACCATTTCCTCTACGTCTTAAAATTAAGAAGTTTAGCTTAGACTGACACAAGGTCAGTTCCTTGTCAGGGTTTTTCTTAGTTTTTGCTTAAGTTAGGGCAGAGAATGTGATATAATCGTTGTGGTGATTAGATTCTTACATTTAATTTCACTTATATGAGTGGGAAGGGAGAGACGGAAGGAGGAAGAGAGTGGGCGGAAAGGAAGGAGACAAATAAAAGAGGGAGGGAGAGAAGAATAAAAAGTATTAATGAGAGAGAGAGAGAGAGAGAGAGAGATCAAAAATGAATAAAAGAGATAACAATAGCCAAAGTTCAACTCACTAGACAGACTGGAGCAAAGCAGACGACTTTCCTTCCTCAAAGTGCTTCCTGCCGGAATGTAGTGTCCGCCATTTTTATGTCGTCGATTAAACAGGGAAAGGTAAACCTACCAAAAAATGCATCACTTGTCGCTTATGTTCGCCAGCAAATCGAAAAGATCGTGAAGTGAAAGCTTCAAATATTAAGGTTAAGATTAGGAACACGTCAGGAGAGGTCTTGGAAAAAAAAGAAAATTGAAGACTGAAAATTGTTACGGGGCTTGAATTCTAAGCGGTAATTTTTCATGGCGGCGGTTAACGTATTGATTGGAGAACTACAATTTTAAAATAGATAAGATTGAGATAATAAACTCATTACACAATGATTCTTATGGACTTGGTTTTATCAGAGTAAAGTAGATGAAATGTTCATGAGAGTCGAAGTAACAAAGCTGCACTATTTACATTATTCGGACTATTGTCCTCATCTTTGTCGTCATATTTATTACGTTTCGGTCGTTGAAATAAATATGGCAATATTCCAACCACCTGAAGAAGGTGGTTGGAATTTCGAACTGAACCCTTTATTTCGCTCACTGGGGTAGAGTGTTCCAGTTCCACGTGCCATGTTTTAATGGATGTCAGTTATCAGTTATCTCCTGTTAATTCCCCTCCAAGTTCTCCACTGCCTTAACCAGGTATTGAACTCACACTCTTTGGGTCCTGTCACTGGATCTAACTAACGCCTTTATTCACTGTGCCCTGTGTCCTTGAGGACATCTGTGTATGAATTTCTGGGTATTATCAACCTAATGTCTTCGGTAATCATTTTACAAGTGCTCATATTGAAATTTTTACCGTTATCAATCCAGGGTTTTACTAGAGCTCATATTGCAATTTTTGTTGTTATTATCGCTTTTCTCTGACACCCCTTATTACTGGTTCCCATATTGTATTCATTTCTATGCTTAGTTGGCTCAGGAGATTTTTGTGGCCGAGCATATGTGCTGATTCCTTATGTTTACAAATTTTCCAATGATGTCCTTTGTCTATGATCCCAACCTGATCCCACAGATGGCAGTGATCTCCCTTCTCTCTCCATATGTGGTCAGCCATGGATGATTTTTTCACTTCCCCTCGTGTTACAGCTTTCTGATGAAGTTCAATATCCGGTTAAGGCAGTGGAGAACTTGGAGAGGGGAATTAACAGGAGATAACTGACAACTGACATCAATTAAACATGGCACGTGGGGCTAGAACAGTCTACCCCAGTGAGCGAAATAAAGGGTTCAGTTCGACATTCCAATCACCTGAAGAAGGCCGGAGCGTACAACGACCGAAACGTTGTAATAAATATAGGCGACACAGATGAGGACAATAGTCCGAATGATGTAAATAGTGTACATAATACCTCATCTCAGAAATATAGACAGATAAAAAAGCTGCATCAGAAAAAAAAAAACAAAACAAATTACATTGGATGGATCTTCATTGTTTAAGAGGCTCGTTTCACTGACTATCACCCAAAGAATTGTTGAAAAGTTCTCAACAGAAGCAAGATTTCAAAAATAAATTCCTATGTTTGCTTAGATTTTGAAAAGCGGGCCAGACAAAATTATTCAGCAACACTTCGCAGTAACGAGTTCGAATCTCAGAGTACAGTATTTACTCGAACGGAAAATGGAAATCATCCGAACATTTTCGAAATCATTTACACTATTTACATTGTTGTCATCTTTATTATTATATCCACGACGTTTCGGCCGTTGTGCTCTCCGGCCTTCAGGTTATATACAATCGAATTCCGAACCGAACTCTTTATTTCGTTCACTGGGGTAAATTGTTGAGTTAATAAAGGGAAATAACTGAAGACTGAGAGATCCGGAAAAGGCACGGCACGTGGAACTAGAACAATCTACCCCGGTGGGCGAAATAAAGGGTTAGGTCGGAAATTCCAGCGTATATCGCCTGAAGGAGAAGGCCGGGCTGTGCAACGGACGAAACGTCGTGAATATGACAATAAATATGAGGACAACATACTCAACGTTCAATATTAAAAAGGAAAACAAGAAAAAAAGAAAAAAGAAAAGCTGATAAAAATCAATTGATTGTTTTGTTTTACGAGATATCAACCTCAGTTGGTTATTTAATGCCAACAAGATTTTTATTGCTGGTAATATTTTTTCTTTCAAAAATTAATTGCTGGTAATAATTTTTTTACAAAAATGTATTGCTGGTATTCCAACCTATTTTTTACATTTTCATAGTGTTTTGACCCCAGTTTGGGGATTAATTATTTGCCCATAGTTGGGACCCTAACGGGTGCTACCAACTCTGGTCAGAGTGGACCTGGGAACACCAGCAGTTAAGGAGGTCGTTCCATGCTTCTCAAAGCCGCCTGATCAAAGGCCTTGCTGTTTTATGTAGTTTATCGTCTTACACGGGACGTGGGAAAAAAAAAATCAATCAATTGAATTCTTGTTAACTTCCTTGTTTTCATACAAAGAAAATATATCAGAGTTTGGTTATGTCAAAGATTATTGTCTACGAAACTTATGCGCTTAAACAGACAAAATAAAATTTACGCATTTTTTCTTTAAAAATGAAAAAAAAGAAAAACTGGACAAAATGCTATTTGATGACATAAGTTTATTTTTTTCCTCAGTAAAAATACTTTTCATTCTTGTTCGATATTTCAGATATTCAATTATTCGGAATTTTTAATTATCCGATGAAACTTTTAAGAAAATGTCAAGAAAAAAAATGTCTGTTAAAAGTGCTTATCGCAAATCTAGTCTCACAAACCCAAAAAGCAGAGAAGACAAGTCCTATTTTTACTTTACGTGCCGTGTCGCCTCAGGATGTAGGCGATCATGGCTCTCCACAACTTCCTGTCCCTTGTAGCTGTTAATAAACTGTCTTACTCTTATTTCTCCTAAAACCTGTTCTGCCATCCATTTACACAAGCTCACTAAATAGGTTTATGTTTTCTTCCTGTCCCTCTTAGCCTCTGTCCTGTGAGTATCAGAGTTTCCAAGCCCTCCTTCCTCATTATGTATCCCAGAAACCTCAACTGTTTCTTCCTGATGTTAAGTATTAGTTTCCTCTTTCGTTTCATTTTCTCTAAAACTTCGTCGTTGCTCACATGTTCGATCCATTGGCATCCTCAGCATCCTTCTGTAGAAGGAAATTTCTGTTGCGTCAAGTCTCCTCCTCACTGTCATACAGGAGGAGAAATATCACGTAGCAGTTCAGTATTCTTTTCCTTGTTAGAAATCAGAAATCACAAGACGTAAAATAAAGCAGGGACAAAAAAAATCCATTTTTTATAATATTAATGATTTAAAATATGTTTTTTACATTGAAAAAAATTTTTTAAATCAAAAAATTTATAATATTAATGCACTGTAATTTTATATGAGCACTATTTTTAAAAATCTTTTTATTATAAGAACACCGGATTTTATATATACTGTTATATCTTTTATATATATATATATATATATATATATATATATATATATATATATATATATATATATACAATACACACAGTGAACTCATTCATTCACAATTTTTTTTTTTATGAAACAAAGTTTTATTTGAATAAAGTATCTTAAAAAAAAAAGTTGTTTTTTTTTTATATCATCTGCCATTCGCAATGATGGAGAAAGCATTACCTCGCACCATCGCCAGTGAAACACGCTGCAAGAGCCACTCCGTTTCGCGAGGCCCGTCCCTTAATCGAGACGCAATCGGGCCAACCCTCCAAAGGAACGCCATCGAACGAAGGCCAATAAACCCAGATGTCTCCACTGCCAATGGAGTAAAAATAAATCTGTCAGCAAGAGAAGAATATTTAACTATTTAAATTTTTTTTTTATCTCCGCGTCCCGAGCGACAAACCCCGGCTCAACCGCGGACCTGATCAAATTACCGGACGAAAATGTATCGACACAGGTCGCATCCCAAATCAACGACTTCCCCATTTTAAAAGGGAAAATGGTAATCCCATCCGGCCGCTTTCCATCACCACGGTCGAGGCATAGGGGTTCGATTTGAGAATGAAACCCAGCTGCGTCCAGACCTCTTCTGATAATGTCGTTTATTGCTGCATGCCTTGGAAAGCGGCGGAAAATACCAAAAAATACGATGTATTCGCAAAGAAATGCAACGGCTTTTATTGAGGAGTTGCTGGAGTTTTGCTGTAGAGTTTACTTGAACGGACTGTTCGGAAGCAAATTTCTACAACAACTGACTTTGCCGGCCAGCTCGCTCAATTTTGGCACCAACCAACAAATACGAATATCCGGATGAAATACCTCCATTGTTTTAAAGAGTCCTTTGAAGTCTTATCGAAATAACCCAGAAGTTTTTTCATAAAAATAGATTCACTTAATAGTTTACAAACCTCGTCCCTTGGTATCCTGAATAATATCCAGGAATTTCTGTAACATAATTTTTAACCTTGTATCATAATTAAGAGGCACATCCTCACTAGGTTCCTCATTCCTGCACGCTGGTGTTAAAACTAAGCCTCAATGCTAGGTAATGGTTAGCTAATCTAATCGATTAATAGTATTGAGTTCGATTACTCCATACAATATTCAACCTGTGAAAATTCGTCTGTCTTAATGTACCTAAACATAATGTACACTGGTGTTAGAAATCGGGGTTCAAGTCAGAATATGGAATACTGATTTGCTAGTTAGATAATCTCACAAGATTAGCGTAAATAGAGAATTCCTTCCGGACGGCGTTTGATCCTCACTGGGTTTTACATACATTTGACCATATGGCAAATAAGACTAAGCTGAGTAAGAAGGTGTTTGGGAAACAAAACCCAGGAAGAGAGTGAGAAAAGAAGCAGGAGAGAGAGAAGAAAAAGCGAGGGAGGAGGAGAGAGAGAGAAGAAAAAGCGAGGGAGGAGGAGAGAGAGAGGAGGAGGGGAGGAGGAGAGAGAGAAGAAAAGGAGGGAGGAGGAGAGAGAGAGAGGGAGGAGGAGAGAAAAGAAGGGGAGGAGGAGGAGAGAGAGAGAAGAAAAGGAGGAGGGGGAGGAGGAGAGGAGAGAGAGAGAGAAAAAAGGAGGAGGAGGAGAGAGGAGAAAGAGAAGGAGGAAAAGAAGAAAAGGAGGGGGAGGAGGAGAGAAAGAGGGAGGAGAGAGAGAGAAGAAAAGGAGGGGATGGATAAGAATTTGAAAAAGAGGGAAGGAGAGAGAGAGAAGAAAAATAAGGATTTAGAGAGAAAGAAAAAGCGAGGGAGGAGGAGAGAGAGAGAAGAAAAAGCGAGGGAGGAGGAGAGAGAGAGAGGGGAGGAGGAGAGAGAGAGAAGGGAAGACCGAGAGGGAGGAGGAGAGAGAGAAGAGGGAGGAGGAGGGAGAAGGAAAAGCGAGGGAGGAGGAGGAGAGAGAAGGAAAAGCGAGGGAGGAGGAGAGAAAGAACTGAGAGTGGAAGAGAAAAGATGGATAAGGTAGGAAGAGACAAATGATCCTATGTATAGACATGGAGAGAGGGAGGAAGAGACTGAGAGAGAGGGAGGGAAGAGACCGAGAGGAGGGGAGAGAGAGAGGAGGGGGAAGACTGAGAGAGAGGAGGGAAGAGAAGAGAGGAGGAAGAGAGAGGGAGGGAAGAGACCGAGAGAGGGAGGGAAGAGACCGAGAGAGGGAGGGAAGAGACCGAGAGAGGGAAATCTTGAGGTGAGGTAAATGAAGGCATGAATAGATTGACAGAAATGTAATTGACTTTTAAGGTGGCAGCGGCAAAAACGGAGGAAAAGAAAGAAAAAAGTAAAAGAATTGAAGAAGAGAAAAGAAAGAGAAAAGGACTGATAATGAATAGAAAAGGAAGTGATAAGGAGGAAATAACTCAATGAACTGTTTAAATCCGAAAGCGAAACGAGATTTGAACGAGATTTGAAGATTCAACGCGAAAACAACTTTTGTTGGTCGCGGGAAGAAGGAAAAATTAGGGGAAAAAAAAAAAAAAGGTTCGTTGTAGGGGAGACGACCTTTACTCATTTCAGCTAACTCAATAGGTTTTATTGATGACCTGATTCATTCGAATGGATTCTCGAAAGGGCCAGGTTCAAAAAGGGGGGGGGGGAATCACTAAACGTGGAAAATTGAAGGGCGGCGATAGGATTAAATTAAAAGGCAACCGAAAAGGTAAAAAAAAGAAAGAAAAAGAAACAGAAAAAAAAAAAAGAAAGAAAGAAAGAAAGAAAAGGTTGGTGAATGGTTAACGGAAAGTCTAAAAGAAAAAAAAACTGAATGTTGAAGAAAAAAACGAAAGGAACGAAAGACGATGGAGAAAAACTACCGAAGAGTAGGAGAGAGAAAGAGAGCAGAAAAAGGCAAAAGGAAAGAAAACGAAAGAAGAGAAAGATGACGGGGGTGGGGGACGAAAAGAAATTATGAAGATCTATGAAAAAAAAAAAACAAAAAAAAACGAAAGAATGATGATAGAAGGAGAAAAAGACAAAAGAAAAGACGATGGAGGAAAAAGATGAAAGGAAAGAAAGACGATGGAGTGAAGAAAACGAGAGGAAAGAATGAGGAGAAATAAAAAAACGAGAGGAAAGAATGAGGAGGAATAAAAAAAACGAGAGGAAAGAATGAGGAGGAATAAAAAAACGAGAGGAAAGAATGAGGAGGAATAAAAAAACGAGAGGAAAGAATGAGGAGGAATAAAAAAACGAGAGGAAAGAATGAGGAGGAATAAAAAAAACGAGAGGAAAGAATGAGGAGGAATAAAAAACGAGAGGAAAGAATGAGGAGGAATAAAAAAAAAACGAGAGGAAAGAATGGGGAGGAATAAAAAAAACGAGAGGAAAGAAATGAGGAGGAATAAAAAACGAGAGGAAAGAATGAGGAGGAATAAAAAACGAGAGGAAAGAATGAGGAGGAATAAAAAACGAGAGGAAAGAATGAGGAGGAATAAAAAACGAGAGGAAAGAATGAGGAGGAATAAAAAACGAGAGGAAAGAATGAGGAGGAATAAAAAAACGAGAGGAAAGAATGAGGAGGAATAAAAAAAACGAGAGGAAAGAATGAGGAGGAGGAAAAAACGAGAGGAAAGAATGAGGAGGAATAAAAAACGAGAGGAAAGAATGGGGAGGAATAAAAAAACGAGAGGAAAGAAAGAGGAGGAATAAAAAAACGAGAGGAAAGAATGAGGAGGAATAAAAAAACGAGAGGAAAGAATGAGGAGGAATAAAAAAACGAGAGGAAAGAATGAGGAGGAATAAAAAAACGAGAGGAAAGAATGAGGAGGAATAAAAAAACGAGAGGAAAGAATGAGGAATAAAAAACGAGAGGAAAGAATGAGGAGGAATAAAAAAACGAGAGGAAAGAATGAGGAGGAATAAAAAACGAGGGGAAAGAATGGGGAGGAATAAAAAAAACGAGAGGAAAGAATGAGGAGGAATAAAAAACGAGAGGAAAGAATGAGGAGGAATAAAAAAACGAGAGGAAAGAATGAGGAGGAATAAAAAAACGAGAGGAAAGAAAGAGGAGGAATAAAAAAACGAGAGGAAAGAAAGAGGAGGAATAAAAAAACGAGAGGAAAGAATGAGGAGGAATAAAAAACGAGAGGAAAGAATGAGGAGGAAAAAACCGCAACTTAAAAAAAAAAAAAGACGAAAGAAGAAATTGCGAGCAAATAAATTAAGGCCTAATGTATAAGAAAGAGTGGGAAAATGATTTAAAAAACGCTAAAAGATTGAATTTGATGTCTGTGAGGATAACCCAACAATTCAACCTGCCTCAGATGATGAGGAATTTAGTGCATCCAAGTGAAGTACGTTAGGGTGGGACATCCAACCGGCTAAAGGCACATTTCTTCGGCGCGACGAAGCCAATGACTCGGAAAGTTAGAGCTTATTTATTTATTCAACCACGTGACAAAATTATCGTCTGCTTCCTTTCGACAGCTTTCCGCCCCGGAGATAATAATAAAAAAGTTCCGTGAGCAAGGAATGTTTCTTCAAAATCAGAAGAAAGGAAGACAATATTAACCGTTAAAAGTAATAAAAAAAAAAGGCGAAAAATATTTAATATAGAACAAAGAAATAAATACGCTTTTTTTGGCAACTGGTGAGGATTGCAGGGGCTGTAATAAGACACAAAAAATCTTATTAAATAAGCATTGGACAGATACATTTATATTTCTACAATTTAGAGATTTTCGTTGTTTTAACATTCCTGGTTTATATCTGAATTTTTTGCTATTGCTTCAATTCCAGACCCCACCACCAGCTCTTTCATTTTCTTTCTTGCCTTTACTGTTTTTTGTTCTTTGTTGCGTCTTCCTTTTTAATTCACAGAATATCGTATTGAATATTTCTGTCACATCTGCTCCGATGTTTCTGTTATATATTTAGAGATTCATGATAAAATCCAAAGAAAAATTTGTAAGGTTATTGGTCCTGAGCTGGTATCTCTGCTTCAGTCACTTTGCCATCGCCGTAACGACTGACTTTTCTATAAATACTTTCATGGTAATAGTTCTCATGAACTTTGCTCTATGATACGTAGACTTTATGAATTTAAGTGCAAGACTAGATTGGCGGCAAGATCCCATCATTTTAAACTTGAAATGGCTACATTATTTACATTATTCGGACTATTGTCCTCATCTTTGTCGCCATATTTATCACAACGTTTCGGCCTTCTTCAGGAGAACATGACTAAAGACTGTGTGTACGCTATCCCGTGCAGCTGCGGAAAGGAATATGAAGGAGAAACAGGTCGCCCCACTCAAGGTAAGGCTTCAAGAACACCAGAAAGCTGTAACACGAGGGTAAGTAGAAAAATCAGGCGTGGCTGACCACGTATGGAGAGAGAAGGGAGATCACCGCCCTCTGTGGGATCATGTTGAGATCACAGACAAGGAACACCATTGGAAAATTCGTAAACTTAAGGAATCAGCACACATGCTAGGCCACAAAAATCTCCTGAGCCGACCAAGCATAGAAATAAATACAATATGGGAACTAGTAATAAGGAGTGCCAAAGAAAAGCAATGATAACAAAAAAGTTGCAATATGAGCTCTAGTAAAAACATGCAAAGATAACAGCAAAATTGCAATATGAGCTCTGGTAAAAATGGTTGCTGAAGACATTAGGTTTATAATACCAAAAGATTTATACACAGATGTCCGCACAGTGGATAAAGGCGTTGGTTAGATCCAGTGACAGGACCCAAAGAGTGTGAGTTCAATACCCGGTTAAGGCAGTGGAGAACTTTCAGAGGGAAATTAGCAGGAGATAACTGACATCCATTAAACATGGCACGTGGAACTAGAACAGTCTACCCATTGTGCGAAATAAAGGGTTCAGTTCGACATTCCAACCACCTGAAGAAGCCGAAACGTTGTGATAAATATGGCGACAAAGATGAGGACAAGTCCGAATAATGTAAATAGTGTACATAATACCTCATCTCAGAAATATAGACAGACTTTGAAATGGCTAGATCCAACCGTAAGTTCTATGACAACAGTTTCTTCTCTCTGCTTTCATGCTTTCCACTTATCTTTATTTTCTGTTTTAATTCCTCTTTTATTCTTCTCTCTCCTTAAGAGTTTCTCATATTCTCTTACACTCGAGTAACCCCTTGCAGCTTACTGGATTAATTTCTTGGGGTTAAACAATTATTAATTGTTATTTACTAAACTCGGCATAGCGAAATAAGGCCGCATATGTTAAGCTTGGATATAATTTACTCATCAGAACTGTTTCGACTTAGAAGGTACACTACAATCAGTTCTTCATCATAGCAGTTGGATTCTGAGCACGTCCGTCTGCCCAGGCCATTTTCTTTCAGAATATTGAACCTATATGTATAACTTTACTTATAGTTTAAGTATGAGCTTCTCCAGGGCTGCAGCTTCTTTTTTTTCTTTTTTTAAATCTATTCACATCAAGCAAGGCGATAATGCCACTAAGAAGGAAAGCACATCAGAACAATTTCCATAATAATATTTGTTGCATTTAGCTATTTCAATATTAAAGCAAAGAGATCTAATTGCCACCGCCCTGGGTATGATGATAAACTACATTCATGCCCTGGTAAAACGATAAACTATGTTCAACATCAAGGCCTTTGATCAGGAGGTTTAGAGGAGTGTAGAACTACCTTTTAATTGCTGGTATCCTCATGTCCATCCGGGATCGTAGCACCTGTTAGGGTCCCAGCTAGTTAACCCCCAAACTGGGGTCAAAACACTATGAAAGCGTAAAAATAGGTTTTAATACCATAAATGGTTTGTAAAAAAATATTAGCAGCAATACATTTTTGAAATATATAAAATATAATTATATATATATATATATATATATATATATATATATATATATATATATGTGTGTGTGTGTGTGTGTGTGTGAGAGTGAGAATGGGAATGAAAAAGACTTTAGAAGGAACCGGAAACAGTCATAAACAGGAAACAAGAAATAAACCTACTCCTGTTTAAAAGGACAGGGTAGGTGTGAACCGGGTGATAGGCGAACCTATCTACTCCTATTGAGGACAAAAATAGTAAACCCATTTCCAGAGTTCAGGTGGAGACGCTAAAAGTAGGCTTTAGAACGAACAGGAAACCCAATCCTAAACAGGAAACAAGGAATAAACTTCTACTTTTGTTTAAATTTTGAATTCAAAAGTTGTTTTTCAAGACTGTTTGCCACCTGAAAACGAAAGAGACCAGCCCACCCCCGCTATTAAATGCTATGAAGTGTCGCACGGCCAACACGCATACAGAAGCCGCAGTAGCAGTGGTGTTTCCTGGCAAGATAGCCCAACCGTCGTGGTTTTGAATTCAGAGTTTTTTTCCTGTCCTGCTATTTACCCATAGAAAGTGAAGAGATAGATTCATACCTTTCCCAAGAGTAATTACGAATAAGTGAATGTAATGAACTCGACTGGAATTCGAACTCGTTTCTCAGTTAGAGCCTTTATCTATTATTCCACCGTACGTTCACAAACAATATTTGCTTGATAGCAATTCCCATCATGAATTTACATTCTATTAAATCATCAGTTCCATATTTTCCTAAAGTTCTTAGCTGTGCATCTCGAAATTCTTGATAAAATCTAGTTAAGGGGGTCTGCAATAAAATCGATCTTCATCAGACAGCTTGTCTCCAGTCACTTTCTCATAGACGTGACGTGGCTTCTCTTTGCCTATTCTAGAAATACTTTCATAGCAAAAGCTCGAACGTGTTTTTTTTCCCCTGGTACTCAAACTACATGAATTCAAGCGTACTATTAAATTGGTAACCATGTCTTATCGTTTTACTGTTAAAGTTAGGTGTTGGTTGGTTGGGGACTTTTTGTTCAATATATATATATATATATATATATATATATATATATATATATATATATATATATGCATGTTTAACAGTTGTCATATTGGAGGAATCGAGACATTTCTCATACAGTCTCAGTTATGGTGGACTGGTATTGTCTTGAGAATGTCTGATGACAGGATACCCAAGATCCTAATGTACAGCCAGTTAGATCAGGGCTACAGGAATATAGGACGCCCATGGCTAAGATACAAAGACAAGCTGAAAAGCAACTTGTCAGCAGTCAATATACCACATAACACCCTTGAGCGCTTTTTGAACGTGTTTTATTGGACACAGCAGTTTTCAATCTGCTTGTCTGAATAATCTTCAAGAAGCGAGAGCAAGATCCAAAAGGTCAGCCAATCTAAGAGTGATCTCATCTCATAATCCTCACACTTGCTCCATATGTGGCCTCCTTTGTAAATCACTAGCGGGTCATAAATGCCACTTAAGATTATCGCACAAAATTTCATAATTGAATCAACTAAGCAGTCAGAACCTCATACGTCGAAACCGACGGGAGAGTCCATTATGTATATATATTCGACTCTCCCGTCGAATTCGACGTATGAGGGTCAAGCAGATCAGCTCCCAGGAAACAGACAGCCCGACAGCAGCACATGAGATTTGATTATAACGGTGAAGGTTTCATGCAGGACCATCCACACTTTTTGAAGGGCCGAATACAGAGACTTGGTGCACTACGTGCCACAGGGTCCCTAAACGATTCTCCGCAGGTTTTGAATTCATATATTATATAAGAAATGATATTATTTGGTAATTCGTATGGATAATTTCAAATAGGATACAAATCCAGTGAGAATTCAATGTAAGAAATGATAATTATGAAAGCGGAGACTTTAGAAATCCATGGTAATATTTTATTTCGCGAAACCGATTCTACGATTTCGTCTGATTAGACCAAAATCAGTTCCCACAATAAATGGATTTAAAATTTTACCAGGCATAAAACGAATCATTTACACATAGATTATACTTAAATATGTAGATTCAAAAGGGGGGGTAGAAAGAAAGAGAAAGGAGGGGGAAAAGAGATATATGTATTCAAAATTTTTCCCTTGCCTCATTTTGAATACATATCCCTCTTCCCCCCTCCTCTCTCTTACTTCCTTTTTCGCTTCTCCCATTTTTAATCTACATATTTAAACATAATTTATGTTTAAATGGTAAAATTTTAAATCCATTCATTGTGGAGATAAATCCGAAGCATTGCTTTTTACGAAATAAAATATTACCAGGGATTTTAAAAATCTTCGCTTTCATAATTATCATTTGATCTGTCCTTACATTGAACTCTCTCTGGATCTATACGGATTACCAAATAATATATATATATATATATATATATATATATATATATATATATATATATATATATATATGTATGTGTGTGTGTGTGTGTGTGTATGTATGTATATTTTGTTGAATTAATTTATTTTGAAATGGCTACCATTTTCTACCAAATTCTGCTAAGAGACTAGCGTTTAATCTAAATAAGCCGGTAACCATAGGTTTCTTTCAGTTTGCTTAACTTACTGTAAATCAATTTTCTTTCTAAGCCTCTAAATGTCATCTGTTTTCTTTCCTTCTTCGTATTTTCCTTAACCATCCAAACTTTTTTCCCCTTCGACTTTCTTTCCGCCATTTTACAATTCAGTCTCGTTGCTTTAACTCATTTTAAATCATTTTTTAATCTCTTTCTTTTCTGTATAGCTTTTCCTTCCATTTTTTTTTCTTTCTCCATTTTTCACTGTTCCTCACACCATTTTCTCTGCCCCCCACCACACTTTTTCTTTTAGACATTTTTTCGGCCTTTGGCCTTTTACCATTCTTCCATTTTTGCAATGCCTTTATCTTAAGTCTTTTTCATTATCTTTTCAACCTTCGACCTCGGTTCTTGTCGCCCCCTCCCCCAATACACCTATTCAATCCCATCTTATATTCATTTTCGTTACCGTGACATCTTCATTTAATTGCAAAAGTTAATACATGGGATTCTTCTTTAACTTTCAATTCCTTAACAGAAGGAAATTACTTTTTCCATCTCAGAGACGAACCAATAACTTCCGTTGTATATTTCCTGTCGACAGAATTCAGTCGGACTCTCAAATCAAGAAGTCAATGTCAGGCTACGGCTATGAACAATAGTTTTTTTCAGCTCATTCTATCGCTAAAGGAAAGGCCGCTAAAGCTCACTTGCACGATTGTCAAATAAAAAAAAGATTTATTCTTGAATTAATATGAAAACGGCTTGCCAAATACACACACAAAAAATATTTTAACGTATATTCTAACGTCTTCAGCTATATTAGAAAAATACAAAAATCCCCCAGCAGAAAACAATTTTCAAAGTAATTTTCAAAAGACACACACACAATATATATATATTACACACACATACATGTATAATTTTTTGAATAAAAATTCCAAGAGGATAGAATCCAGGTAGAACTCAATGGCCAGGACAGAGTAAGGATATAATAAAAAGGCTTAAACACTAATATTCCATGGTCATAATTTATTCCATTGGAATCGTAAATACGATCGAATTCATCAGACCTACAAATTCAAAAAGAAAACAGAAAAAACAACTCCAGAAATAAAAAATAAAATTTCGTGAGAGTGTACGTATGAGAGTGTGGGACAAATGTTAGAGTAACATTTTAACATTCGTCCCACTGTTTTCTTTTATGACCATGGAATATTAGTCTTTAAGCCATTTTATATATATATATATATATTATATATGTGTGTGTGTGTGTGTGTGTGTGTGTGTGTGTGTGTGTGTATATATATATGCTTATTATGAAATGGATAAAGTCCGACAATTATTTAATATATTTTCTGTATATACGTTATTTTAATATATACAATTTATTTAAGTAAATACTCAGTTTTTTTAATTAAACAGTATTAATTACATTTACCGGCGTAACTGTTCGGAAAATTTTGTACAATATATGCGTTCTCCGACAGGAATCGAACCTAAATCCCTATACAGAAACCGTCAATTGATCTGACGTGCTATATCCACACAGTTACGTTTCGTGAGCTGTTATGATCATTCGTGAAAGATCCTCAAGATTAGTTGTTTATAAACAGTAAGTTGAACTTTGGTAACCAGACGCTTCTCTATAGCTAAGTGGTATAGCACGTCAGATCAATTGATAGTTCCGTATACGACACATGCGTTCTCCGACAGAAATCGAGCCTATTTTTTTTTTACGAAATTTGTTGTCACTGTTTGCGTTAAGGTACGTTTCGTGAGTAGATATGATAGTTCGGGAAAGATCGCCGAAAAGTTGTTGTTTATAAAGAGTAATTCGGACTTTGCTAACCAGACGCTTCTTTGTAGCCGAATGATTAACAGCATATTAGATCAAATGATGGTTCCCATTGGGGTTACAGGTTCGATTCCTGTTGGAGAAGCATATATATTCTACGAAATTTCTCGAACATTTAGGCCGGTAAATTTTATACTGTTTATTTTATTTTTTTTTTTTTAAAGTACATTGACTTAAATAAAGTAAAAATAACGCATAAACAGAATATTTGAGATTATATATATATATATAATTTCATCTCAAGCAAGGCGATAATACCACTAAGACGCAAGGGGCTACTGGGAGTAAAAGAGAATAAGGAGCCGTAGTGAAGAGAAAAGGACAATAAAAAACAGTGATTTTGAGTTGCAGTTTACTAAAAAGATTTTGCTGCGCCAGCATCACAATGACTGAGCGATGACAGGTAAGGAGAGAGGAAAAACAAAACAAAAAACGAATGAGCGATGACAGATAAGGAGAGACGGAAAAAGAAAAGAATGAGAGACGACATTTAAGGAGAAACAAAGAATTCAGTCTTGTACACCACTGTTCCATCCTTAAAATACTTGTGTCCTCAGGTTCCCCTGGGTCACAAACTTTGCTCCCAGAAGAGAAACTGAGCAGTAACTCAATTGAAACCTTGTAATCCATCCATTGAAATAAAGATTTTTTTTTTATTTTATTTCAGTTATACCACGAAACTATATACGGGCATATAGTTCAATCCTGCCTGGATGCTTCCGTTACTAAGACACTGTACCATCTGTACTGTACTGTACTGATGCGGCATTCACCCTGGGCGGATTGAGCCGGCTTCTTCCTGTTATGAGAAGAAGATTCTTGGGATAAATTACAGAAGTAGGGTACCCAGGCCTACTCGGATAACGTTCTTGCTTGCCGCGGGGTTCTCACAGACGCAGAGACAGGAACGACCAGAAGCCGCCGGTTGCCGATGCAGACGCTTCTTGGATTTTCACCAGAGCCCTTGTTAGTTGGTGGTGTGTGTCAGACCTGTCCGCCTTGTGTGGCCCTACCAGGAACGAAGTTCCGGGCGGCATAGCTCTGACACTACCGTTTACACCCCCCACCGACTGTGAGGTAAGGGTTGGACTTTGGGGGCTTACAGTACCAGGTGTTCCCAAGCGGTCCCCCATCTAAGTACTGACCTGGCTCTACGATGCTTAACTTCGGTGATCGAACGAGAACCGGTGTTGATTACACTGTACCATCAATAATGACTAATTATAATGACTTGAAACAAAATAGTGATTTTGAGTTGCAGTCTACTAAAAAGATTTTGCTGCGCCAGCATCACAGTGTCTTTTCTCCCATGAGGTTCCCTATTGAAGATCAAACCATAGACCTCGAGCATCGAAATCAATATATCTTCAATGACTATCGAAGTACCCAGTTAGAAAATCTCAAGCTATTTATTAAATGTGTGAAAATGTTCCCGGCATTTGTTTTGTGTGTATTCAGAACATGATTCTTCAGCAAATAGAGTCACAAGAATCTTTCGTACCAACCATAATAAAAAAAAAAAAGTTAAAGATTTAAATAAACCGATGTAAATTGAATCTTTTGTCGGCTACAAAAAAAATTAGAACGATAGCAGTTCAGTCAGCAATCTCAAACGTTCGACCGATTCCTGTCTGCAACATTGATAATCAATTGAAGGTAATTCCCAGCTGTATGCTATGAAGAATAAACGAAAATAAGAAGCCCGCCAAAAAGTGGCACGCATCAATTCAAATGTCGTCTGGAATGTTCACAATCATCCGCCATTTTGTTCCCAACAAGCTAATGACTGAAACGCATATACACCTCCTTTTAAAGAAGATCCATTTACCTCCTCCAGAAACAATCAATTCATAGGCTATGCCAGTTCGTTTTCTTGATCAAAGCATTTATCCAAGAATTTGGTAATGCCTAGTTCCTTTTTAACCCTCCCCTCAAAATCAACGTTCTATTTTGGTCAATAAAGCCGGAACATTTTCAGGCTGGGAAATTAAGATTTTTTTTTCTCTGCTTCATTTTGTAAGTATTGTTCAGAGCGACGTCTATTCACAAGTAAATGAAGGAATTTCATCGGAGTGGAACATTGGAAGATGCAGATAGAAAGATTTATGAAGAGAACGTAAAAGAAAGACGAATTTAGAAAAAGATATTTTAAAGAACGAAAAAGAAAAATAGAAACAAGAGTGAAGAGAATGAACGAATGCGAGACGGCGGATAAGAAGAGGAAAAGGAGAGACGTAAGGAAACGGCGGGAATGAGAGACGGCGGGTAGGAGACGGCGGGTAAGGAGAGACGGCGGGTAAGGAGAGACGAAAAACGCGAATGAGAGACGGCGGATAAGGAGAGACGAAAAACGCGAATGAGAGACGGCGGATAAGGAGAGACGAAAAACGCGAATGAGAGACGGCGGATAAGGAGAGACGAAAAACGCGAATGAGAGACGGCGGGTAAGGAGTGAGGAAAAACACGAATGAAGGATAACAGCTAAGGAGTGACAAAAAAACGAATGAGCGATGACAGGTAAGGAGAGACAAAAAAAAAAAGAAAAGAATGAGATACGACATTTAAGGAGAAACAAAGAATTCAGTCTTGTACACCATTGTTCCATCCTTAAAATACTTGTGTCCTCAGGTTCTCAAACTTTTCTCCCAGAAGAGAAACTGAGCAGTAACTCAAATGGAACCTTGTAATCCATTGAAATAAAGATTTTTTTCAGTTCATAAAGCAATTTGTTTTCCTACATTCACATTCGAGATTACCAGTGATAGAATTAAATAAAGGTTCATATTACAGCCAAACATTTGCATTCTTTTAGTTAAGCAGGAAGAAAAGATGAAAAGTTAGGTGCTGCTGACCTCCAGTCTAGGAGTTTAAACAAGATTTATTATCATTCTTCTCTTCCACCTTTAAAAATGTAAGAAAAATGTACAATTCAAAAAAAAAAAAAAAAAAAAAATGCGCGCGCATGTGTGTGTTGTGTAAAGGCAAAAATGAAAACTGTCAACGCGTTTTGTCCTCTGATGGACTTTTTCAAACAACTGTAAGGATTTTATTTTAGAATAAAATTTAAATTTAAGAGCGTTCGTCATTACTCTTTAGTCTGTGAAAGTGAAAGTAAAACTATAGAGGACGATAAGTGATATAATTTAATGCCTAATAAAAGAAAGCGAGTAAATATTATTACAGTTGTTGAATTTGTTTCTTATTTGTTTGTGTACATTTGCTTTTTTTATAATTATTTAAATTATTATATTTTAATGAATTATTATTTTATTTACGTATTTATTTTAAATAATACAAGCTTTTAAATTTAACAGTATTTTTTTAAGTTTTAAGTTTTTTTATAGTCATGTATGTTTGACTTTGGAAAGTGCATTTGAAAAGATCCGAGGATTGGATTTACATTTTGGCAAGACTCAATAGCTTACTTTGACTTTCAAAATTAGCCTGAAGAATTTTTATGAGTGTTATTAAAAAAAATTCTAAAACCAACGATGTATTTACATCTGTTTATAAATACACGATGTAAAGTAAAATCCTTACATTTGTCCGGAAAATAAATCGATCAGAGGAGGAAACGCGTTGTTAAATAATAATTTTCTTTATGTGCCGTTTCCCGTCGAGACGTAGGCGATCATGGCTCTCCATTATTTCCTATCCCTTGAACCAATAATAAATTTTGACTTTGTTATCTTTCCTAAACCCTGTTCCACCATCCATTTACTCAAGCTCACTAAGTATCTTATGCGTTGTCTCCTTGTTCATCTTGCCTTTTGTCTTGTGAGTATTAGATTCTCGAAGCCCTCCTTCCTCATTACGTACCCCAGAAACCTCAAATGTCTCTTCCTGATGTTAACTATTAGTAGCCTTTTGCTTTTATTTTCTCTAAAACTTCGTCGTTGCTCACATGTTTGGTCCATGGTAACTTCTATAGAACTAAATTTCTGTTGCTTCAAGTTTCTTTTTCATGTTTGAGGAGATTGTCCAGCAGTCGCCGTCGTACAAGAGTACAGACATCGCGTTATAGGTTTAGTACTCTTTTCCATGTTTCTAGCGAAAATTGTCTATATCTTAGTACTCTGCTTAGCTTTTGGAAGGCATCTTTGTCTATCTCAATATGCCTTCGGATTTTAAGTGTCTCACTTTTCGTTCTTCTGCTAAAACACTTCGGAGATATTTAAATTTCCGCACTTGTTTGATTTTGGCATCTCTGGTTTGCAATTTGCCCTTTGGCAATGAACCGCAGAGAAAAAAAAATCTTAATTTCCCAGCCTTTTGCTGACAACCATGCATTCTATCTTTTTGGAATTGAGGTTTAGTCCTTTCTTCTTGCTTTTCCTTCACAAGTTTCTGTAGGGTTTTTGTGGAAGCGTTTTATCACCACTAGGGCATCTGCGTATCTTTTTGTTGTTGTTAGTTTTATATATATATTTTATATATATATATATATATATATATATATATATATATATATATATATATATATATATATATGAGAGGGAGGCATGGTGGAGTAATGGATAGCGGCTTGAGGAATCGGGGAGCAGAGTTCGAATTCCAGTCGAATCTGTGACGTCGTCCCCGGTCGCAGCGTCGACTGTGTCGTTCGATCCCGTTCGCGGCGCCAATTACGACGTGACGTGGTCCAGGGTTCTGATCCTATGGTCACGACACCAGTTGTGACGTCACGTGCTCCCCAGGCTCTGATATCCTGGTCACGGACAGCACCAGTTGTGACGTCTTCTGCCGCAGCGTCAGCTGTTCGCTCCTCAAAACGTGACGTTCTAACCCTTTGGTTAGATTGATACCAGCCTCGTCGTTCTCAACCCGCTTCCAACGCCTGGTTACCAGGGTAACTGCACTGATCTCCGGTCTGCCTACCCACGTTGTGACTTGATCTTAGACAGACGAGATCAAACAGGGCTTGGGGCCGTAATGCAAGTTGAGTCTAACGGGGGTGATAACACACAATTATGTATAAAAAAATAAAATAAATAAAATAAAAACTCACAAGGTCCAACGTATCAAGAAAAAGGTAAACTTTTTATGTCTATTTGCTCGGTACATAGGACTATGTCTACTTCCCGACCCGTTCTGTGGATTGTGGCACGACGCTTTTACTAGGCAACTTTAAGGCTTCCAGTTGTCTGTTCTCTAAGAAATTTGTGTTTCGGCGTGTCCTTGGACGAAAGTCGAAAAAAACTTATTTCTGTGGTCTGATTCTAAGTCGCTCTTCAAACTACTTGTTCTTGGTTGAAGAAGAGTCCAGAAGAGTGCGTGAATCTTGGTCAGCTATCTTGACGCGGTTTCAACACTGGGCGCTCATCTCTGCTTGTCGTTCACGGCTCAAACTCCAACTCAAACTCTCTCGCCGTCCGCTCTCAAACTGATTTTTGTCGGTTGGGGTCCCGCCCCCATTGACGCAGTCAAAACTGGGGCGGGTCTGTCGGCGCCAGGGTTTCTTCGATAATTCTAAATACGTATCCACCCTTCTTATTTCTGGTTAGGGATTTTTCACTCTTTTCCATTTTTGGTAACTCTTTTTCACTCCCACTTTCTCACCATGCTTCTGAGGGGCGTGTATCAACTTCCCCGCTTCTTCGTATCGACCCTTCAAACTTACACTTCTGACAAGGGCGTCGACCGATTCTCCTCGTGCGTCACGTGACCGCTCGGCCAATGAGGTCCTGGTCGGGCATCTTTCCTCCTCCTTCGTGTGTCATGTGACCGCTTTCGGCCAATGAGGTCCTGGTCGGGTATCTTTCCTCCTCCTTCGTGTGTCATGTGATCTTATTTAGCCAATGACGTCTTTAGTCGGGTGTGGACAATCCGTGGCTTTGTTTTGGGGAAAGAAACACCTTGATGAAAAAAACAAAATATTAATTTAAATCGCCCTTATCATGAACGACCGAGATGACGCTCTCGGCTTTTTAACACGTGGTATTTGTCAAGCAGTTTATCGCTAATTGGATATGACCTAAGAAAGGGATTTCTCAGACCTGTTGGCGTTTCCGTGAACGAATGAAAATATTTCAATTTTTCCCGGCCAAAGGCCC